>CAMRHE010000878.1:0-376881 GCA_947044405.1 Leptodactylus fallax
AATGGAAACCGGAAACCCAGATGTGAACCTAGCCTTAATCTTATTCCAGAGGCAGTGGAATAATCTGTATGTAGTGAGCTCCCTCTAGTGGTGACTGTATAATCTGTATGTAGTGAGCTCCCTCTAGTGGTGACTGTATAATCTGTATGTAGTGAGCTCCCTCTAGTGGTGACTGTATAATTTGTATGTAGTGAGCTCCTCCTAGTGGTGACTGTATAATCTGTATGAAGTGAGCTCCTCCTAGTGGTGACTGTATAATCTGTATGTAGTGAGCTCCCCCCTAGTGGTGACTGTATAATCTGTATGTAGTGAGCTCCTCCTAGTGGTGCTGTATAATCTGTATGTAGTGAGCTCTATCTAGTGGTGACTGTATAATCTGTATGTAGTGAGCTCCCTCTAGTGGTGGCTGTATAATCTGTATGCAGTGAGCTCCTACTAGTGGTGACTGTATAATCTGTATGTAGTGAGCTCCCTCTAGTGGTGACTGTATAATCTGTATGTAGTGAGCTCCTCCTAGTAGTGACTGTATAATCTGTATGTAGTGAGCACCTCCTAGTGGTGACTGTATAATCTGTATGTAGTGAGCTCCCCCTAGTGGTGACTGCATAATCTGTAAGTAGTGAGCTCCCTCTAATGGTGACTGTATAATCTGTATGTAGTGAGCTCCTCCTAGTGGTGACTGTATAATCTGTATGTAGTGAGCTCCCCCTAGTGGTGACTGTATAATCTGCATGTAGTGAGCTCCCTCTAGTGGTGACTGTATAATCTGTATGTAGTGAGCTCCCCCTAGTGGAGACTGTATAATCTGTATGTAGTGAGCGCCTCCTAGTGGTGACTGTATAATCTGTATGTAGCGAGCTCCTCCTAGTAGTGACTGTATAATCTGTATGTAGTGATCTCCCCCTACTGGTGACTGTATAATCTGTATGTAGTGATATCCCCCTAGTGGTGACTGTATAATCTGTATGTAGTGAGCTCCCCCTAGTGGTGGCTGTATAATCTGTATGTATTGAGCTCCCTCTAGTGGTGACTGTATAATCTGTATGTAGTGAGCTCTCTCTAGTGGTGACTGTATAATCTGTACGTAGTGAGCTCCCTCTAGTGGTTACTGTATAATCTGTATGTAGTGAGCTCCCCCTAGTGGTGACTGTATAATCTGTATGTAGTGAGCTCCCCCTAGTGGTGACTATAATCTGTATGTAGTGAGCTCTCTCTAGTGGTGACTGTATAATCTGTTTGTAGTGAGCTCCCCCTAGTGGTGACTGTATAATTTGTATGCAGTGAGCTCCTCCTAGTGGTGACTGTACAAACCTTATGAATATTTGTCATGAAGAATCTCATAAGGTTCACCACTCTCTACTAGTGAACAGGCGCCAACGCCCTAATAGGGCAATCCTTGTCCTTAGCCGCAAAAGTGGTAAATCAGGGAACAAGTCTGGATTTCTGTTGTAAAAATACATTTACTTTACCAGCGAAACTACCACCTTATTACTTATTCTACAGTATTACTGTACGAGATCCCAAACATAACCCTTACGCTGGGTTCACACCTGCGCTTGCTACATTCAGGGATTCCGTTCCCCTACAAGCAGGACTTTTCTCTCTACATTTTTCCCACCCCCCTTCGGGCGGAACCGAGCGGAAACCACACAGACCCATTATAGTCTATGGGGTCCGTGGGTTTCCTAAAAAAAACCCTTTTTTATGAGGATTCGGTTTCCGTTTGGGGGGGGTTCCCAAGCAGACCCCCGAAATGGAAACCGGAAACCCAGATGTGAACCTAGCCTTAATCTTATTCCAGAGGCAGTGGAATAATCTGTATGTAGTGAGCTCCCTCTAGTGGTGACTGTATAATCTGTATGTAGTGAGCTCCCTCTAGTGGTGACTGTATAATCTGTATGTAGTGAGCTCCCTCTAGTGGTGACTGTATAATTTGTATGTAGTGAGCTCCTCCTAGTGGTGACTGTATAATCTGTATGAAGTGAGCTCCTCCTAGTGGTGACTGTATAATCTGTATGTATTGAGCTCCCTCTAGTGGTGACTGTATAATCTGTATGTAGTGAGCTCTCTCTAGTGGTGACTGTATAATCTGTATGTAGTGAGCTCCCTCTAGTGGTTACTGTATAATCTGTATGTAGTGAGCTCCCCCTAGTGGTGACTGTATAATCTGTATGTAGTGAGCTCCCCCTAGTGGTGACTATAATCTGTATGTAGTGAGCTCTCTCTAGTGGTGACTGTATAATCTGTTTGTAGTGAGCTCCCCCTAGTGGTGACTGTATAATTTGTATGCAGTGAGCTCCTCCTAGTGGTGACTGTACAAACCTTATGAATATTTGTCATGAAGAATCTCATAAGGTTCACCCATCTCTACTAGTGAACAGGCGCCAACGCCCTAATAGGGCAATCCTTGTCCTTAGCCGCAAAAGTGGTAAATCAGGGAACAAGTCTGGATTTCTGTTGTAAAAATACATTTACTTTACCAGCGAAACTACCACCTTATTACTTATTCTACAGTATTACTGTACGAGATCCCAAACATAACCATTACGCTGGGTTCACACCTGCGCTTGCTACATTCAGGGATTCCGTTCCCCTACAAGCAGGACTTTTCTCTCTACATTTTTCCACCCCCTTCGGGGCGGAAACCGAGCGGAAACCACACAGACCCATTATAGTCTATGGGGTCCGTGGGTTTCCTAAAAAAACCCTTTTTTATGAGGATTAGGTTTCCGTTTGGGGGGGGGGGGTTCCCAAGCAGACCCCCCAAATGGAAACCGGAAACCCAGATGTGAACCTAGCCTTAATCTTATTCCAGAGGCAGTGGAATAATCTGTATGTAGTGAGCTCCCTCTAGTGGTGACTGTATAATCTGTATGTAGTGAGCTCCCTCTAGTGGTGACTGTATAATCTGTATGTAGTGAGCTCCCTCTAGTGGTGACTGTATAATTTGTATGTAGTGAGCTCCTCCTAGTGGTGACTGTATAATCTGTATGAAGTGAGCTCCTCCTAGTGGTGACTGTATAATCTGTATGTAGTGAGCTCCCCCTAGTGGTGACTGTATAATCTGTATGTAGTGAGCTCCTCCTAGTGGTGCTGTATAATCTGTATGTAGTGAGCTCTATCTAGTGGTGACTGTATAATCTGTATGTAGTGAGCTCCCTCTAGTGGTGGCTGTATAATCTGTATGCAGTGAGCTCCTACTAGTGGTGACTGTATAATCTGTATGTAGTGAGCTCCCTCTAGTGGTGACTGTATAATCTGTATGTAGTGAGCTCCTCCTAGTAGTGACTGTATAATCTGTATGTAGTGAGCACCTCCTAGTGGTGACTGTATAATCTGTATGTAGTGAGCTCCCCCTAGTGGTGACTGCATAATCTGTAAGTAGTGAGCTCCCTCTAATGGTGACTGTATAATCTGTATGTAGTGAGCTCCTCCTAGTGGTGACTGTATAATCTGTATGTAGTGAGCTCCCCCTAGTGGTGACTGTATAATCTGCATGTAGTGAGCTCCCTCTAGTGGTGACTGTATAATCTGTATGTAGTGAGCTCCCCCTAGTGGAGACTGTATAATCTGTATGTAGTGAGCGCCTCCTAGTGGTGACTGTATAATCTGTATGTAGCGAGCTCCTCCTAGTAGTGACTGTATAATCTGTATGTAGTGATCTCCCCCTACTGGTGACTGTATAATCTGTATGTAGTGATATCCCCCTAGTGGTGACTGTATAATCTGTATGTAGTGAGCTCCCCCCTAGTGGTGGCTGTATAATCTGTATGTATTGAGCTCCCTCTAGTGGTGACTGTATAATCTGTATGTAGTGAGCTCTCTCTAGTGGTGACTGTATAATCTGTACGTAGTGAGCTCCCTCTAGTGGTTACTGTATAATCTGTATGTAGTGAGCTCCCCCTAGTGGTGACTGTATAATCTGTATGTAGTGAGCTCCCCCTAGTGGTGACTATAATCTGTATGTAGTGAGCTCTCTCTAGTGGTGACTGTATAATCTGTTTGTAGTGAGCTCCCCCTAGTGGTGACTGTATAATTTGTATGCAGTGAGCTCCTCCTAGTGGTGACTGTACAAACCTTATGAATATTTGTCATGAAGAATCTCATAAGGTTCACCACTCTCTACTAGTGAACAGGCGCCAACGCCCTAATAGGGCAATCCTTGTCCTTAGCCGCAAAAGTGGTAAATCAGGGAACAAGTCTGGATTTCTGTTGTAAAAATACATTTACTTTACCAGCGAAACTACCACCTTATTACTTATTCTACAGTATTACTGTACGAGATCCCAAACATAACCCTTACGCTGGGTTCACACCTGCGCTTGCTACATTCAGGGATTCCGTTCCCCTACAAGCAGGACTTTTCTCTCTACATTTTTCCACCCCCCTTCGGGCGGAAACCGAGCGGAAACCACACAGACCCATTATAGTCTATGGGGTCCGTGGGTTTCCTAAAAAAAAACCCTTTTTTATGAGGATTCGGTTTCCGTTTGGGGGGGTTCCCAAGCAGACCCCCGAAATGGAAACCGGAAACCCAGATGTGAACCTAGCCTTAATCTTATTCCAGAGGCAGTGGAATAATCTGTATGTAGTGAGCTCCCTCTAGTGGTGACTGTATAATCTGTATGTAGTGAGCTCCCTCTAGTGGTGACTGTATAATCTGTATGTAGTGAGCTCCCTCTAGTGGTGACTGTATAATTTGTATGTAGTGAGCTCCTCCTAGTGGTGACTGTATAATCTGTATGAAGTGAGCTCCTCCTAGTGGTGACTGTATAATCTGTATGTAGTGAGCTCCCCCTAGTGGTGACTGTATAATCTGTATGTAGTGAGCTCCCTCTAGTGGTGACTGTATAATCTGTATGTAGTGAGCTCCCTCTAGTGGTGACTGTATAATTTGTATGTAGTGAGCTCCTCCTAGTGGTGACTGTATAATCTGTATGAAGTGAGCTCCTCCTAGTGGTGACTGTATAATCTGTATGTAGTGAGCTCCCCCTAGTGGTGACTGTATAATCTGTATGTAGTGAGCTCCTCCTAGTGGTGCTGTATAATCTGTATGTAGTGAGCTCTATCTAGTGGTGACTGTATAATCTGTATGTATTGAGCTCCCTCTAGTGGTGGCTGTATAATCTGTATGCAGTGAGCTCCTACTAGTGGTGACTGTATAATCTGTATGTAGTGAGCTCCCTCTAGTGGTGACTGTATAATCTGTATGTAGTGAGCTCCTCCTAGTGGTGACTGTATAATCTGTATGTAGTGAGCACCTCCTAGTGGTGACTGTATAATCTGTATGTAGTGAGCTCCCCCTAGTGGTGACTGTATAATCTGTAAGTAGTGAGCTCCCTCTAATGGTGACTGTATAATCTGTATGTAGTGAGCTCCTCCTAGTGGTGACTGTATAATCTGTATGTAGTGAGCTCCTCCTAGTGGTGACTGTATAATCTGTATGTAGTGAGCTCCCTCTAGTGATGGCTGTATAATCTGTATGTAGTGAGCTCCCTCTAGTGGTGACTGTATAATCTGTATGTAGTGAGCTCCCTCTAGTGATAGCTGTATAATCTGTATGTAGTAAGCTCCCTCTAGTGGTGACTGTATAATCTGTATGTAGTGAGCTCCCCCTAGTGGTGACTGTATAATCTGTATGTAGTGAGCTCCCTCTAGTGGTGACTGTATAATCTGTATCTAGTGAGCTCCCTCTAGTGGTGACTGTATAATCTGTATGTAGGGAGCTCCTCCTAGTGGTGACTGTATAATCTGTATGTAGTGAGCTCCCTCTAGTGGTGACTGTATAATCTGTATGTAGTGAGCTCCCCCTAGTGGTGACTGTATAATCTGTATGTAGTGAGCTCCTCCTAGTGGTGACTGTATAATCTGTATGTAGTGAGCTCCCCTAGTGGTGACTGTATAATCTGGATGTAGTGAGCTCCCTCTAGTGGGACTCTATAATCTGTATGTAGTGAGCTCCTCCTAGTGGTGACTGTATAATCTATATGTAGTGAGCTCTTCCTAGTGGTGACTGTATAATCTGTATTTAGTGAGCTCCCCCTAGTGGTGACTGTATAATCTGGATGTAGTGAGCTCCCTCTAGTGGTGACTGTATAATCTGTATGTAGTGAGCTCCCCCTAGTGGTGACTGTATAATCTATATGTAGTGAGCTCCCTCTAGTGGTGACTGTATAATCTGTAAGTAGTGAGCTCCCCCTAGTGGTGACTGTATAATCTGTATGTAGTGAGCTCCTCTAGTGGTGACTGTATAATCTGTATGTAGTGAGCTCCCCCTAGTGGTGACTGTATAATCTGTATGTAGTGAGCGCCTCCTAGTGGTGACTGTATAATCTGTATGTAGTGAGCTCCTCCTAGTGGTGACTGTATAATCTGTATATAGTGAGCTCCCTCTAGTGGTGACTGTATAATCTGTATGTAGTGAGCTTCCCCTAGTGGTGACTGTATAATCTGTATGTAGTGAGCTCCCCCTAGTGGTGGCTGTATAATCTGTATGTAGTGAGCTCCCTCTTGTGGTGACTGTATAATCTGTATGTAGTGAGCTCTCTCTAGTGGTGACTGTATAATCTGTATGTAGTGAGCTCCCTCTAGTGCTGACTGTATAATCTGTATGTAGTGAGCTCCCCTAGTGGTGACAGTATAATCTGTATGTAGTGAGCTCCCCCTAGTGGTGACTATAATCTGTATGTAGTGAGCTCTCTCTAGTGGTGACTGTATAATCTGTATGTAGTGAGCTCCCTCTAGTGGTGACTGTATAATTTGTATGCAGTGAGCTCCTCCTAGTGGTGACTGTACAAACCTTATGAATATTTGTCATGACGAATCTCATGAGGTTCACCCATCTCTACTAGTGAACAGGCGCCAACGCCCTTATAGGGCAATCCTTGTCCTTAGCCGCAAAAGTGGTAAATCAGGGAACAAGTCTGGATTTCTGTTGTAAAAATACATTTACTTTACCAGCGAAACTACCACCTTATTACTTATTCTACAGTATTACTGTACGAGATCTCAAACATAACCCTTACGCTTGGTTCACACCTGCGCTTGCTACATTCAGGGATTCCGTTCCCCTACAAGCAGGACTTTTCTCTCTACATTTTTCCACCCACTTCGGGCGGAAACCGAGCGGAAGCCACACAGACCCATTATAGTCTATGGGGTCCGTGGGTTTCCTAAAAAAACCTCTTTTTTATGAGGATTAGGTTTACGTTTGGGGGGGGGGTTCCCAAGCAGACCCCCCAAATGGAAACCGGAAACCCAGATGTGAACCTAGCCTTAATCTTATTCCAGAGGCAGTGGAATAATCTGTATGTAGTGAGCTCCCTCTAGTGGTGACTGTATAATCTGTATGTAGTGAGCTCCCCCTAGTGGTGACTGTATAATCTGTATGTAGTGAGCTCCTCCTAGTGGTGACTGTATAATCTGTATGTAGTGAGCTCCTCCTAGTGGTGACTGTATAATCTGTATGTAGTGAGCTCCTCCTAGTGGTGACTGTATAATCTGTATGTAGTGAGCTCTATCTAGTGGTGACTGTATAATCTGTATGTAGTGAGCTCCCTCTAGTGGTGGCTGTATAATCTGTATGCAGTGAGCTCCTCCTAGTGGTGACTGTATAATCTGTATGTAGTGAGCTCCTCCTAGTGGTGACTGTATAATCTGTATGTAGTGAGCTCCCCCTAGTGGTGACTGTATAATCTGTATGTAGTGAGCTCCCCCCTAGTGGTGACTGTATAATCTGTATGTAGCGAGCTGCTCCCTCTAGTGGTGACTGTATAATCTGTATGTAGTGAGCTCCCCCTAGTGGTGACTGTATAATCTGTAAGTAGTGAGCTCCCTCTAATGGTGACTGTATAATCTGTATGTAGTGAGCTCCTCCTAGTGGTGACTGTATAATCTGTATGTAGTGAGCTCCTCCTAGTGGTGACTGTATAATCTGTATGTAGTGAGCTCCCTCTAGTGATGGCGGTATAATCTGTATGTAGTGAGCTCCCTCTAGTGGTGACTGTATAATCTGTATGTAGTGAGCTCCCTCTAGTGATGGCTGTATAATCTATATGTAGTGAGCTCCCTCTAGTGGTGACTGTATAATCTGTAAGTAGTGAGCTCCCCCTAGTGGTGACTGTATAATCTGTATGTAGTGAGCTCCTCTAGTGGTGACTGTATAATCTGTATGTAGTGAGCTCCCCCTAGTGGTGACTGTATAATCTGTATGTAGTGAGCGCCTCCTAGTGGTGACTGTATAATCTGTATGTAGTGAGCTCCTCCTAGTGGTGACTGTATAATCTGTATATAGTGAGCTCTCTCTAGTGGTGACTGTATAATCTGTATGTAGTGAGCTTCCCCTAATGGTGACTGTATAATCTGTATGTAGTGAGCTCCCCCAGTGGTGGCTGTATAATCTGTATGTAGTGAGCTCCCTCTAGTGGTGACTGTATAATCTGTATGTAGTGAGCTCTCTCTAGTGGTGACTGTATAATCTGTATGTAGTGAGCTCCCTCTAGTGGTGACTGTATAATCTGTATGTAGTGAGCTCCCCCTAGTGGTGACAGTATAATCTGTATGTAGTGAGCTCCCCCTAGTGGTGACTATAATCTGTATGTAGTGAGCTCTCTCTAGTGGTGACTGTATAATCTGTATGTAGTGAGCTCCCTCTAGTGGTGACTGTATAATCTGTATGTAGTGAGCTCCTCCTAGTGGTGACTGTATAATCTGTATGTAGTGAGCTCCCTCTAGTGGTGACTGTATAATCTGTATGTAGTGAGCTCTCTCTAGTGGTGACTGTATAATCTGTATGTAGTGAGCTCCCTCTAGTGGTGACTGTATAATCTGTATGTAGTGAGCTCCCCCTAGTGGTGACTGTATAATCTGCATGTAGTGAGCTCCCTCTAGTGGTGACTGTATAATCTGTATGTAGTGAGCTACCTCTAGTGGTGACTGTATAATCTGTATGTAGTGAGCTCCCTCTAGTGGTGACTGTATAATCTGTATGTAGTGAGCTCCCTCTAGTGGTGACTGTATAATCTGTATGTAATGAGCTCCCCCTAGTGGTGACTGTATAATCTGTATGTAGTGAGCTCCTCCTAGTGGTGACTGTATAATCTGTATGTAGTGAGCTCCCCTAGTGGTGACTGTATAATCTGTATGTAGTGAGCTCCCTCTAGTGGTGACTGTATAATCTGTATGTAGTGAGCTCCCCCTAGTGGTGACTGTATAATCTGTATGTAGTGAGCTCCTCCTAGTGGTGACTGTATAATCTGTATGTAGTGAGCTCCCCCTAGTGGTGACTGTATAATCTGTATGTAGTGAGCGCCTCCTAGTGGTGACTGTATAATCTGTATGTAGTGAGCTCCTCCTAGTGGTGACTGTATAATCTGTATATAGTGAGCTCCCTCTAGTGGTGACTGTATAATCTGTATGTAGTGAGCTTCCCCTAGTGGTGACTGTATAATCTGTATGTAGTGAGGTCCCCCTAGTGGTGGCTGTATAATCAGTATGTAGTGAGCTCCTCCTAGTGGTGACTGTATAATCTGTATGTAGTGAGCTCCCTCTAGTGGTGACTGTATAATCTGTATGTAGTGAGCTTCCCCTAGTGGTGACTGTATAATCTGTATGTAGTGAGCTCCCCCTAGTGGTGACTGTATAATCAGTATGTAGTGAGCTCCCCCTAGTGGTGACTGTATAATCTGTATGTAGTGAGCTCTCTCTAGTGGTGACTGTATAATCTGTATGTAGTGAGCTCCCTCTAGTGGTGACTGTATAATCTTAATGTAGTGAGCTCCCCCTAGTGGTGACTGTATAATCTGTATGTAGTGAGCTCCCCCTAGTGGTGACTATAATCTGTATGTAGTGAGCTCCTCCTAGTGGTGAATGTATAATCTGTATGTAGTGAGCTCCTCCTAGTGGTGACTGTATAATCTGTATGTTGTGAGCTCCCCCTAGTGGTGACTGTATAATCTGTATGTAGTGAGCTCCCCCTAGTGGTGACTGTATAATCTGCACATAGGGAGCTCCTTGTATTAGATATATGAATTGTGAAGGTTTCCGGATCTGTTGAGTTGACCCTTCAGTTTTTCTGCACCCCGTGTATTGTGAGCTGTGACTGTGTTGTTGGCTCTTTGGATATTTTGAGGGTCGGGGCTGCCCTCATTACCTACAGTTCAGGCCACTGGTTGGTGTCTTGTCCTCTTGTGCTTTAATAAATCTTTCCCACCATACCTGATAATGGGAGTCTGACTGCTGACACCTTCCACCAATGATGAGAGTAGTAGTTCTGGGCCCTATTGGTCAGCAGGACACAGGTAAGTGATCACTCGCTAGTAACATATCATATGACGTGTGTGTGGTTAGGGTGTAATTCCTTGTATCCCCCCCCCACCACACACACAGTATACTGATCCCCATATGGGGGTCTATCCTTTGGGGAGCACATTCAGGCACATTCAGGAATCTGTTGTGTTTCTGATTGAATTTTGGTGAATATTTAGTGAATCCGTTAACCCTTCACATTCTTTGAGTCATTGGATCTGCCTTCTTTTTCATAAAAGTCTCCCCCTCCTGTGCTCTCCATGACGGGTACGCTATCCATCACCGATACGCCTCCGCCATGGCTTCACATGATTTCTGGCCTCAGCTTCTGAGATATTTTTATTTGCTGAATATGAAGATTTCATTAACAAAAATAAATATTCAGATCTTCTCAAAACCGCCAAACCAGTCCGTGAGGAAGTCGCGGTGATTTCCCATTTGCATATTTTGTGATCGCCTTTCCTCGGATTGTCACCCTGCTTTCTTTTCCTCCCTGCAGATGATCCGCGTCTCCGCTTCACCACCGTCCCGTTATTTTCATCTTAATGAGTTTCACAAGGTTCAGTGATGTCATCGCGCCCAACACTGTCGCAGCGGCGAGGTGATAACACTGACAGCGGCTGCAAGACTTCAGGCCATGAATAATGTGACGGCGCAAAAACACGGAGACGTTCTGGATCCGGAGACGCCGACAAGAAGAAGCTAGAAAAGGCAAATCTGCATTTCTAATAATTTCCTGCGGTATGTGTCAGAAATGTAGAGCAGACAGCAGCACAGAGACTTTCAGGAGAGCGCTGTGCTCATGTTGAGGGGGTAATGATGATGTCAGTGAGGATAGGGCTAGAGATAAGGACATGGTAGGACATGGTAGGAAAGCTGGGTGACAACTGATGTGACCTTCATCCAGCTTTCCTAGATTCCTGAGCAGACATAAATTGTAGGTATAAACCATAGAGGACGTGAAGCATAAAGTAGCCCCTCCCCCATCGGCTGCACAAGACTGTATGTGCTGAGCAGCAGCTGTACAGACTCTAGTGTCCCCTACTGGCCACATAGTACATTGCACACAGCAGGTTCTAGTCTTCATATTAGGGAGCTACAAGGGAATGGAGAGATTGGTGCAGGTGTGGCCCTCAGTCCTATCACTGGGACTGCAAACAGGGCCCCAGTAGTGGATATAGCCAAAAATGCAATGATGGGAACACCCAATAATGATCCCCTGATGATCCCAGTCTGATCCTCTGCCGGTCTCTGAACTTGATGAAACTTGTCGACATGGAAATGTGATGGGGGAGGGGGTCGAGAGTATATAGTGCATACAGCTAGTATATAGTATATATAATTAGTATACAGTATATGTAATTGGTATACAGTACATACAGCTAGTATATAGTATATACAATTGCTATACAGTGCATACAGCTAGTATACAGTATATATATAATTAGTATACAGTATATATAATTAGTATACAGTGCATACACCAACAATAGAGTAAATATAATTAGTAAATAGTACATATAGCTAGAGTACATGATTGCAATTAGTATACAATGTATACATCTAATATATAGTATATATAATTAATATACAGTGTATACAGCTAGTATACAGTGATTACAATTATTATACAATACATGGATCTAGTACACAGAGCATACAACTGGAATAAAGTGCAAGAGTCAGTCACCACTAGGGGGAGCTGACTACATACAGATTATACAGTCACCACTAGGAGGAGCTCACTACATACAGATTATACAGTCACCACTAGGAGGAGCTCACTACATACAGATTATACAGTCACCACTAGGGGGAGCTCACTACATACAGATTATACAGTCACCACTAGGGGGAGCTCACTACATACAGATTATACAGTCACCACTAGAGGGAGCTCACTACATACAGATTATACAGTCACCACTAGGGGGAGCTCACTACATACAGATTATACAGTCACCACTAGGGGGAGCACACTACATACAGATTATACAGTCACCACTAGGAGGAGCTCTCACTACATACAGATTATACAGTCACCACTAGTGGGAGCTCACTACATACAGATTATACAGTCACCACTAGTGGGAGCTCACTACATACAGATTATACAGTCACCACTAGGGGGAGCTCACTACATACAGATTATACAGCCATCACTAGAGGGAGCTCACTACATACAGATTATACAGTCACCACTAGGAGGAGCTCACTACATACAGATTATACAGTCACCACTAGAGGGAGCTCACTACATACAGATTATACAGTCATTACTAGGAGGAGCCCACTACATACAGATTATACAGTCACCACTAGGAGGAGCCCACTACATACAGATTATACAGTCACCACTAGAGGGAGCTCACTACATACAGATTATACAGTCATTACTAGGAGGAGCTCACTACATACAGATTATACAGTCACCACTAGGAGGAGCTCACTACATACAGATTATACAGTCACCACTAGGAGGAGCTCACTACATACAGATTATACAGTCACCACTAGGAGGAGCTCACTACATACAGATTATACAGTCACCACTAGGGGGATCTCACTACATACAGATCATACAGTCACCACTAGAGGGAGCTCACTACATACAGATCATACAGTCACCACTAGAGGGCGCTCACTACATACAGATTATACAGTCACCATTAGGGGGGAGCTCACTACATACAGATTATACAGTCACCACTAGGGGGAGCTCACTACATACAGATTATACAGTCACCACTAGGGGGAGCTCACTACATACAGATTATACAGTCACCACTAGAGGGAGCTCACTAAATACAGATTATACAGTCACAACTAGGGGGAGCTCACTACATACAGATTATACAGTCACCACTAGGAGGAGCTCACTACATACAGATTATACAGTCACCACTAGGGGGAGCTCACTACATACAGATTATACAGTCACCACTAGGAGGAGCTCACTACATACAGATTATACAGTCACCACTAGAGGGAGCTCACTACATACAGATTATACAGTCACCACTAGAGGAGCTCACTACATACAGATTATACAGTCACCACTAGAGGAGCTCACTACATACAGATTATACAGTCACCACTAGGAGGAGCTCACTACATACAGATTATACAGCCACCACTAGGGGGAGCTCACTACATACAGATTATACAGCCATCACTAGGAGGATCTCACTACATACAGATTATACAGTCACCACTAGAGGGAGCTCACTACATACAGATTATACAGTCACCACTAGGGGGAGCTCACTACATACAGATTATACAGTCACCACTAGAGGAGCTCACTACATACAGATTATACAGTCACCACTAGGGGGAGCTCACTACATACAGATTATACAGTCACCACTAGAGGGAGCTCACTAAATACAGATTATACAGTCACCACTAGAGGGAGTTCACTACATACAGATTATACAGTCACCACTAGGAGGAGCTCACTACATACAGATTATACAGTCACCACTAGTGGGAGCTCACTACATACAGATTATACAGTCACCACTAGGGGGAGCTCACTACATACAGATTATACAGCCACCACTAGAGGGAGCTCACTACATACAGATTATACAGTCACCACTAGGGGGAGCTCTCTACATACAAATTATACAGTCAACACTAGAGGGAGCTCACTACATACAGATTATACAGTCACCACTAGGAGGAGCTCACTACATACAGATTATACAGTCACCACTAGGGGGAGCTCACTACATACAGATTATACAGTCACCACTAGGGGGAGCTCACTACATACAGATTATACAGTCACCACTAGGAGGCGATCACTACATACAGATTATACAGTCACCACTAGAGGGAGCTCACTACATACAGATTATACAGTCACCACTAGGGGGAGCTCTCTACATACAAATTATACAGTCAACACTAGAGGGAGCTCACTACATACAGATTATACAGTCACCACTAGGGGGAGCTCACTACATACAGATTATACAGTCACCACTAGAGGAGCTCACTACATACAGATTATACAGTCACCACTAGAGGGAGCTCACTACATACAGATTATACAGTCACCACTAGGGGGAGCTCACTACATACAGATTATACAGTCACCACTAGGGGGAGCTCACTACATACAGATTATACAGTCACCACTAGGAGATCACTACATACAGATTATACAGTCACCACTAGAGGGAGCTCACTACATACAAATTATACAGTCACCACTAGAGGGAGCTCACTACATACAGATTATACAGTCACCACTAGGGGGAGCTCTCTACATACAAATTATACAGTCAACACTAGAGGGAGCTCACTACATACAGATTATACAGTCACCACTAGGGGGAGCTCACTACATACAGATTATACAGTCACCACTAGAGGGAGCTCACTATATACAGATTATACAGTTGCCACTAGAGGGAGCTCACTACATACAGATTATGCAGTCACCACTAGAGGGAGATCACTACATACAGATTATACAGTCACCACTAGGAGGAGCCCACTACATACAGATTATACAGTCACCACTAGGGGGAGCTCACTACATACAGATTATACAGTCACCACTAGGGGGAGCTCACTACATACAGATTATACAGTCACCACTAGGAGGAGATCACTACATACAGATTATACAGTCACCACTAGAGGGAGCTCACTACATACAGATTATACAGTCACCACTAGGGGGAGCTCTCTACATACAAATTATACAGTCAACACTAGAGGGAGCTTACTACATACAGATTATACAGTGACCACTAGGGGGAGCTCACTACATATAGATTATACAGTCACCACTAGGAGGAGCTCACTACATACAGATTATACAGTCACCACTAGAAGGAGCTCACTACATACAGATTATACAGTCACCACTAGAGGGAGCTCACTACATACAGATTATACAGTCACCACTAGGAGGAGCTCACTACATACAGATTATACAGTCACCACTAGAAGGAGCTCACTACCTACAGATTATACAGTCACCACTAGAGGGAGCTCACTACATACAGATTATACAGTCACCACTAGAGGGAGCTCACTACATACAGATTATACAGTCACCACTAGGAGGAGCTCACTACATACAGATTATACAGTCACCACTAGGGAGGAGCTCACTACATACAGATTATACAGTCACCACTAGGAGGAGCTCACTACATACAGATTATACAGTCACCACTAGAGGGAGCTCACTACATACAGATTATACAGCACCACTAGGAGGCGCTCACTACATACAGATTATACAGCCTGTGGGGGATAGGTGATGCCTGGATTTACACAGATAATTCCTAGAAATCTGGGCGATTTTACACTAGATAACGATGATTTCTGTAAAATCTTGCCACATTCATCAGTACAGGGTTAACCCTAATGATTGCAATTAGTATACAGTGTATATAATTTTCACCATCCACAGATGAATCTCCTCGCCTTTAGGTAGTTCCAGTCTCTTTGCCCTCCTCTTATGTGGCTCAGTTACCTTCTGACCATATGAAGCTCCTCTACCTTCTTGCAGAATCTATCGGATTAGAGGTGTTTGGACAAGAACAGTTCATCAGATCTCCGGCAGCCGAGCGACTGTCATGGAGATGACGGTGGAATATTTCATGAGTTTCAATCAAATCATTTGTGTTTGAGAGTTAAAGGAAAAACAAACAAATCCCAACAATCTGTCAGATAACAAACAGAGGCGCGAACCCCGCCGCCGCCACCGCCTCCGAGCGCCATGATTCAATTACCCTGATCCTTCATATCCTTCGGCTTCTGCAAAAATCAATTTCCATTCTGGCTCAGGGCTAGTTTTTGGGGAACGTGCAGAAACATCTGTCCAGCTGCTCAAGGGTTCAGGAAATTTTCCTCTTTTGTTTATGACGGTACAAATGGAGACACTGCAGTTATTCTCCAAGTGATGCCCGCAGCACCTTCACCGCCAAACATCACCGCATCAGACAAAAATGTATAGAATTGTCTTCACTGCAGTAAAATTGGTGACATCATCAATAATATAAAAAACATTCTTCCTCCTTGAAGTGAAATTGTGTGTTAAAGAATCCATTTAGAAATTTGTTGATGCTATGACATCACTGAGTATATTATCCCTGTACTGTGACATCACTGTGTGTATTATCTCTGTACTGTGACATCACTGTGTGTATTATCTCTGTACTGTGACATCACTGTGTGTATTATGTCTGTACTGTGACATCACTGTGTGTATTATCTCTGTACTGTGACATCACTGTGTTTATTATCTAAGTACTGTGACATCACTGTGTGTATTATCCCTGTACTGTGACATCACTGTGTGTATTATCCCTGTACAGTGACATCACTGTGTGTATTATCTCTGTACTGTGACATCACTGTGTGTATTATGTCTGTACTGTGACATCACTGTGTGTATTATCCTGTACTGTGACATCACTGTGTGTATTATCTCTGTACTGTGACATCACTGTGTTTATTATCTAAGTACTGTGACATCACTGTGTGTATTATCTCTATACTGTGACATCACCGTGTGTATTATCTCTATGCTGTGACATCACTGTGTGTATTATCCCTGTACTGTGACATCACTGTGTGTATTATCCCTGTACTGTGACATCACTGTGTGTATTATCCCTGTACTGTGACATCACTGTGTGTATTACCTCTGTACTGTGACATCACTGTGTGTATTATCTCTGTACTGTGACATCACTGTGTGTGTTATCCCTGTACTGTGACATCACCGTGTGTATTATCTCTATGCTGTGACATCACTGTGTGTATTATCCCTGTACTGTGACATCACTGTGTGTATTATCTCTGTACTGTGACATCACTGTGTGTATTATGTCTGTACTGTGACATCACTGTGTGTATTATCTCTGTACTGTGACATCACTGTGTTTATTATCTAAGTACTGTGACATCACTGTGTGTATTATCTCTATACTGTGACATCACCGTGTGTATTATCTCTATGCTGTGACATCACTGTGTGTATTATCCCTGTACTGTGACATCACTGTGTGTATTATCCCTGTACTGTGACATCACTGTGTGTATTATCCCTGTACTGTGACATCACTGTGTGTATTACCTCTGTACTGTGACATCACTGTGTGTATTATCTCTGTACTGTGACATCACTGTGTGTGTTATCCCTGTACTGTGACATCACCGTGTGTATTATCTCTATGCTGTGACATCACTGTGTGTATTATCCCTGTACTGTGACATCACTGTGTGTATTATCTCTGTACTGTGACATCACTGTGTGTATTATGTCTGTACTGTGACATCACTGTGTGTATTATCTCTGTACTGTGACATCACTGTGTTTATTATCTAAGTACTGTGACATCACTGTGTGTATTATCCCTGTACTGTGACATCACTGTGTGTATTATCCCTGTACAGTGACATCACTGTGTGTATTATCTCTGTACTGTGACATCACTGTGTGTATTATGTCTGTACTGTGACATCACTGTGTGTATTATCCTGTACTGTGACATCACTGTGTGTATTATCTCTGTACTGTGACATCACTGTGTTTATTATCTAAGTACTGTGACATCACTGTGTGTATTATCTCTATACTGTGACATCACCGTGTGTATTATCTCTATGCTGTGACATCACTGTGTGTATTATCCCTGTACTGTGACATCACTGTGTGTATTATCCCTGTACTGTGACATCACTGTGTGTATTATCCCTGTACTGTGACATCACTGTGTGTATTATCTCTGTACTCTGACATCACTGTGTGTATTATGTCTGTACTGTGACATCACTGTGTTTATTATCTAAGTACTGTGACATCACTGTGTGTATTATCTCTGTACTGTGACATCACCGTGTGTATTATCTCTATGCTGTGACATCACTGTGTGTATTATCCCTGTACTGTGACATCACTGTGTGTATTATCCCTGTACTGTGACATCACCGTGTGTATTATCTCTATGCTGTGACATCACTGTGTGTATTATCCTGTACTGTGACATCACTGTGTGTATTATCCCTGTACTGTGACATCACTGTGTGTATTATCCTGTACTGTGACATCACTGTGTGTATTATCCCTGTATTGTGACATCACTGCGTGTATTATCCTGTACTGTGACATCACTGTGTGTATTATCCTGTATTGTGACATCACTGTGTGTATTATCCTGTACTGTGACATCACTGTACATTAATAAAATTTAGTCAATAACTTATAGGTACTCAAAAATGTTGTCATCTCAAACCACAAACAACAAGTCCTCGTATGGCTACATCACCAGAAAAATAAAAAAAATATAGCTTGTACAATTTGAAGACAAAAAACCCCCAAAATCGGCAAATCATTAGCATACAAGTGGCTGCGGCAGGAGGGAATGTATAAGCGGTGCGAGCGGATATCAGGGGACAAACCAGATTTAGAGCTTACGAGGGAAAAGACACCAGAAGTGACCCCCAGAGTGACCGCCAATAATAGGAACTACTGGGGATATAGGAGGGAATTTGGTGTTCCCCATGTCCTCCGCACAGCTTACATATTCACTCTTCACCATCCGCTGTGCAGTCACACCTGGGATACTAATGCTCACTACACCCCTTGATAAATTCTTTGAGGGGTGCAGTTTTCACATTGGGGTCACTCCTTAGGGGATTCCAGTTTACTGGTACTTTAGAGGTTCTGCAAACATGACATGGCGTCCAGATCCCAAACACCTAAATCTGCTCTACAAAAGCCACACCGCGCTCCTTCCCTTCTGCGCCCGGCTGTGTGCCCAAACTGCAGTTTATGCCCACATGTAAGACACTTGTGTACCCAGGGTAACGTACGTAATGTCATATGTGGGTATAAACTGATATTTGAGCACAGCTGAGCACAGAAGGGAAGGAGCGCTATTTTGGTTTTTGGAGCACAGATTTAGACAGTTTGGTTTTTGGACGTTATGACACTTTTGCAGAACCCTGAAATGCCAGTAAAGTGGAAACCCCAGACATGTGACCCCATTTTGGGAACTACATCCCTGAAGGAATTTATACAGGGGTACAGGGAGCATTTTTAACCCCCTACGTGTTGCATTAATTTATTTTCCAGAACACAGCTGATGATGAAAGGTGAAAATAACAGTTTTTCCAGGGATACCTCATTTCAGTGCGTAATATGTTATATGATAGGTTGTCAGCCCAACTCACTCATTCTGAATTAATCCCGTGGATCGAGGGTCAGCAGCCCACTGCAGGGAAGGCAATCCTCTAGGCCTGAGGTGAAAGAATAAATCCAAAAAACAATCCAAAAAGCTATTGAGCAGATGAGAGCCGAGACCAGTTGATAAAACGTAGCATCAGCATAACGTAAAATCACAAATCTATAGGATAGAAGTACATGTAGAGGTAGACACGGCGAATCGCTTACGTGTCTCAGCACACTGGGTCCCTTAGCATAAAATTTAGCACAAAAACATCTCTCTAAATATCCTCAGGTGGGAAACCAACGTATCAGACCCAAAGCACAAAACACAACAACAAAAATAGTTTGTGTGAACAGGACTTTTCTCTCCGCATTTTTCGGGTGGAAACCCGGCGGAACCCATTATTGGCAGAATATAAAGTGAAAAAAAATATGAAATAATCACAAGATGAATATGAAAAGAAAAGAAAAAAATATGTATGGATATAAATTGTGCTATAATAATTTTCTAATATATGATGATATATGTGAGACATGTAAGCTATATGTAATATATACCTGTATTTAATCTGTATCAAGGGAAGAACCGCGATGCATTGCCGTTGCATTTTTTTACTGCGGGACGCCACTTTGGGGCCTTAGCCTAAAATAGCTACGGTAATATTTATTTTCTATTGTGCCGTCGGAGGTGAGGCTATAGTTATTGGCATATTAATTATTTATTTATTTTACTTTATTATTTTTTTTTACTTTTCTGTTCATTTTATTTATTTATGTTTTTTACATTGTGTCCCCATAAGATCATAATAGACCTTTGGGGACATCTGATCACTGTTTTTTTTGGTGGGGGGGCTGATTTCCTCTGTAACTGGGGCTTATACATTTATTCCCAGTTGCAGGAGGAATACAGTCTCCTGCCCATAACTAGAGCTGATCTGGGTCCACTAGGACCCAGCAGCTCTAACAGCCTCTGATCCCGGCACATCACGTGACCGCCGGGTCAGAGGGGAGCCGCATCATTGAGTGATTGGGAAGGCAGGGACGGTAATAAACCTTCCCTGCCTTCTCTAGGGGGCGCTCCCGCTGTAGTTACAGCCAGCTCCCCGTTTCTGCAACTGCACGAGTTCAGTACGTCCTTGCAGAACAAGAGAGCCACTCTCCGAATGTAAAAACCCAAGGGGCCCAAGTGGTTAAAGGGTTAACAAACTTCCCAAATGCTGTTTTGAATTATTTGAGGGGTGCAATTTTGAAAATGGGGTGATTTATGTTTTTGTTTTTGTTTTTTTTAACAAATAGGCCTTAATAATCCCCTTCAGAACTGAAGTGGTACCTAAAAAATTAGATTGGGAAATTTTCTTGTAAATCTGGAAAATCGCTGTTACACTTGTAAGCCTTCTAACATCCAAAATAAATTACAGGATGATTAAATTATGGTGCCGATATAAAGCAGAGATTTGGTAGACAATATTTATTAATGTATTTGGGTGGTATGACTATCTGTCTGAAAAGCAGAGAATTTCTCATTTTGAAAATTTCCTATTTTTTTATAACTAAATACTGATTAATAATCAATATTGATCAATGTTTACCAATAACATGAAATACAATGTGTCACGAAAAATCAATCTCAAAATCACTTCTGTAAGTTATAGCGTCTCAAAGTTATTGCTATATAAAGTGACACATGTAAGTTTTGAAAAATGAGGCCTGGTCCTTAAAGGGGTATTCCCATGAACATAATCATATCTATATTTGTAGATAATTAAAAGTTAAACATTTTTGCAAATATAAGTAGATAAAAATTCTGCAGATTTTTTAAGATTTTCCCTAACTATCTGAATGGTGAAAGCCTGTTGTCTTGATCGGTTGCCAATGGATACGACCATGAATGCAAAAACTTTCTATGGTCTGGGACTTGTGAAAAACCCAGCCATGATTTTCTTATTGTAGCCGGGTTATCAGGCAGGGACACTACATGTGTGAGAAGATATCCCGGCCACAATAAGGAAATCTTTGCTGATTTTCTGACCTTAGAAAGGTCCTGCATTCATGGTCGTATCTATTGGCAACCAATCACGACAACAAGACTGTGATTACAAGATATTTAGCAAAAATCTTTAAAACTCTGCAAAATGTTTAATTATTTATATTTGCAAAAATGTTTAACTTTTAATTATCTACAAATCTAAAAATGGTGATGTACATGGGAATACCCCTTTAAGGTACTTTTGGGCTGTGTCCTTAAGGGTTTAAGGATGTACTAACCGAAAGGCCAAGTATAACTTACCGCAGAGGTAAGAACATTAGGGAGACATTAGTGTACAAATCCAAATAATTGCCTGAAGTCACGTGTTATAGGATCTTTTCCCTGTGGGGACTGTAAATTTCTTACTAAACAAAAAAAATGATTAATTATTTGGATGGAAAAGAATATGGATCTCCCCTGTCCCTACTAACTAAATTAAGCAATACCATAGTCTTCCACTCCATAGGGATTATTAGTGTCCCCTATATAATTGCCCTCTTATGTACCATATTGTCTGACAATTCCCTTGATCAGTGGTGACATGTGGAACATATAGAAATAATGGCAGCCTCAGTTATGAATCTTTTTATAGACCTTATTAATGTAGCGCCATATTTTTCCATTCTCTATATATATCAATTAGAAATGTTCCCTATACAGTTGCCGTCTGATACACTACATTACCTGATACTCCCCTGTATTGCGGTCATATGTCACATACAGTATATAGAAACAAATAGTAGGCTCAGTTATATAAGCTTATTCATTGATACGGACTAAGCGTGAAAAATCAGCCAATGCGCATGCGCAAGCCACACCTGAACATTTTCCTTCTCAATCTCCTGGTAAATCACTAAGTCTGAATTGGCTTGTTCTGAGCATGGGAAGTCCGTAGTAGCGCGCCTGCAGCTGACAGGCTACTTTCCGTGTTAATCCTATGTCTGTGGTTGTGCCATCTGCACATGTACCGCCGTCTGTAAACCATTGGTGCTTATACGAATGCCCTTCTGGTGTTGTCTGGTAAGGATGGCATATTCCTTCTAGCGCTGATTCATCTAGGGACGCTGTCAATCCTAGGAAATTGTCTCAAATGGTTATGAGAGGGACATTTTTGTGAGCAGTAGCGCTTTACTTTAAACCCCTGGTGGCGCCGATATAGTGGGTGAAACATGTTGGGAGGGTGAAATATTCCTGTCTTTTAGAGCAGTCTGTGCTGTTTCCATCTATGTCTCTGGGATACTGCGGACATCCAGCTTTCTATAGTGTGGAGCTAAGAATCTTGCTAACAGATAAAGATGAATAGTCATGTGACTAAATCTTGTTAGATGTCAGAAAACCAGATACTGAACAATATTCCTCTAGATAGATGCTTATGGAGATAGGGATTGATTCCCAGCATTACAAGGTGACAATGTAGAAGAGTAAAGCTGTATTCTTCTCTGTTTCCAGACTTATCACACTAATGGTAAAATAACTTATATACAAGTCATGAGACAGCACAGACTGCTAGCTTTAATCTAGCTCACTATATATATATATATATATATATATATATATATATATTATATATTACTATTAAAAGTTAAGCTTTAATGAGTTTATTTTCATGAATGGGAGATTTGGGGTTCTTTTGGTTGTTAATAAGCAATTAGTAATGTTTTGAACTTAAATTGGGCAGCACGGGGGCTCAGTGGTTAGTATGGTGGCTCAGTGGTTAGTATGGAGGCTCAGTGGTTAGTATGGTGGCTCAGTGGTTAGCATGGTGGCTCAGTGGTTAGTATGGAGGCTCAGTGGTTAGTATGGAGGCTCAGTGGTTAGTATGGTGGCTCAGTGGTTAGCATTGCAGCGCTCGAGTCCTGGGTTTGAATCCTGCCAAGGACATCTGCAAGGAGTTTGTATGTTTTTTCCCCATGTTTGCCTGGGTTTCCTCTGGGTACTCTGGTTTCCTCCAAAGATATACTGATAGGGAAATGTAGATTCCCCTTACGTCCGACAGCAGCACAATATGGGGTATCTCTGCCCCTGTGTGTTGTTTAGGACAGTGGAACCTTTAATTAGCACCAAATTTAAGGTGCCTCCTACTAGCCCTATAAGAGGGCACCTGAGACCTCCCTCCACTGTGTTTTTTTCTGTCCTGTGTGGGACAGGTGGACGGAGGTCTCTGGTGACCTCCCGTTGCTAGGGTTTTTTTTCCTCAAAAAAAGAAGCACTTCCGTATGGAAACCATAAAGTCTGTCACCACTTTTCTCCTCCAAGGCGATGTTTTCGTGACTTTGGATCTAAAAGACGCCTATTTGCATATTCCTATTTATCCTCCACACAGAAGGTTTCTAAGGATTGCCGTAGTAGTTTCCGGCCACACGAAGCATTTTCAGTTCACAGCACTACCCTTCGGGATCTCCTCTGCTCCCCACACCTTTACAAAGGTAGTGGCTCCTATAGCGGCCGCCCTCAGACTTCAGGGGATATTCGTGGTGCCTTATCTAGACGACTGGTTGATAAAAGCCCAGTCAGAGTCTGTTCTGCTCCAGCATCTACAGACAGCCGTGTCCCTGTTTCAGAGTCTGGGATGGCTTATAAACCGGGAGAAGTCGGTAACGATCCCTTCAACCCGAAGGAAGTTCCTCGGCTACTTCCTGGATTCAGTCCGCCTGCAGGTCTCCTTGACACCAGCAAGGAAGGAGAAACTGGTCGGTGCAGTCCGGCACCTCTTCAAAAAGCCGATAGCCTCCATCAGAACATTGATGAAGATCCTGGGCTTGATGTCTTCCTCAGTGGAGGCAGTCCCATGGGCTTTGTGGCACTTACGTCCCCTCCAGAAGGAGTTACTAGAGGCTTGGGATCGCACCCTTCTTACATTCAGCAAGAAGATTCGACTCTCCCCCCAGGACCCGTCTTTCCCTCAAGTGGTGGTTGCACCTGAAAGACGGAAGGTCCACGGTCCAACCTTCTTGGACCCTGTTGACTACAGATGCATCCCTCTTGGGATGGGGAGCCCATTTGGACGAAAACTCCATAAAGGGAGTCTGGAGCGCTCCAGAAAGAAGGACCTCGTCCAACTGGAAGGAGCTCAGAGCTGTATATCGTGCCTTACTCCATTTCTCGCCTCTTCTCAAGGGAAGAGCAGTCAAAATCTGGTCAGACAACATGACCACAGTGCTGTACGTGAACAGACAGGGAGGCACCAGATCACCAACCCTCCTCAGGGAGGCAGATCTGATATTTACATGGGCAGAGAAAAATCTAACCCATTTATCCGCAGTTCACATCAAGGGCTCCCTGAACATAGTAGCGGATCGGTTGAGTCGGGGTCATGCCGTATCAGGAGAATGGTCACTCAATCCAGAAGTCTTTCATCAGATTACCCTGAAGTGGGGTCTTCCAGAAATAGACCTCATGGCAACCCGACTCAACGCCAAGGTGGAGACGTTCTGTTCCCTTTACCAGGAGGACAATCCCTTGGCAGTGGATACCCTGTCCATCCCTTGGAGGTCCAGGCTGGCATACATCTTCCCTCCAATTCCAATAATACCGAAGGTATTGATGAAAATCAGACAGGACCAAGTCTCTGTGATAGCCATCATTCCATTCTGGCCAAAAAGAGCTTGGTTTTCCCAACTCATGGAGATGAGTCGAGGGATATATTGGAGGCTTCCCCCCATCCAGAACCTGGTTTCCCAAGGATCTCTGAAGTGCCAGGATCTCTGGAGATTCAACCTGACAGCCTGGAGGTTGAGCAGTCCCTACAGCAGGATAGAGGACTGTCAGAGGCCGTCCTGAAGACCCTTTCTTCTGCAAGAGCAGACTCTACCAATAAGAACTACCAGAGGACAGCCAAGATTTTCATGGAGTGGTGCTCCAAGAAGGGTATTAATAATCTACAACCTTCAACGGCTGATATTTTAAATTTTCTTCAGGACGGTTTGGATAAGTGCAGATTGCGGCCCTCTCCGCTCATTTGAACAGACGTCTGTCTCAGGATCCTCTGGTTGCAAGGTTCCTTAAAGGGGCAATGAGGCTAAAGCCCTCAGTATCATCTCCAGTTCCCCAGTGGGACCTTGCGGTAGTCCTTACAGGCCTGTGCGGTCCTCCATTTGAACCCTTGGAGACTACGGAGCTAAAATATTTGGCATACAAAACCACTTTTTTGTTAGCTATTACATCTGCCAAAAGAGTAGGGGAACTCCAGGCTCTCTTCTAGAGAACCGTACATTGTGTTTTTTGCAGATAGAGTGCACCTTAGATTTTTGCCTGGGTTTAACCCTAAGGTCCCCTCATGCTATAATAGCAATCAGCTAATTTCGCTACCAGTGTTTTTCCCCACTCCAACCTCTGAGGAGGAAGAAAAGCTCCACACCTTAGATGTGGTAAGGTGTCTGCGGATTTACCTATCCCGCACTCAACCGTTTAGGAAGGCCGAAAACCTACTAATTAATATGCAGGGTAAAAACAAAGGCCTCAAGGCTTCCAAGCCTACTCTATCCACATGGATCAAGGAGACAATTAGGTCTTCCTTCCTTATTCAGGAGTTACTCCCTCCAGTTTTTTTTACGGCCCACTCGACCAGGGCTGTGTCGACTTCTTGGGCTGAGTACCGGTCCTTACCTTTGGACCAGATTTGTGCGGCTGCATCATGGTCATCCCAGTTGACCTTTGTCAAACATTATCGTTTAGACGTCCGCAGTTCCCAGACAACTGCCTTTGGTCAGACAGTCCTTGACGTTCTAAGGCGAGGAAACCCTCCCTAGGGGAATTACTTGCTATCTCCCCATATTGTGCTGCTGTCGGACGTAAGGGGAATCGTTGATTGTAATGTCAATCTGTATTCCCTTAGTCCAGACAGCAGCACAAGGCTTCCCTCCCTAGAAGCTTGTTTCCTTTTACTTTATAATTTACACAGTGGAGGGAGGTCTCAGGTGCCCTCTTATAGGGCTAGTAGGAGGCACCTTAAATTTGGTGCTAATTAAAGGTTCCACCGTCCTAAACAACACACAGGGGCAGAGATACCCCATATTGTGCTGCTGTCAGAACTAAGGGAATACAGATTGACATTACAATCAACGATTGTGAGTTCTATATGGGACAGTGACTGACAATATATGTAAAGCGCTGTGGAATATGATGGCGCTATATAAGTAAGCTAAATAAATTACCCCATTTCATGAGGGCCCTCATTTCCAAATGTTTTTGTGTTTAGTGTATTATCCCTGTACTGTGACATCACTGTGTGTATTATCCTGTACTGTGACATCACTGTGTGTATTATCTCTGTACTGTGACATCACTGTGTGTATTATCTCTGTACTGTGACATCACTGTGTGTATTATCCCTGTACTGTGACATCACTGTGTGTATTATCTCTGTACTGTGACATCACTGTGTGTATTATCTCTGTACTGTGACATCACTGTGTGTATTATCTCTGTACTGTGACATCACTATGTGTATTATCCCTGTACTATGACATCACTGTGTGTATTATCTCTGTACTGTGACATCACTGTGTGTATTATCCCTGTACTGTGACATCACTGTGTATTATCCTGTACTGTGACATCACTGTGTGTATTATCTCTGTGCTGTGACATCACTATGTGTATTATCCCTGTACTGTGACATCACTGTGTGTATTATCCCTGTACTGTGACATCACTGTGTGTATTATCTCTATACTGTGACATCACTGTGTGTATTATCTCTGTGCTGTGACATCACTATGTGTATTATCTTTGTACTGTGACATCACTGTGTATATTAAGTGCAGGATCGGTTACAGATATAATGGTACTCACTATCACCACTGGCGTCATAGGCATGGGCGTGTGGTAGCAGCTGCTATGTGGCCTACAAGCTTAGGGAGGACAGGAGCACGGATAGGTAAGTGAACATCGGCCTAAAGTACCTAAGTGGGGGCCAATATGGGGGGGACACTATATTATATAGGGCTCTATAACGGGAGCTCTTACTGTATGGGACTTGTAACATGGGCACTTACTGTATGGGGGCCTGTTATGGGGACAATATACTGTATGGGGTCCAATAAAGGAAGTTATATCTCGTATGCAGGCAAATAAAGGGACAGTATAACATGTGGGGGATCAGTAGAGGGATTGTTATACCACTTGTGAGACCCAGTCATAAAGCTTGCTATGGGGCCCAGTCTTTCTTAGTTACGTCCTTTGGCCCAACATATTTATTACAACTTGCAACAGTTTTCTCCAGCAGATCTCTATTGTGGTGCAGGGGCATGCAAATTATTTATGAAGAGACCAAAGCTTCTTCTTAAGCCTGCCATGCTCTGCTTGTGTAAGGGACAAAATGCCAGTCTTATTACATCCCTAAAGCTAAGCGTCAGGAGGAAACAAGGTCATCTAAGCCTAAAGTATCCCTATGGTGAAGCAAGGTGGAGGCCGCCAATGCAAGAACCGGGAGACTGCCCAAGATGGGACCAGATGGAGGGAAAGAACAGAAGTACCAAGACATCCATGATGATGATGATGACCGGCTCAGATTGGGGTGAAGGTGCCCACAGCAGAGACATGCAGGAGCAGCTGCAGGAGCTGAACATCTAAGAATAGCTGCATGAATGCTCCTGAGACAGGCAGCTCTAGTCAAAGCTGTATATTATCCATTGGCAGAATGCAGGGTGTGAATACTTTTGCATTGCACTGTAGATCCGCCACTTCGAGCTGTATTTAGTTTTGGGGGATGTTCCTATCTGTCATAGAAGTCATGTCTGACCCGTCTCCACATTTGTGTCCAAACTCTTTCCTGCCACACAGTACATATTTTATAATCATTGCGCCAATCTTGAAGAATCTCTCATGAGAACAATGTGGCTGAAATTACGAGACAACAAGACGGTAACGAGCGGCCATTGGGAGGACTTGTGGACAATGAGGGGAAATGGCCAAGTGCACGCTCTCCACCCTTTACGGCTTGCTCAATGCAAAGTAATGGGACTCGTTGACCTCGTCGTCAGGAGTCGCGGCCTAATGAAGTTTTGTCGTCTTTGCAGCAATCAGGCGCCATTGTCAGCCGATCCTGCTGCTTGGCTCTTGAGGTTTTTAGCAATCAGCGGCGTCGCCACTTACATGAAGTGTTAATCAGAGGAATAAAGAAGATGTGGCACCCAGATTTGCCTTATAAAGAGACTTTTCCTTTCTTTAATGTCATATTGTTAGAGATCCAAACTGAAGATCAAGTATCGACAATTTTCCAATCATCTCGCAAGTCGCCGGCGCTGAATCTGACAAGACGTCGCTGTGATTTGTTTATAGAGAATGTATGACCGTAATTACAATCTGATACAACACAGATCTCTAATATCCTCACTGTCTTCATAGACATCGTGCATATACATAAAGGACAGTGACTGTAAATATATCAGAGAGAATCCTCCAGTCACATCCAAAGCTGCATTAACAATTCTGCAGTTACATCCTGTATTATACTCCAGAGCTGCGCTCACTATTCTGCTGGTGCAGTCACTGTGTACATACATTACATTACTTATCCTGTACTGATCCTGAGTTACATCCTGTATTATACTCCAGAGCTGCGCTCACTATTCTGCTGGTACAGTCACTGTGTACATACATTACATTACTTATCCTGTACTGATCCTGAGTTACATCCTGTATTATACTCCAGAGCTGCGCTCACTATTCTGCTGGTGCAGTCACTGTGTACATACATTACATTACTTATCCTGTATTATACTCCAGAGCTGCGCTCACTATTCTGCTGGTACAGTCACTGTGTACATACATTACATTACTTATCCTGTATTATAATCCAGAGCTGCGCTCACTATTCTGCTGGTGCAGTCACTGTGTACATACATTACATTACTTATCCTGTACTGATCCTGAGTTACATCCTGTATTATACTCCAGAGCTGCGCTCACTATTCTGCTGGTGCAGTCACTGTGTACATACATTACATTACTTATCCTGTACTGATCCTGAGTTATATCCTGTATTATACTCCAGAGCTGCACTCACTATTCTGCTGGTGCAGTCACTGTGTACATACATTACATTACTTATCCTGTATTATACTCCAGAGCTGCACTCACTATTCTGCTGGTGCAGTCACTGTGTACATACATTACATTACTTATCCTGTATTATACTCCAGAGCTGCGCTCACTATTCTGCTGGTGCAGTCACTGTGTACATACATTACATTACTTATCCTGTACTGATCCTGAGTTATATCCTGTATTATACTCCAGAGCTGCACTCACTATTCTGCTGGTGCAGTCACTGTGTACATACATTACATTACTTATCCTGTATTATAATCCAGAGCTGCGCTCACTATTCTGCTGGTGCAGTCACTGTGTACATACATTACATTACTTATCCTGTACTGATCCTGAGTTACATCCTGTATTATACTCCAGAGCTGCGCTCACTATTCTGCTGGTACAGTCACTGTGTACATACATTACATTACTTATCCTGTACTGATCCTGAGTTACATCCTGTATTATACTCCAGAGCTGCGCTCACTATTCTGCTGGTACAGTCACTGTGTACATACATTACATTACTTATCCTGTACTGATCCTGAGTTACATCCTGTATTATACTCCAGAGCTGCACTCACTATTCTGCTGGTGCAGTCACTGTGTACATACATTACATTACTTATCCTGTATTATACTCCAGAGCTGCGCTCACTATTCTGCTGGTGCAGTCACTGTGTATATACATTACATTACTTATCCTGTATTATAATCCAGAGCTGCGCTCACTATTCTGCTGGTGCAGTCACTGTGTACATACATTACATTACTTATCCTGTACTGATCCTGAGTTACATCCTGTATTATACTCCAGAGCTGCGCTCACTATTCTGCTGGTACAGTCACTGTGTACATACATTACATTACTTATCCTGTACTGATCCTGAGTTACATCCTGTATTATACTCCAGAGCTGCGCTCACTATTCTGCTGGTACAGTCACTGTGTACATACATTACATTACTTATCCTGTATTATACTCCAGAGCTGCGCTCACTATTCTGCTGGTGTGCACACATTACATGCGGTAGCACCTATCTGCAGGTATGTATATTGTTCACTGTGACTTTTATTGTTACTTAGACTCCGCCCACCGCGCTGACATCAGACCCATTAGTTAAGAGCGAACCTTTTTACGTTGACAGTTCACCATAATAGCATTTAATTGTGAAAAAAGACGGGAACAATGGCGGCTGAATGTCACGCGCTCCGTTCACACTGGGAATCAGGGACATTCGCTAACAAAGGTTTTGAAAGTTCTTTTGAAATGTGGCGGCTGCTGAGCGCAGATAAGGCGAAAGGTTTGAGGATTCGCTATCAGGAATTTCAAGGTTTTTTCCTCCATCTGCTTCTCACATTAACTGGTAATTATCCAGAAAGGCGGATAATAGCGGCGCGGTGACAGACGCTGACAAAGGTTTCCCTAAGATATGGAAATTGTCAGTGATAGGCAAGGTGCAGCCGAGGCCTTTCTACAGCACAATTATCTGTGTCACTTTCATTCCCTTTCTTCGTGGCGGCGGTGGCGTCCCTCACACGCCGCCGCCTTATCGGAGGCGCTGCACATTAGCTCCAGGACCACTGGCTGAAAGAGTGTGGAAAATCGCGCCGTTCAAGCCTTCATTCCGAGGAGGCGCCGCTCATTACTGCTCACCGGACGTCTCCTTTATGTCAGAAAGTTGGCGAGAAACACGGCAACAAAATCGCTAAATATGAGGCCCCTATAGAGACGCAGCCCCTATAGATCACCCTGAGACCAGCGCTGCAGATTGGGTGCTGACAAGAGCAAATCCTTCAACCAGTTGACAGGAAATAAGGTTTATTGGCTGCAGGATGATGAGAGATCCCCCATATTGACCATATACCATAAACCTAGGGGTGGTTTAAATCAGGTGTGTGGTGGATCCAGTAGGTGGCGCTGCCTCAGCCCCAGGGGTGTTAGCTGTGCAGTCTGGCGGGCTCCACCCATTGCTGGAGTCTCAGGGTTTTCAGATGTTGCATTGTTGAAGTAGAAGAGAACTACTGTACACCTCCTGTAAGGAACCCTAACCCGCCTGGTGTGACATGGATCCAGCAGGTGAGGCCGCACACTAACAGTCATAGGAGGCAGCGCCACCTACTGGATCCACGGCATAGCAAGCTGACCCTGTGGGTAAAGGCTACAGTCAGGACCCCCGATGTATCTCCCACTGTGGGTACAGTATATAGGTGCGGGCTGCAGTCAGGACCTTCTGATGTGTTTGTACCTGTGGGTATATAGGTGCGGGCTGCAGTCAGGACCCCGATGTATCTCCCACTGTGGGTATATAGGTGCGGGCTGCAGTCAGGACCTCTGATGTATCTCCCACTGTGGGTATATAGGTGCGGGCTGCAGTCAGGACCTCTGATGTATCTCCCACTGTGGGTATATAGGTGCGGGCTGCAGTCAGGACCCCCGATGTATCTCCCACTGTGGGTATATAGGTGCGGGCTGCAGTCAGGACCCCCGATGTATCTCCCACTGTGGGTATATAGGTGCGGGCTGCAGTCAGGACCCCCGATGTATCTCCCACTGTGAGTATATAGGTGAGGGCTGCAGTCAGGACCCCCGATGTATCTCCCACTGTGGGTATATAGGTGCGGGCTGCAGTCAGGACCCCCGATGTATCTCCTACTGTGGGTATATAGGTGCGGGCTGCAGTCAGGACCTCTGATGTATCTCCCACTGTGGGTATATAGGTGCGGGCTGCAGTCAGGACCTCTGATGTATCTCCCACTGTGGGTATATAGGTGCGGGCTGCAGTCAGGACCCCCGATGTATCTCCCACTGTGGGTATATAGGTGCGGACTGCAGTCAGGACCCCCGATGTATCTCCCACTGTGGGTATATAGGTGCGGGCTGCAGTCAGGACCCCCGATGTATCTCCCACTGTGGGTATATAGGTGCGGGCTGCAGTCAGGACCTCTGATGTATCTCCCACTGTGGGTATATAGGTGCGGGCTGCAGTCAGGACCCCCGATGTATCTCCCACTGTGGGTATATAGGTGCGGGCTGCAGTCAGGACCCCCGATGTATCTCCCACTGTGGGTATATAGGTGCGGGCTGCAGTCAGGACCCCCGATGTATCTCCCACTGTGGGTATATAGGTGCAGGCTGCAGTCAGGACCTCTGATGTATCTCCCACTGTGGGTATATAGGTGCAGGCTGCAGTCAGGACCTCTGATGTATCTCCCACTGTGGGTATATAGGTGCGGGCTGCAGTCAGGACCCCCGATGTATCTCCTACTGTGTGTATATAGGTGCGGGCTGCAGTCAGGACCTCTGACGTATCTCCCACTGTGGGTATATAGGTGCGGGCTGCAGTCAGGACCCCCGATGTATCTCCCACTGTGGGTATATAGGTGTGGGCTGCAGTCAGGACCCCCGATGTATCTCCCACTGTGTGTATATAGGTGCGGGCTGCAGTCAGGACCTCTGATGTATCTCCCACTGTGGGTATATAGGTGCGGGCTGCAGTCAGGACCTCTGATGTATCTCCCACTGTGGGTATATAGGTGCAGGCTGCAGTCAGGACCCCCGATGTATCTCCCACTGTGGGTACAGTATATAGGTGCGGGCTGCAGTCAGGACCCCCGATGTATCTCCCACTGTGGGTACAGTATATAGGTGCGGGCTGCAGTCAGGACCTGTGATGTATCTCCCACTGGGGGTATATAGGTGCGGGCTGCAGTCAGGACCTCTGATGTATCTCCCACTGTGGGTATATAGGTGCGAGCTGCAGTCAGGACCCCCGATGTATCACCTACTGTGTGTATATAGGTGCGGGCTACAGTCAGGACCCCCGATGTATCTCCCACTGTGGGTATATAGGTGCGGGCTGCACTCAGGACCCCCGATGTATCTCCTACTGTGTGTATATAGGTGCGGGCTACAGTCAGGACCCCCGATGTATCTGCCACTGTGGGTATATAGGTGCGGGCTGCAGTCAGGGCCCCCGATGTATCTCCCACTGTGGGTATATAAGTGCGGGCTGCAGTCAGGACCTCTGATGTATCTCCCACTGTGGGTATATAGGTGCGGGCTGCAGTCAGGACCCCCGATGTATCTCCCACTGTGGGTATATAGGTGCAGGCTGCAGTCAGGACCCCCGATGTATCTCCCACTGTGGGTATATAGGTGCGGGCTGCAGTCAGGACCTCTGATGTATCTCCCACTGTGGGTATATAGGTGCGGGCTGCAGTCAGGAACCCCGATGTATCTCCTACTGTGTGTATATAGGTGAGGGCTGCAGTCAGGACCTCCGATGTATCTCCTACTGTGGGTATATAGGTGCGGGCTACAGTCAGGACCCCCGATGTATCTCCTACTGTGGGTATATAGGTGCGGGCTGCAGTCAGGACCCCCGATGTATCTGCCACTGTGGGTATATAGGTGCGGGCTACAGTCAGGACCCCCGATGTATCTCCTACTGTGGGTATATAGGTGCGGGCTGCAGTCAGGACCCCCGATGTATCTCCCACTGTGGGTATATAGGTGCGGGCTGCAGTCAGGACCCCCGATGTATCTGCCACTGTGGGTATATAGGCGCGGGCTGCAGTCAGGACCCCCGATGTATCTCCCACTGTGGGTATATAGGTGCGGGCTGCAGTCAGGACCTCTTATGTATCTCCCACTGTGGGTATATAGGTGCGGGCTGCAGTCAGGACCTCTGATGTATCTCCCACTGTGGGTATATAGGTGCGGGCTGCAGTCAGGACCCCCGATGTATCTCCCACTGTGGGTATATAGGTGCGGGCTGCAGTCAGGACCCCCGATGTATCTGCCACTGTGGGTATATAGGTGCGGGCTGCAGTCAGGACCCCCGATGTATCTCCTACTGTGTGTATATAGGTGCGGGCTGCAGTCAGGACCCCCGATGTATCTGCCACTGTGGGTATATAGGCGCGGGCTGGAGTCAGGACCCCCGATGTATCTCCCACTGTGGGTATATAGGTGCGGGCTACAGTCAGGACCTCTGATGTATCTCCCACTGTGGGTATATAGGTGCGGGCTGCAGTCAGGACCTCTTATGTATCTCCCACTGTGGGTATATAGGTGCGGGCTGCAGTCAGGACCTCTGATGTATCTCCCACTGTGGGTATATAGGTGCGGGCTGCAGTCAGGACCCCCGATGTATCTCCCACTGTGGGTATATAGGTGCGGGCTGCAGTCAGGACCTCTGATGTATCTCCCACTGTGGGTATATAGGTGCGGGCTGCAGTCAGGACCTCCGATGTATCTCCCACTGTCGGTATATAGGTGCGGGCTGCAGTCAGGACCCCTGATGTATCTCCCACTGTGGGTATATAGGTGCGGGCTGCAGTCAGGACCCCCGATGTATCTCCCACTGTGGGTATATAGGTGCGGGCTGCAGTCAGGACCTCTGATGTATCTCCCACTGTGGGTATATAGATGCGGGCTGCAGTCAGGACCCCCGATGTATCTCCCACTGTGAGTATATAGGTGAGGGCTGCAGTCAGGACCTCTGATGTATCTCCCACTGTGGGTATATAGGTGCGGGCTGCAGTCAGGACCTCTGATGTATCTCCCACTGTGGGTATATAGGTGCGGGCTGCAGTCAGGACCTCTGATGTATCTCCCACTGTGGGTATATAGGTGCGGGCTGCAGTCAGGACCTCTGATGTATCTCCCACTGTGGGTATATAGGTGTGGGCTGCAGTCAGGACCCCCGATGTATCTCCCACTGTGTGTATATAGGTGCGGGCTGCAGTCAGGACCTCTGATGTATCTCCCACTGTGGGTATATAGGTGCGGGCTGCAGTCAGGACCTCTGATGTATCTCCCACTGTGGGTATATAGGTGAGGGCTGCAGTAAGGACCTCCGATGTATCTCCCACTGTCGGTATATAGGTGCGGGCTGCAGTCAGGACCTCTGATGTATCTCCCACTGTGGGTATATAGGTGCGGGCTGCAGTCAGGACCCCCGATGTATCTCCCACTGTGGGTATATAGGTGCGGGCTGCAGTCAGGACCTCTGATGTATCTCCCACTGTGGGTATATAGGTGCGGGCTGCAGTCAGGACCCCCGATGTATCTCCCACTGTGGGTATATAGGTGCAGGCTGCAGTCAGGACCTCTGATGTATCTCCCACTGTGGGTATATAGGTGCGGGCTGCAGTCAGGACCCCCGATTTATCTCCCACTGTGGGTATATAGGTGCAGGCTGCAGTCAGGACCTCTGATGTATCTCCCACTGTGGGTATATAGGTGCAGGCTGCAGTCAGGACCTCTGATGTATCTCCCACTGTGGGTATATAGGTGCGGGCTGCAGTCAGGACCTCTGACGTATCTCCCACTGTGGGTATATAGGTGCGGGCTGCAGTCAGGACCCCCGATGTATCTCCCACTGTGGGTATATAGGTGTGGGCTGCAGTCAGGACCCCCGATGTATCTCCCACTGTGTGTATATAGGTGCGGGCTGCAGTCAGGACCTCTGATGTATCTCCCACTGTGGGTATATAGGTGCGGGCTGCAGTCAGGACCTCTGATGTATCTCCCACTGTGGGTATATAGGTGCGGGCTACAGTCAGGACCCCCGATGTATCTCCCACTGTGTGTATATAGGTGCAGGCTGCAGTCAGGACCCCCGATGTATCTCCCACTGTGGGTACAGTATATAGGTGCGGGCTGCAGTCAGGACCCCCGATGTATCTCCCACTGTGGGTACAGTATATAGGTGCGGGCTGCAGTCAGGACCTGTGATGTATCTCCCACTGTGGGTATATAGGTGCGGGCTGCAGTCAGGACCTCTGATGTATCTCCCACTGTGGGTATATAGGTGCGAGCTGCAGTCAGGACCCCCGATGTATCTCCCACTGTGGGTATATAGGTGCGGACTGCAGTCAGGACCCCGATGTATCACCTACTGTGTGTATATAGGTGCGGGCTGCAGTCAGGACCTCTGATGTATCTCCCACTGTGGGTATATAGGTGCAGGCTACAGTCAGGACCCCCGATGTATCTCCCACTGTGGGTATATAGGTGCGGACTGCAGTCAGGACCCCCGATGTATCTCCCACTGTGGGTATATAGGTGCGGGCTGCACTCAGGACCCCCGATGTATCTCCTACTGTGTGTATATAGGTGCGGGCTACAGTCAGGACCCCCGATGTATCTGCCACTGTGGGTATATAGGTGCGGGCTGCAGTCAGGGCCCCCGATGTATCTCCCACTGTGGGTATATAAGTGCGGGCTGCAGTCAGGACCTCTGATGTATCTCCCACTGTGGGTATATAGGTGCGGGCTGCAGTCAGGACCCCCGATGTATCTCCCACTGTGGGTATATAGGTGCAGGCTGCAGTCAGGACCCCCGATGTATCTCCCACTGTGGGTATATAGGTGCGGGCTGCAGTCAGGACCTCTGATGTATCTCCCACTGTGGGTATATAGGTGCGGGCTGCAGTCAGGACCCCCGATGTATCTCCCACTGTGGGTATATAGGTGCGGGCTGCAGTCAGGAACCCCGATGTATCTCCTACTGTGTGTATATAGGTGAGGGCTGCAGTCAGGACCTCCGATGTATCTCCTACTGTGGGTATATAGGTGCGGGCTACAGTCAGGACCCCCGATGTATCTCCTACTGTGGGTATATAGGTGCGGGCTGCAGTCAGGACCCCCGATGTATCTGCCACTGTGGGTATATAGGCGCGGGCTGCAGTCAGGACCCCCGATGTATCTCCCACTGTGGGTATATAGGTGCGGGCTACAGTCAGGACCTCTGATGTATCTCCCACTGTGGGTATATAGGTGCGGGCTGCAGTCAGGACCCCTGATGTATCTCCCACTGTGGGTATATAGGTGAGGGCTGCAGTCAGGACCTCTGATGTATCTCCCACTGTGGGTATATAGGTGAGGGCTGCAGTCAGGACCTCCGATGTATCTCCCACTGTGGGTATATAGGTGCGGGCTGCAGTCAGGACCCCTGATGTATCTCCCACTGTGGGTATATAGGTGCGGGCTACAGTCAGGACCTCTGATGTATCTCCCACTGTCGGTATATAGGTGCGGGCTGCAGTCAGGACCCCTGATGTATCTCCCACTGTGGGTATATAGGTGCGGGCTGCAGTCAGGACCCCCGATGTATCTCCCACTGTGGGTATATAGGTGCGGGCTGCAGTCAGGACCTCTGATGTATCTCCCACTGTGGGTATATAGATGCGGGCTGCAGTCAGGACCCCCGATGTATCTCCCACTGTGAGTATATAGGTGAGGGCTGCGGTCAGGACCTCTGATGTATCTCCCACTGTGGGTATATAGGTGCGGGCTGCAGTCAGGACCCCCGATGTATCTCCCACTGTGGGTATATAGGTGCAGGCTGCAGTCAGGACCTCTGATGTATCTCCCACTGTGGGTATATAGGTGCAGGCTGCAGTCAGGACCTCTGATGTATCTCCCACTGTGGGTATATAGGTGCGGACTGCAGTCAGGACCTCTGATGTATCTCCCACTGTGTGTATATAGGTGCGGGCTGCAGTCAGGACCCCCGATGTATCTCCTACTGTGGGTATATAGGTGCGGGCTGCAGTCAGGACCCCCGATGTATCTCCCACTGTGGGTATATAGGTGTGGGCTGCAGTCAAGACCCCCGATGTATCTCCAACTGTGGGTATATAGGTGCGGGCTGCAGTCAGGACCTCTGATGTATCTCCCACTGTGTGTATATAGGTGCAGGCTGCAGTCAGGACCTCTGATGTGTTTGTACCTGTGGGTATATAGGTGCGGGCTGCAGTCAGGACCTCTGATGTATCTCCCACTGTGGGTATATGGGTGCGGGCTGCAGTCAGGACCCCCAATGTATCTCCTACTGTGGGTATATAGGTGCGGGCTGCAGTCAGGACCTCTGATGTGTTTGTACCTGTGGGTATATAGGTGAGGGCTGCAGTCAGGACCTCTGATGTATCTCCCACTGTGGGTATATAGGTGCGGGCTGCAGTCAGGACCCCCGATGTATCTCCCACTGTGGGTATATAGGTGCGGGCTGCAGTCAGGACCCCCGATGTATCTCCCACTGTGGGTATATAGGTGCGGGCTGCAGTCAGGACCCCCGATGTATCTCCCACTGTGGGTATATAGGTGCGGGCTGCAGTCAGGACCCCCGATGTATCTCCTACTGTGTGTATATAGGTGCGGGCTGCAGTCAGGACCCCCGATGTATCTCCCACTGTGGGTATATAGGTGCGGGCTGCAGTCAGGACCCCCGATGTATCTCCCACTGTGGGTATATAGGTGCGGGCTGCAGTCAGGACCTCTGATGTATCTCCCACTGTGGGTATATAGGTGCGGGCTGCAGTCAGGACCCCCGATGTATCTCCCACTGTGGGTATATAGGTGCGGGCTGCAGTCAGGACCTCTGATGTGTTTGTACCTGTGGGTATATAGGTGCGGGCTGCAGTCAGGACCTCTGATGTATCTCCCACTGTGGGTATATAGGTGCGGACTGCAGTCAGGACCCCCAATGTATCTCCCACTGTGGGTATATAGGTGCGGGCTGCAGTCAGGACCCCCAATGTATCTCCCACTGTGGGTATATAGGTGCGGGCTGCAGTCAGGACCCCCGATGTATCTCCCACTGTGGGTATATAGATGCGGGCTGCAGTCAGGACCCCCAATGTATCTCCCACTGTGGGTATATAGGTGCGGACTGCAGTCAGGACCCCCAATGTATCTCCCACTGTGGGTATATAGATGCGGACTGCAGTCAGGACCCCCGATGTATCTCCCACTGTGGGTATATAGGTGCGGGCTGCAGTCAGGACCCCCGATGTATCTCCTACTGTCGGTATATAGGTGCAGGCTGCAGTCAGGACCCCCGATGTATCTCCCACTGTGGGTATATAGGTGCGGGCTGCAGTCAGGACCCCCGATGTATCTCCCACTGTGGGTATATAGGTGCGGGCTGCAGTCAGGACCTCTGATGTGTTTGTACCTGTGGGTATATAGGTGCGGGCTGCAGTCAGGACCTCTGATGTATCTCCCACTGTGGGTATATAGGTGCGGACTGCAGTCAGGACCCCCGATGTATCTCCCACTGTGGGTATATAGGTGCGGGCTGCAGTCAGGACCCCCGATGTATCTCCCACTGTGGGTATATAGGTGCGGGCTGCAGTCAGGACCTCTGATGTATCTCCCACTGTGGGTATATAGGTGCGGGCTGCAGTCAGGACCCCCGATGTATCTCCCACTGTGGGTATATAGGTGCGGGCTGCAGTCAGGACCTCTGATGTATCTCCCACTGTGGGTATATAGGTGCGGGCTGCAGTCAGGACCCCCGATGTATCTCCCACTGTGGGTATATAGGTGCGGGCTGCAGTCTGGACCCCCGATGTATCTCCTACTGTGTGTATATAGGTGCGGGCTGCAGTCAGGACCTCTGATGTATCTCCCACTGTGGGTATATAGGTGCGGGCTGCAGTCAGGACCTCTGATGTATCTCCCACTGTGGGTATATAGGTGCGGACTGCAGTCAGGACCTCTGATGTATCTCCCACTGTGGGTATATAGGTGCGGGCTGCAGTCAGGACCCCCGATGTATCTCCCACTGTGGGTATATAGGTGCAGGCTGCAGTCAGGACCCCCGATGTATCTCCCACTGTGGGTATATAGAGTGTTCTGTATATGGTAGACTTAGATACTGTGATACACCTACTTCCTGCAGAGTGTTCTCTATATGGTAGACTTAGATACTGTGATACATCTACTACTGCAGTGTTCTTCACTTTATGGCAGACTTAGATACTGTGATACACCTACTTCCTGCAGAGTGTTCTTCTCTTGATGGCAGACTTAGATACTGTGATACACCTACTTCCTGCAGTGTTCTTCTCTTGATGGCAGACTTAGATACTGTGATACACCTACTTCCTGCAGTGTTCTTCTCTTGATGGCAGACTTAGATACTGTGATACATCTACTACTGCAGTGTTCTTCTCTTGATGGAAGACTTAGATACTGTGATACACCTACTTCCTGCAGTGTTCTTCTCTTGATGGCAGACTTAGATACTGTGATACACCTACTTCCTGCAGAGTGTTCTTCTCTTGATGGTAGACTTAGATACCGTGATACACCTACTTCCTGCAGTGTTCTTCTCTTGATGGCAGACTTAGATACTGTGATACACCTACTTCCTGCAGAGTGTTCTTCTCTTGATGGTAGACTTAGATACTGTGATACACCTACTTCCTGCAGTGTTCTTCTCTTGATGGCAGACTTAGATACTGTGATACACCTACTTCCTGCAGAGCGTTCTTCTCTTGATGGTAGACTTAGATACAGGATAGGAGTAGTAGTCACCGTGGTGATGTCACAGGGTAGGCCGAGTACACTCAACCAAACTCCTCCAGCCCACCTCCCAGGCTGGACACTGGCGAGGAGGGGCCTGTGTGGTACCTGATGGTGGTGATAGTTATTCCCCCAGGGCGCTTCCAGTTGGAGAGGGGTCCTCTCTTACCCTGAGTCATGTGATGGTGTTCGGAAGGGCCCTGACGGTAAGCGCAGGAACGACTCAGGAGGCAGTGGTGCAGTTTAAACAAGTTGAACTTTACTGTGAGGAACAGTTAAATCTCAACCGATGGGGGTAGTAGTCTCCAAACTGTTGGGTACACCCAGGCTTGAGGTGAGGGATGCCCAGACTATGATGGTGGTGATAGGGTGCCTTTTACTTACTGGAGGATGGATGTGATGAAGTCATTTGGGCCCAAATACTTGTATGTTAGACCCTGAATAGAGCTCCTGGAGAAGCAGGACTCCTATCCTCCTCCTAGACACAGTGTCTGATGGGTAGACAGACGAATCTTCCCTGTCTCAGGGCTGTCTTTTTAGCAGTCTTGGACTCAGTTTCTCCTCTCCCTCAGGGGGTGACAATGCAGCATCCCAGAGTGCTACTGCTTTTGTGTGTGTGTCATTGTGCCTCTGGGTTATGTTGGTATGTTCCGTCTTCTATGTTATGTGTTATGCAGCTTCTTCCCTCGGCATTTCCCCCCTGCAGTGTTCAGACCCAGCCTTGGTTCAGCCCTGGCCTATCACAGGCCACTGGGCGGGGTTGTGAGGAGATATTATCTCCCCGGCGATGGTTGGTCAGGGAGTTCATTGCATGCTGTAGACCAGACTAGGTGTGCAGAGCTGACCTGCCACCAGCCTCTGGCCTGAGGGCCAACCGCCGCTACCACAGCCCCAGGAAGGGTATCATCAGCCCCAGGCTCATCTAAAGACAGCCCAGAGCAAGGGAGTAGAGATTTCCAAGTGGCTGGATTCATTTGGTGTCGTGCCCGGAGGAGCAGGAGAGGACCGTGACAGGAGAGTCGCATTCGGGCCTAGTCTCCAGGTAACCAGTTCCCTGTCAGGACTCCCTGTAACTCTATCCCCAGCGTACCTAGCTGGGAGAGGTACAGAGGTGGAGTAGAGGAAGCCATCTTCTGGAGCCGATACTGTCTTTGGGCGCCCTCCTAGAACCAAGGCTGGGGTTTGGACACTGCAGGACTACTACCCCCATCTGGAAGCTGCTGTTGTTCCTTTGTTCCAGTTGCCTTAATAAACGGCTGTTTGGTTTACCTGCAACGCTGACTCCTGAGTCGTGCCTGCTTTACCATCAGGGCTCTTCCGACCAACACCACACCGGCTCAGGTAGGAGAGGTCCCCTCCTCAACTGGAAGCGCCCCCGGGGGGAAAGAACTACTACCACCACCATCCGGTAGTGCTGCAGGACCCCCCCTCGACTTTGTCCGGCCTAGGAGTGGGACGGGAGCGATTGGGGAGTGTGCTCGGCCTGCTAGGTGGCACAGCATCTGCCACTACTACTCCCATCCTCCGGTCTCATCCGACTGGGTTGCGGCAACAAGATCACACCAGAGCTCCTGTCACAGCGCGGACCCTCATTCTAAGTCTCCAAACTGTACCAATCCTAAAGAAGGAATAGGGGTAGCCAACAGTGGGTAATACCAAGGGGAAAACACATTAGGGAAGCTGTAAACACAGTTTAGATAATAGTCCAATTACCTTTGGTTCCTTGAAGAAGAGGCAGTGACATCTTACAGAGATGTAATTCCTAAACCCTTCCTCCAATTAGAATGTGAAGACCCTCAAATTACAGCTGAGAGTCCATATGGATTAAATAACTATCTAGAATATGTTTTAGTAAACAACTAAGGCTAAGTTCACACTTGCCCCGTACTCTCAAGTCGTTCGTATCCACCGTGGCACCCAAACGACGGAGAGCCAGCCTGCTAAAATAGTGCTCTGTGTGCACTATGCACTGTGTGTGCTGTGCTCTGTCTGCAGGGGCGTAAATACCGGGGTAGCAGCTGTAGTGGCTGTCACAGGGCCCAGGACATTAGGGGGCCCAGAGCCCTGTGGCAGACGGTACCGCGAACCCCACAAACCAGTGGCGTAACGATCGCGGTTGCAGGGGATATGGGGCCCGGGGCCAGCTGGAGATGGCCGGGCTCCGGACCACTATGATAGCGGTCAGAGAAAGCCTGGTTCCCTGACCGCTATAGTGTTATTGGAGAGGGGCCCTGGCATATTGCAGACCCCTTTCCAATAGATGGCAGTCCAGGGGAGGTGACTGAAAATAATAAATACATATTCTCACCTCTCCTGGGCGCAGCGTTCTCTCTGGCGCTCTTCCGTAATGACTGAGGCCTGTGATTAGGCCCCAGCGGTCACATGGGGCGCAGCCGCGTAATGACGTCAGTGCGCCCCCACGTGACCGCTGAGGCCCAATCACATGCCTCAGCAGTGTCGTCGGAAAAGGGCCTGAAGATGGCAGGATGGAGCGAGGATGCCAAGGAAAGGTAAGGCAAGGTGAGTATGAATGTTTGTTGTTTTTAATCACCTTCCCTGGGCCTCCGATTATTATACTCTGGGGTCTGAGGAGACCCCAAAGTATAATAATAGCACTGAAGCGCAGGGGGCTTTTGGGAGCATATAATACTGGGTGGGGACCACTGTGGGGAGCATATAATACTGGGTGGGGACCACTGTGGGGAGCATATAATACTGGGTGGGGACCACTGTGGGGAGCATATAATACTGTGTGTGGGCCACTGTGGGGAGCATATAATACTGGGTGAGGACCACTGTGGGGAGCATATAATACTGGGTGAGGACCACTGTGGGGAGCATATAATACTGGGTGAGGACCACTGTGGGGAGCATATAATACTGGGTGAGGACCACTGTGTGGAGCATATTACACTGTGTGGGACCACTGTGGCGAGCATATAATACTGTGTGTGGGCCACTGTGGGGAGCATATAATACTGGGTGGGGACCACTGTGGGGAGCATATAATACTGGGTGGGGACCACTGTGGGGAGCATATAATACTGTGTGTGGGCCACTGTGGGGAGCATATAATACTGGGTGAGGACCACTGTGGGGAGCATATAATACTGGGTGGGGACCACTGTGGGGAGCATATAATACTGTGTGTGGGCCACTGTGGGGAGCATATAATACTGGGTGAGGACCACTGTGGGGAGCATATAATACTGGGTGAGGACCACTGTGGGGAGCATATAATACTGGGTGAGGACCACTGTGGGGAGCACATAATACTGGGTGGGGACCACTGTGGGGAGCATATAATACTGGGTGAGGACCACTGTGGGGAGCATATAATACTGTGTGTGGGCCACTGTGGGGAGCATATAATACTGGGTGGGGACCATGGTGGGGGGCATATAATACTGGGTGGTGGCCACTGTGGGGAGCATATAATACTGGGTGGAGGCCGCTGTAGAGCATATAATAGTGGGTGGGGACCACTGTGGGGAGCATATAATACTGTGTGTGGGCCACTGTGGGGAGCATATAATACTGGGTGAGGACCACTGTGGGGAGCATATAATACTGTGTGTGGGCCACTGTGGGGAGCATATAATACTGGGTGGGGACCATGGTGGGGGGCATATAATACTGGGTGTGGCCACTGTGGGGAGCATATAATACTGGGTGGGGACCACTATGTGGAGCATATTATACTGTGTAGGTCCGCTGTGGGGAGCATATTATAGTGTGTGTGGGGGGAGCAATGTAGAGCATATAATGCTTTGTGGGGGCCACTGTCGAGCATATAATGCTGTGTGGGGGCCACTGTTGAGCATATAATACTATCTGGGGCCACTGTTGAGCATATTTTACTGTTTGGGGACCAGTAACCCGTTCGGGGAGGGCCCATGTCAAATGTTCGCCTTGGGGCCCAGCCATTCCTAGTTACGCCACTGTCTGTGTGCGCTGTGCTCTGTCTGCGCTGTGTACGCTGTGCTCTGTGTGCGCTGTGCTCTGTGCGCGCTGTGCTCTGTCTGCACTGTGCTCTGTCTGCACTGTGCTCTGTGCGCGCTGTGCTCTGTCTGCGCTGTGCTCTGTCTGCGCTGTGCTCTGTCTGCGCTGTGCTCTGTCTGCGCTGTGCTCTGTGAGCGCTGTGCTCTGTGAGCGCTGTGCTCTGTCTGCGCTGTGCTCTGTCTGCGCTGTGCTCTGTGTGCGCTGTGCTCTGTGTGCTCTGTCTGCGCTGTGCTCTGTCTGCGCTGTGCTTTGTGTGCGCTGTGCTCTGTCTGCGCTGTGTTCTGTCTGCGCTGTGCTCTGTATGCTCTGTGTGCGCTGTGCTCTGTGTGTGCTGTGCTCTGTATGCTCTGTCTGCGCTGTGCTCTGTGCGCGCTGTGCTCTGTCTGCGCTGTGCTCTGTCTGCGCTGTGTTCTGTCTGCGCTGTGCTCTGTGTGCGCTGTGCTCTGTCTGCGCTGTGCTCTGTGTGCGCTGTGCTCTGTCTGCGCTGTGCTCTGTATGCTCTGTCTGCGCTGTGCTCTGTGTGCGCTGTGCTCTGTGTGCGCTGTGCTCTGTCTGCGCTGTGCGCGCTGTGCTCTGTCTGCGCTGTGCGCGCTGTGCTCTGTCTGCACTGTGCTCTGTGTGCGCTGTGCTCTGTGCGCGCTGTGCTCTGTCTGCGCTGTGACTGTCTGCGCTGTGCTCTGTCTGCGCTGTGCTCTGTGTGCGCTGTGCTCTGTGCGCGCTGTGCTCTGTGTGCGCTGTGCTCTGTCTGCGCTGTGCTCTGTGTGCGCTGTGCTCTGTCTGCGCTGTGCTCTGTGTGCGCTGTGCTCTGTATGCTCTGTCTGCGCTGTGCTCTGTGTGCGCTGTGCTCTGTCTGCGCTGTGCTCTGTGTGCGCTGTGCTCTGTCTGCGCTGTGCTCTGTATGCTCTGTGCGCGCTGTGCTCTGTATGCTCTGTGTGCACTGTGCTCTGTGTGCGCTGTGCTCTGTATGCTCTGTCTGCACTGTGCTCTGTCTGCGCTGTGCTCTGTGTGCGCTGTGCTCTGTGTGCGCTGTGCTCTGTGCGCGCTGTGCTCTGTCTGCGCTGTGCTCTGTATGCTCTGTCTGCGCTGTGCTCTGTCTGCGCTGTGCTGTGTCTGCGCTGTGCTCTGTGCGCGCTGTGCTCTGTCTGCGCTGTGCTGTGTCTGCGCTGTGCTCTGTCTGCGCTGTGTTCTGTCTGCGCTGTGCTCTGTATGCTCTGTGTGCGCTGTGCTCTGTCTGCGCTGTGCTCTGTGTGCGCTGTGCTCTGTGTGCGCTGTGCTCTGTATGCTCTGTGTGCGCTGTGCTCTGTGTGCGCTGTGCTCTGTGTGCGCTGTGCTCTGTATGCTCTGTCTGCGCTGTGCTCTGTGTGCGCCGTGCTCTGTGTGCGCTGTGCTCTGTCTGCGCTGTGTGCGCTGTGCTCTGTGTGCGCTGTGCTCTGTATGCTCTGTGTGCGCTGTGCTCTGTCTGCGCTGTGCTCTGTGTGCGCTGTGCTCTGTGTGCGCTGTGCTCTGTATGCTCTGTCTGCGCTGTGCTCTGTGTGCGCTGTGCTCTGTGTGCGCCGTGCTCTGTCTGCGCTGTGTGCTGTGTGCGCTGTGCTCTGTGTGCGCTGTGCTCTGTATGCTCTGTGTGCGCTGTGCTCTGTCTGCGCTGTGCTCTGTGTGCGCTGTGCTCTGTGTGCGCTGTGCTCTGTATGCTCTGTCTGCGCTGTGCTCTGTGTGCGCTGTGCTCTGTGTGCACTGTGCTCTGTATGCTCTGTCTGCGCTGTGCTCTGTCTGCGCTGTGCTCTGTCTGCGCTGTGACTGTCTGCGCTGTGCTCTGTGCGCGCTGTGCTCTGTCTGCGCTGTGCTCTGTCTGCGCTGTGCTCTTCTCTGCGCTGTGCTGTGTCTGCGCTGTGCTCTGTGCGCGCTGTGCTCTGTCTGCGCTGTGCTGTGTCTGCGCTGTGCTCTGTGCGCGCTGTGCTCTGTCTGCGCTGTGACTGTCTGCGCTGTGCGCGCTGTGCTCTGTGCACGCTGTGCTCTGTCTGCGCTGTGCTGTGTCTGCGCTGTGCTGTGTCTGCGCTGTGCTCTGTGCGCGCTGTGCTCTGTCTGCGCTGTGACTGTCTGCGCTGTGCTCTGTGAGCGCTGTACTCTGTGCGCGCTGTGCTCTGTGCGCGCTGTGCTCTGTCTGCGCTGTGCTCTGTCTGCGCTGTGCTCTGTCTGCGCTGTGCTCTGTCTGCGCTGTTCTCTGTCTGCGCTGTGCTGTGTCTGCGCTGTGCTCTGTGCGCGCTGTGCTCTGTCTGCGCTGTGCTCTGTCTGCGCTGTGCTCTGTCTGCGCTGTTCTCTGTCTGCGCTGTGACTGTCTGCGCTGTGCTCTGCGCGCTGTGCTCTGTGCGCGCTGTGCTGTGTCTGCGCTGTGACTGTCTGCGCTGTGCTCTGCACGCTGTGCTCCGTGCGCGCTGTGCTCTGTCTGCGCTGTGCTCTGTGCGCGCTGTGCTCTGTGCACGCTGTGCTCTGTCTGCGCTGTGACTGTCTGCGCTGTGCTGTGTCTGCGCTGTGACTGTCTGCGCTGTGCTCTGTGCGTGCTGTGCTCTGTCTGCGCTGTGCTCTGTCTGCGCTGTGCTGTGTCTGCGCTGTGCTCTGTGCGCGCTGTGCTCTGTCTGCGCTGTGCTCTGTCTGCGCTGTGCTGTGTCTGCGCTGTGACTGTCTGCGCTGTGCTCTGTGCGCGCTGTGCTCTGTCTGCGCTGTGACTGCGCTGTGCTCTGTGCGCGCTGTGCTGTGTCTGCGCTGTGCTGTGTCTGCGCTGTGACTGTCTGCGCTGTGCTCTGTCTGCGCTGTGCTGTGTCTGCGCTGTGCTCTGTCTGCGCTGTGCTCTGTGCGCGCTTTGCTCTGTCTGCGCTGTGACTGTCTGCGCTGTGCTCTGTGCGCGCTGTGCTCTGTCTGCGCTGTGCTCTGTCTGCGCTGTGCTCTGTGCGCGCTGTGCTCTGTCTGCGCTGTGACTGTCTGCGCTGTGCTCTGTGCGCGCTGTGCTCTGTCTGCGCTGTGCTCTGTCTGCGCTGTGCTCTGTCTGCGCTGTGCTCTGTCTGCGCTGTGCTCTGTGCGCGCTGTGCTCTGTCTGCGCTGTGCTCTGTGCGCGCTGTGCTCTGTCTGCGCTGTTCTCTGTCTGCGCTGTTCTCTGTCTGCGCTGTGCTCTGTCTGCGCTGTGCTCTGTCTGCGCTGTTCTCTGTCTGCGCTGTTCTCTGTCTGCGCTGTGCTCTGTCTGCGCTGTGCTCTGTCTGCGCTGTGCTGTGTCTGCGCTGTTCTCTGTCTGCGCTGTGCTCTGTCTGCGCTGTGCTGTGTCTGCGCTGTTCTCTGTCTGCGCTGTTCTCTGTCTGCGCTGTGCTCTGTCTGCGCTGTGCTCTGTCTGCGCTGTGCTCTGTCTGCGCTGTGCTCTGTCTGCGCTGTGACTGTCTGCGCTGTGCTCTGTGCGCGCTGTGCTCTGTCTGCGCTGTGACTGTCTGCGCTGTGCTCTGTGCGCGCTGTGCTCTGTCTGCGCTGTGACTGTCTGCGCTGTGCTCTGTCTGCGCTGTGCTCTGTCTGCGCTGTTCTCTGTCTGCGCTGTGCTCTGTCTGCGCTGTGCTCTGTGTCTATTGGGCCTATTGGCGATTCGGACCTAGTCCACCTTAGAGGATCATGGTGTACTGAGAGCCTGTATCGGCTGTGGAGGTGGATTGTAGACTGGAAGACACGGTGAAGGCTACATGGAACATAGAGATGAACCTTTGGAGGGGCGGAGCCATGGTGGAGACAAACTGTGCAGACTGCTGCTGAAGCGGGATAGGCCTAGAGCATTGCCTGGTGTCATCTGCTGATCCTGCGGTGATGTCAGCCTGGAGGGTGAGGCCAGAGCTAAGTCCGTCTTGGGGCTTGTATTGGCACGGATAAGTGTGGAGTGACCATCGACCACTAGGGAGGTGGCGGAATAGTTGGGCGTACGTGAAATAAGATTGTCCTTCTAAGCACCTCATCCAACCAGAGCGTAGAGTTAGCATAGCTGTAGATTCACAGTAGTTCAGCCTCAGGCTTCAGGCCTATAACATGAAGGAAGATTACATATGCTGTCTTGCGGTCAATCTCATGAACCCCTGAGGTTCTGGGCAGGAAACCCCTCTCTCCTTCCCCTCTGTTGCGGCGGCGGCTCTGACTTCTCCTTGCCTCATAGGTGATGTATTTCTTGAGATCTTGCCAGTCATAATATTTTAGTGCAGATTATTGGATTTTGTGAGCGCTGACACGGATTATAACAGATGTCTGCGCTCTGATCGGTGAAGTATCGGCGTTAATTAGCAATTACCATGTGATAGATCTCATCTGGAGTTTGACATATTCGCCGCGGCAGCGAGAGATGGAAGTTCATTTCTAATTTTACTTAGTGACAAATGCGCAGTTTGTACGGTGCACGTCCTCCATAATAACATTGTGTGCCGCGCGCTTCACCGGCTGGAGATGATGAAATGTGGGAAGAAAAGGTGGCAGATTTAACCCCATAGATTACGCTCATCAATAATGGCAGCCATAGGCAAGACGGACCTTCATGAAGGTTTAATGTTATATGGCGTCACATACACAATTTCAACATTATGTTATTCCTTTTTTGAAGAAAGCCTACAGTATAGCTCGTCCAGGGCCTTCTGTTTCAGGAATAAAATTCAACTACTACAGTTATGACTGACATGGACACAGTATTTCAGTTGCTGCTAATCACAAGATTATTTGATCATTCACCTTTCCCTATAACAATACCGACTTCTCATCCCCCATATACATTGAATCTGTTCCTGTGTTTCCAGACGTATTTCACTATGGTAGGTCAGCAGAATCCAGAAAGTGAAAGGGGTTGTCCGGCTCCTAATGTATGTGTAATACTGATAACTTATCTATTGTATAGATCACCAGTACCTAATCTGTAGGGGACTGACACCTGGACCCCACACAGATCAGCTTTTCTGGTACCTCCAGGCGCCACAGGCTGCTGCAGTGGAGGGAGAGTGGAAACAGCTGTACCCCTAACCAAGTAATAGCGCTTGGATAGCAGTAAAACTACTTCCGCTCCCCGTCCATTGCCACAGCTTCTGGAGCCCATAACAGCTGATCTGAGCGGGGTCTGATCAGATACTGATGGTCTATCCTGTAGATATATCATCAGTATTAAACATGCATTAGGGGCTGGAAAACCCCATTAAAGAGGTCATCTAAGATGCCACAGAGTGCCCAGATAGTGAGTAGAGCGCCCATATAGTGAGTACAGCACCCAGATAGTGAATACGATGCCCAAATAGTGAGTACAACGCCCAAATAATGTGAACAGTGCCCAGATGGTGTGTACAGAGTCTGTATAGTGAGTACAACGCCCATATAGTGTGAACAGTGCCCAGATGGTGTGTACAGAGTCCGTATAGTGAGTACAACGCCCAAATAATGTGAACAGTGCCCAGATGGTGAGTACAGCACCCAGATAGTGAATACAATGCCCAAATAGTGTGTACAGCGCCCAGATAGTGAGTAGAGCGCCTATATAGTGAGTACAGTACCCATATAGTGAGTACAACTCCCAGATGGTGTGTACAGCGACCAGATAGTGAGTACAGTGCCCAAATAGTGTGAACAGTGCCCAGATGGTAAGTACAGTGCCCAAATAGTGTGAACAGTGCCCAGATGGTGTGTACAGCACCCAGATAGTGAATACGATGCCCAAATAGTGAGTACAACGCCCAAATAATGTGAACAGTGCCCAGATGGTGTGTACAGAGTCTGTATAGTGAGTACAACGCCCATATAGTGTGAACAGTGCCCAGATGGTGTGTACAAAGTCCGTATAGTGAGTACAACGCCCAAATAATGTGAACAGTGCCCAGATGGTGTGTACAGAGTCCGTATAGTGAGTACAACGCCCAAATAATGTGAACAGTGCCCAGATGGTGAGTACAGCACCCAGATAGTGAATACAATGCCCAAATAGTGTGTACAGCGCCCAGATAGTGAGTAGAGCGCCTATATAGTGAGTACAGTACCCATATAGTGAGTACAACTCCCAGATGGTGTGTACAGCGACCAGATAGTGAGTACAGTGCCCAAATAGTGTGAACAGTGCCCAGATGGTAAGTACAGTGCCCAAATAGTGTGAACAGTGCCCAGATGGTGTGTACAGCACCCAGATAGTGAATACGATGCCCAAATAGTGTGTACAGTGCCAAGATGGTGTGTACAGCACCCAGATAGTGAGTACAGCGCCCAAATAGTGTGAACAGTGCCCAGATGGTGTGTACAGTGGCCAGATAGTGAGTACAGCGCCCAGATATTAAATATAGTATCCATACACTGTTTTCTGGCATAGATAGGTATTAATGTGGTTCATCTCTAGCACACAGCCCCTTCTGACATGAAAGATACACCACAATGTTCTTTCTGTGCCCCATTTGCCACTTTTTATGAAAGTGGACAGAATGGAGCAGGGTGAGGACGCCTCGGCCTGACAGATTACCTATAATTCACAGCAGAAATGTGTTATGAGTTATACCTGACATCTATGCCGGCCGCTGTCCGCTGCAGATTTAAGTTCTGGCACATGGGAGTGACCCGAGCATCTAAATTCAGGGTACATAACACCAAGCTTAATAAATACCCCCCAATGTGCCCAGATACTAGATATTACCCCCTTACTATATATAGTATCCATATAGTACATGTGCTGCCCAGATAATACATGTTTTACCCATGTGGTACGTATGCAGTCCATAGAGTGCCTAGATACACAGTACTGTGCAAAAGTTTTAGGCATGCGTGGGGGGAGCTACAGAGTGCGAATGCTTTCAAAAATAGAAGTGTTAATAGTTCACTTTATGAAGTGAATGGAGAAAAGAGAAGGCCCTGTAGGCTTGCTCCAATCCTGCTGTCTCTTCTTCTTGTCATCCCAGACAGACTGGGCTATATTTGTGGGGGCCATATCATCACTTCTAGGACTCCTTCTCCAAAGGGTAAAGGTCACTCCAAATTTTGATGGGCTTTATATTTCACTTCATACAATAAACTATTAACCCTTTTATTTCTGCATCACACCTATGTATATTACAGATATAATATTCATATAGCAGCCCAGATAATACATACAGTGCCTATAACAATATATATATATATATATATATATATATATATACATACACACATGGACAAAATTGTTGGTACCCTCGTTTAATGAAAGAAAAACCCACAATGGTCACAGAAATAACTTGAATCTGACAAAACTGGAATTTGCCAAACTACATGTTGACAAGCCACAAAGCCTCTGGGAGAATGTCCTATGGACAGATGAGACAAAAATCGAAATTTTTGCAAGGCACATCAGCTCTATGTTCACAGACGGAAAAATGAAGCATATCTTGAAAAGAACCCTGTCCCTACTGTGACACATGGAGGAGGCTCGGTTATGTTCTGGGGCTGCTTTGCTGCATCTGGCACAGGGTGTCTTGAATCTGTGCAGGGTACAATGAAATCTCAAGACTATCAAGGGATTCTAGAGAGAAATGTGCTGCCCAGTGTCAGAAAGCTTGGTCTCAGTCGCAGGTCAACAGGATAATGACCCAAAACACAGCTAAAAACCCCCAAGAATGGCTAAGAGGAAAACATTGGACTATTCTGAAGTGGCCTTCTATGAGCCCTGACCTAAATCCTATTGGAAGGAGCTGAAACATGCCGTCTGGAAAAGGCACCCTTCACACCCGAGACAACTGGAGCAGTTTGCTCATGAGGAGCGGCCAAAATCCCTGCTGAGAGGTGCAGAAGTCTCATTGCCAGTTACAGGAATCGTCTGATTGCAGGGATTGCCTCAAAAGGTTGTGCAACTAAATATTAAGGGAACCCTCATTTCTGTCCAGGCCTGTTTCATGTTGAAGCCTGGTTGGAAAGCAATGTCTGACTTTCATTTGTTCATTTTCATAGAATTTTTATATATTATTACTTTTGTCAGATTCCAGTTATTTCTGTGGGTTTTTCTGTCATTAAACGAGGGGTACCAACAATTTTATCTGTGTGTGTGTGTGTGTGTGTGTGTATATATATATATATATATATATATATATATATATATATACCCAGACAGTATATAAAGTGTCCAGTTAATGCGATGCATGTTTTGTCCGGATCCCAGTTATATGCTGACTGTCCAGGGTACTACACTGTGTTCCAAATTATTATGCAAAAAGTGTTTAGGAGTGATAAGGTAAGAATTTTTTTGTTTGTCAGTTGAACTCATTGATAGTGATGTGTCAGGGCTCTTTATATCACTGAAAGCAATTGCAGACACCTGTGCTAATTAGTTTGGCAGGTGTGTCCAATTAAAGGCAAGACTACTTAAGAAGGCTGTCCCACATTATTAAGCAGCCTACATTTCCAGCCAAAATGGGAAAGAAAAAGAATGTGTCGGCTGCTGAGAAGCAACAAATTGTGGAGTGTTTAGGTCAAGGCATGACTACAATCAACATTGCCAAGACACTTCATTGTGATCATCGCACAATCAAGAAGTATGTAGCTGATTCACAGCACACACGTGTGCGTGCTGATAAGGGAAAATTGAGGACTCTTTCCAACAGGCAATTACGTTAGGTTAAAAGAGCAGCTTCAAAAATGCCTTGTCATAGCAGCAGACAAGTTTTTGAAGCTGCTGGTGCCTCCAACATCCCCCGAACAACAAGATGCAGGGTCCTTCAGAGGTTTGCAGCTGTGCATAAGCCATCCTGTCGACCTCCTCTATCCACTGCACACAAGCAGAAACGGCTCCAGTGGGCCAAACAATACATGAAGACCGATGAGTGCCGTGCAACGCTCGATGGTCCAGATGGATAGAGTGTTGGATGGCTTGGTGATGGACACCCCATGCAAACACGGCTACGGCGCCAACAAGGAGGAGGTGGAGTAATGTTTTGGGCTGGAATCATGGGGAGAGAGATTGTCGGCCCCTTTAGGATCCCTGAAGGGGTAAAGATGAACTCCATAATGTATGTGGAGTTTCTCAAACAGCACTTCCTGCCATGGTTCAAGAAGAAGAACCATGCATTCCGCAGAAAGATCATTTTCATGCATGATAATGCACCGTCTCATGCTGCAAATAACACATCTGCATCTCTGGCTGCTATGGGCATAAAAGGGGACAAATTTATGGTGTGGCCCCCATGCTCCCCTGACCTCAACCCCATTGAGAACCTCTGGAGCATCATCAAAAGGAGTGTCTATGATGGCGGGAGGCAGTTCTCATCTAAGCAACAGCTCTGGGAGGGGATTCTGTCCTCATGCAAAACAATTGAAGCAGAAACCATCCAAAAACTGACAAATTCAATGGACGAGAGAGTTCAGAGCCTTCTTTCCAACAAGGGGTCCTATGTGCAAATGTAACATCACCTCGAATAAAGTTTTGGCTTGAAAACTGTTTGATGTCAGTTTGTAATAACCTGCTAATGCTTAGAATTTCACAATGACCATTTTTTTGTTCTTAATAAAAATGAAAAGGTTGTAAATTCTGCTGTGCATAATAATTTAAAACATGCATTTTGAGTGTTTATTTTTTTTAAAAATATACTGTTATCATAGGCAGTTTGTTCAAAAACCTTTCAATTATACTCGAATAGTTGATGACTGGAAAATTACAATGACTGCAATTCATATAGGCAATTTTGGAAAATATGAGAAAATATTATTTGCATAATAATTTGGAACACAGTGTATAGCTCGCCCATACAGGGGCGAGTTTAATAAGAGAGGTGTCTGTACCTTTTCTAGCATGAGTTATGGTAAATTTTCTGGGCTGAGGCTTCCCCGTCCTCACGCGCCTTGGTCTCTGCCCTGCTTCATAAAAAGTGGAGAGCCTTGGGTAAAGAAACTCCTGTGAATCTGTCTTACACTGCCCCCATATAGACACACACTGCCACACATGCCTAGAGAGCGCCATACACTGCCAACCTCATAGGCATTACCCACATATAGACACATAGTGCCCACCTATAGCCATACATCTATGTGACCCTCTTTGATCTAGAGCGCCCCCTCCACATATAAGGACAGTATGAACACTGACGATTCAGACATTTTACAATATTTTATTAGAAACATTTTAGGAATCTTGAGCTTCAGGTGTCCCCGGCAGGAATATCTGGGGGACCTTGCTCTCCCACCACAGGGGGTGTCACGTGCAACCCCGCGGGGGAGAGGCTTCTTCATGATAGCGCACAGCATCAGACCACATTATGGCGGCTGCGGCTTTATGTCCATCTGTATCCTACAGAGTCTTCTGTCTGTCCCTCCGCTCACTTCTCCACCTGCAGGCTGCGGCTGATACAGTGAAACAGAAGCCCAGAGAGGAGCACAAGGGGGGCCCCGGCCACAGCAAACATGAAGGACCACCCATAGTAGACATGAAGGTGGGCGTCCGGCGGACACTGCTGGCTTCTCTCCAATAAGATGTATTTCTCCAGGTCAGCAGCAAACTCCTTCCACAGGGCGAAGAGGGCAATGAGGAGAGCGAGCAGCACCCCTGCAAGAGAAGAGCTATCAGAGAACGGCTGTAGTGCATTATGGGAAATGTAGTGATCCCTATCCATTATATCAGGATATATACAAGTGCATGCTACAGCTACTGCTGCCTGGTATCAGCCATTCTGAGAGGGGTAAGGAATGCTGTGAAGTACTGGTGTCTTATTATTTTGCAGAAAGGCCTATGGGCCCCCTGAAGCTCCGGGGCCCAGTACAGCTTGCTATCTCTGCACCCCCCTATAGCTAGGTCACTGCAAAGAATGTCTTACTCCAGCCACATCCAGAGCTGCATAGACACATTGGGGCAGATTTATTAAAATGGTCTAAAAGCAAACTCTTTTAGTCGCCCATATCAACCAATCACAGTCCGTAGCAACCAATCACAATGCAGCTTACAATATTCAGGAGCAAAATACAAAATGAAAGCTGTACTGTGATTGGTTGCTATGGGATGTGATTGGTTGCTATGGGCAACGAAAAGAGTTTTGCTTTTAGACCATTTTAACAAATTTGCCCCATCATGTTTTCCTAGATATAAGTGGTGGGGAAGTTTCACTACATTTAATTAAATTTACGCCAGATTACAGCATAGACGCCCGGCGCTGGGAATATGAAGAATGGCATTCAATACGCCAGTCTTCATAAATATGCCCCATCATGTGTTTATACTGTAAAATAGTGAGAATATTTCTCCTGCCGTGTAAAGCTTGTTATCTGGTTGTGAATGCAGCTTGGGATGTAACTGGAATATAAGACATCTACAGCTCATAACTATAAAATTGGATGCACGCGATCCTATTAATTTCTATCTGAACTTGTTCGACCCGAAACAAATCAGGGACCCTGAGCCACCCGACCATGAAACAATTGAGTCTTGGGGGGTTCGCCCATCTCTAATAGAGCGTTGTCTAGACCAGATACAGTTATATACAGATAATATTCATGTAAAGTCCCGGTATTCTCCTGCACACATGGTACCTTAGAGTGGGCACAGCTCACAGAGCGTTGTCTAGAGTGGTTATAGTTGCAGTTATATATGGACATTATCCCGTACACTTGGGGCCATGGGCACAGATAGTTTATGGGCGGCTGGTGGTTTGCCATGGGCTTCTTCTGGGGGAGATTGATCAGTTCTGTTCTTTCCCTCCAGACATGAGATATGGCTTCTGTCTATCTGCTATGGCATCTTACCGGCAGTGATGAGGAATCCGCCTCCTACTCTGTACATCTGGGCCGCCGCAAAGGGAACTGCGCAGACCACAATGAGCCCCCCCACCACACTGGCGGCAACAGCGAGGATGATGAACGCCGTCCAGAAGCCTCTGTATACTGCAAGGGAAACAGACAGAGCTATAAATGGCTGCAAACCACTCAGGTATCTGTGACACAGAACCACATACTGTACTCCATACATTGCAAGCGCCCTCTGCAGGAATCCCCGCACTTACACACCTTGGCCTTGCCAGTAAGGTTATTAATGGTTGTCTGAGGATCACGTCATGCTGAATGTACTTGGGCAAACAAATTATTAAGACTATCTGCTGGCCGCTCCATTTGCAATTGCCGGCCAATGACATTTCAGATGTGCTCGATGTTAGACAAGTCCGAATACAATTCAGGTCATGGTAGCAGGTTTAGGCCACGCAGGCTGCACACAGTGACATGAGGAACATGAGGTACAATGTTGTCCGCTTTAAAAACAGTTCCTGGGGCACTTTGGACAAATGGCTACCATACATTATACCACCCCACACCATAATCCTAGGAGTGGGACTAGTGTGACATGGAGTTGCCCACGTGGTCTCCAGACCAATCTCTCACTCAGTGGCGTAACGATCGTGGTCACAGGGGGTGCGACCGGGTCCAGAGGGGTACGGGGCCCGCGGCTAGCTGGAAATGGCCGGGGCCCCATACCACCATGATAGTGGTCGGGTAAAGCCTTGTTCCCCGACCGCTATACATATTGTTACACCTCCCCGCCAGCCCAGGGGAGGTGTATAAAAATTAAAAAATACTCACTCACCTGTCCTGGGCTCCAGAGCTCTTCTTGCCGGTAAGTGACGTCACTCCAGCAGTCACATGGGGCGCGGTGGCGTAATGACGTCATCGCACCTCCATGTGACTGCTGGAGCGCGAGACGTCAGTCGCCAGAGAGAAGCTGATGAAGTAGATAGCAGGACGGACAGAGGTTGCCCCAGAGAGGTGAGTATAAGTGTTTGTTATTTTTAATCACTTCTCCTGGGCCTTTACTTATTATACTTTGGGGTCTGAGGTGACCCCAGAGTATAATAATAGCACCGGCTCTAGGAGAGAGGGGCTCTTAGGAGCATATGATACTGTGTGGGGGCCACGGTGAGAATATAAAACTGTGTGGGGGCCTACTGTGAGAATATAATACTGTGTGAGGGCCTCTGTGAGCATATAATACTGTGTGGGGGCCACTGTGAGCATATAATACTGTGTGGGGGCCACTGTGAGCATATAATACTGTGTGGGGTCCAGTGTGAGCATATAATACTGTGTGGGGTCCAGTGTGAGCATATAATACTGTGTGGGGGCCACTGTGAGCATATAATACTGTGTGGGGGCCACTGTGAGCGTATAATACAGTGTGGGGGCCACTGTGAGCATATAATACAGTGTGGGGGCCACTGTGAGCATATAATACTGTGTGGGGGCCACTGTGAGCATATAATACTGTGTGGGGGCCACTGTGAGCATATAATACTGTGTGGGGGCCACGGTGAGAATATAAAACTGTGTGGGGGCCTACTGTGAGAATATAATACTGTGTGAGGGCCTCTGTGAGCATATAATACTGTGTGGGGTCCAGTGTGAGCATATAATACTGTGTGGGGGCCATGTGAGCATATAATACTGTGTGGGGGCCACTGTGAGCATATAATACTGTGTGGGGGCCACTGTGAGCATATAATACTGTGTGGGGGCCACTGTGAGCATATAATACAGTGTGGGGGCCACTGTGAGCATATAATACTGTGTGGGGGCCACTGTGAGCATATAATACTGTGTGGGGGCCACGGTGAGAATATAAAACTGTGTGAGGGCCTCTGTGAGCGTATAATACTGTGTGGGGGCCACTGTGAGCATATAATACTGTGTGGGGGCCTTTGTACAGCATATAATACTGCGTCGGGTCCAGTGTGAGCATATAATACTGTGTGGGGGCCACTGTGAGCATATAATACTGTGTGGGGGCCACTGTGAGCGTATAATACAGTGTGGGGGCCACTGTGAGCATATAATACAGTGTGGGGGCCACTGTAGAGCATATAATACTGTGTGGGGGCCACTGTGGAGCATATAATACTGTGTGGGGGCCACTGTGAGCATATAATACAGTGTGGGGGCCACTGTGAGCATATAATACTGTGTGAGGGCCTCTGTGAGCGTATAATACTGTATGGGGGCCACTGTGAGCGTATAATACTGTGTGGGGGCCACTGTGAGCGTATAATACTGTGTGGGGGCCTCTGTGCAGCATATAATACTGTGTGGGGTCCAGTGTGAGCATATAATACTGTATGGGGGCCACTGTGAGCATATAATACTGTGTGGGGTCCAGTGTGAGAATATAATACTCTGTTGGAGCAACTGTGAGAATATAATACTGTGTGGGGGCCACAGTGAGCATATAATACTGTGTGTGGGCCACTGTGAGCATATAATACTGTGTGGGGGCCACTGTGAGCATATAATACAGTGTGGGGGCCACTGTGAGCATATAATACTGTGTGAGGGCCTCTGTGAGCGTATAATACTGTATGGGGGCCACTGTGAGCGTATAATACTGTGTGGGGGCCACTGTGAGCGTATAATACTGTGTGGGGGCCTCTGTGCAGCATATAATACTGTGTGGGGTCCAGTGTGAGCATATAATACTGTATGGGGGCCACTGTGAGCATATAATACTGTGTGGGGTCCAGTGTGAGAATATAATACTCTGTTGGAGCAACTGTGAGAATATAATACTGTGTGGGGGCCACAGTGAGCATATAATACTGTGTGTGGGCCACAGTGAGCATATAATACTGTGTGGGGGCCACTGCTGGGCATATAATACTTTGTGGGGGCCACTGTGAGCATATAATACTGTATGGGGGCCACTGTGAGCATATAATACTGTGTGGGGGCCACTGTGAGCGTATAATACAGTGTGGGGGCCACTGTGAGCATATAATACAGTGTGGGGGCCACTGTGAGCATATAATACTGTGTGGGGGCCACTGTGAGCATATAATACTGTGTGGGGGCCACGCTGGGCATATAATACAGTGTGGGGGCCACTGTGAGCATATAATACAGTGTGGGGGCCACAGTGAGCATATAATACTGTGTGGGGGCCACTGCTGGGCATATAATACTGTGTGGGGGCCACTGTGAGAATATAATACTGTGTGGGGGCCACTGTGAGCGTATAATACAGTGTGGGGGCCACTGTGAGCATATAATACAGTGTGGGGGCCACTGTGAGCATATAATACTGTGTGGGGGCCACTGTGAGCATATAATACAGTGTGGGGGCCACTGTGAGAATATAATACTGTGTGGGGGCCACTGTGAGCGTATAATACAGTGTGGGGGCCACTGTGAGCATATAATACAGTGTGGGGGCCACTGTGAGCATATAATACTGTGTGGGGGCCACTGTGAGCATATAATACAGTGTGGGGGCCACTGTGAGCATATAATACTGTATGGGGGCCACTGTGAGCGCATAATACTGTGTGTAAGCCACTGCTGGGCATATAATACTGTGTGGGGGCCACTGTGAGAATATAAAACTGTGTGGGGGCCACTGTGAGAATATAATACTCTGTTGGAGCAACTGTGAGCATATAATACTGTGTGGGGGCCACTGCTGGGCATATAATACTTTGTGGGGGCCACTGTGAGCATATAATACTGTGTGGGGGCCACTGTGAGAATATAATACTGTGTGGGGGCCACAGTGAGCATATAATACTGTGTGTGGCCCGGGCATATAACACTGTGTGGGGGGCACTGTGAGAATATAATACAGTGTGGGGGCCACTGTGAGCATATAATACAGTGTGGGGGCTACTGTGAGCATATAATACTGTGTGGGGGCCACTGTGAGCATATAATACAGTGTGGGGGCCACTGTGAGCATATAATACTGTGTGGGGGCCACTGTGAGCATATAATACTGTGTGGGGGCCACTGTGAGCGTATAATACAGTGTGGGGGCCACTGTGAGCATATAATACAGTGTGGGGGCTACTGTGGAGCATATAATGCTGTGTGGGGGCCACTGCGGAGCATATTATACTGTTCCAGTATTGTTTACATGCCGGGGCTGCGCTGCTCACTCACTGTATTCTTGATAACTGCAGTTGTGGGTACTACAGCTGTATACCTTTCAAGTATCTGAGGACCTGTAACCGCCACAAGAATTCGCTCTAGGGAGGGGGTAGGGGGTGCCGGGCAAAAGTTTGCACCGGGGCTCACAAGACTTTAGTTACGCCACTGCTCTCACTATCATTGTGTCCGAGACAAAAGCAAGACTCATCAATATAGAGGATAAACCTTCAATCCAGGACTCATTGCTGAAGAAGATAGACCTCCATTCCAGCCTCTCTTGCCGTCTTGCTGTGCACCATGACAGCCTTTGAGAGTGGTGGTGTGAGGCCAATGGATCACCTGTAGGTGTCTGGCTCGTAGCCCAAGATTGTGCAAACACCTTCGGATGGTTTGTGTCCACACTGTTTGCCACCCTAGACTTGGGATGTGGTGTCCAATTTGACTTACACTACAGATGGATCACTATGGGCCATTCATCCGATCAAACGATCTGTCCATGCAGAGGTGTACACCACCAGCTACAAATACTACACACTGCACATACTGCATATACTGAATGCATAGCATATACCACATATACATTTATATCACCAGCTACACATATTACATAAGTACCCTAACCACAATGATTGCCACGCAGCTTTCCCAGACCCCTGTATAGCAAAAGTTTATTGATTGTCACCCAGTCTTCCCTATGGATGGTCACATAGTCCTGTGTGTACTGGAGTGTGATCCTCATCTATATCCTGGGGTGATATCACTTTGCTCCATCCCATGTGATAACGGATATAAGCACCCAGGCCCCCAGTGACTATGGGGGATCTCTTACATCTGCAGAAAAATAATTACTGCCATGTCCTGCTCTTAATTGGCTCATTAGGAGATGAACGAGCGAAGAAAACTCATATATTCCCTAGGAGAAGACAAGGGGTCAGGGAGTCAGTAATGCAGCAGATATAACGTCGGGATGGGGGGGGAGCAAAAGAAGATAAGAAATTCAGAGGGTTCTCCGGCATCAAGCAGTGGGCTGGGGTCACTGGGTGCAGTCAACTGGGATGAAGCAAAGCTGTGAAATTAAAGGGGAACTCCAGCCAGACAGAACTACATAGACTAGTCGTACAGATAGAGAGACAATTTATGATGCTTATACAGGAAGTCACAGGCATATATAAGAGGGCTCCGTCTTTTATAGAAATGCGTGCTATATGGAAATTGTACTAAATGTCTAAGGCTTTCTATACATTACACCATCCTGCAACTTTATCCAGATATTCTATTGTTATTAAATTATTCACTTGTCTCAGTAACATAGAAATATAATTAGGAACATAAGGGCGGCTTACCAGCTGTGGGGTCATACGATGGATGCGGCACTGGTCCTGCTGCTATTGGCATGGGGAACAGGTAGCCCTGGATGCAGTGTTTGGGGTGCGCTTGACTGGCTGAAGAGAAAAGAATAGAAAAATGTTATATCAGATCATTGCTGAGACAGACAGTGCAGGGAATCCTACAGATGAGGGCCCAGAATAACCCCGCTAGACACGGTTCGTGTGTTGGCCGGATTTATGGGCCTGAACAGTATGTTGGGAGATGGGTTCCTAGCAGTATATACTTATCTATGATATTAGGAGTCCCTGCCCCCCAGTGATATATACTGTCCTGTACTATAATCACTACAGGACAGTATACAGGGTGAGAACTCCTAGCAGTATATAGTTATCTATGATATTAGGAGTCCCTCCCCCAGTGATATATACTGTCCTGTACTATAATCACTACAGGACAGTATACAGGGTGAGAACTCCTAGCAGTATATACTTATCTATGATATTAGGAGTCCCTGCCCCCAGTGATATATACTGTCCTGTACTATAATCACTACCGGACAGTATACAGGGAGAGGACTCCTAGCAGTATATACTTATCTATGATATTAGGAGTCCCTGCCCCCAGTGATATATACTGTCCTGTACTATAATCACTACTATAATCACTACAGGACAGTATACAGGGAGAGGACTCCTAGCAGTATATAGTTATCTATGATATTAGGAGTCCCTCCCCCAGTGATATATACTGTCCTGTACTATAATCACTACAGGACAGTATACAGGGTGAGAACTCCTAGCAGTATATACTTATCTATGATATTAGGAGTCCCTGCCCCCAGTGATATATACTGTCCTGTACTATAATCACTACCGGACAGTATACAGGGAGAGGACTCCTAGCAGTATATACTTATCTATGATATTAGGAGTCCCTGCCCCCAGTGATATATACTGTCCTGTACTATAATCACTACTATAATCACTACAGGACAGTATACAGGGAGAGGACTCCTAGCAGTATATAGTTATCTATGATATTAGGAGTCCCTCCCCCAGTGATATATACTGTCCTGTACTATAATCACTACAGGACAGTATACAGGGAGAGGACTCCTCGCAGTATATACTTATCTATGATATTAGGAGTCCCTGCCCCCAGTAATATATACTGTCCTGTACTATAATCACTACAGGACAGTATACAGGGAGAGGACTCCTAGCAGTATATACTTATCTATGATATTAGGAGTCCCTGCCCCCAGTAATATATACTGTCCTGTACTATAATCACTACAGGACAGTATACAGGGAGAGGACTCCTAGCAGTATATACTTATCTATGATATTAGGAGTCCCTGCCCCCAGTGATATATACTGTCCTGTACTATAATCACTACTATAATCACTACAGGACAGTATACAGGGAGAGGACTCCTAGCAGTATATACTTATCTATGATATTAGGAGTCCCTGCCCCCCAGTGATATATACTGTCCTGTACTATAATCACTACAGGACAGTATACAGGGAGAGGACTCCTAGCAGTATATACTTATCTATGATATTAGGAGTCCCTGCCCCCAGTGATATATACTGTCCTGTACTATAATCACTACAGGACAGTATACAGGGAGAGGACTCCTAGCAGTATATACTTATCTATGATATTAGGAGTCCCTGCCCCTAGTAATATATACTGTCCTGTACTATAATCACTACAGGACAGTATACAGGGAGAGAACTCCTAGCAGTATATAGTTATCTATGATATTAGGAGTCCCTGCCCCCAGTAATATATACTGTCCTGTACTATAATCACTACAGGACAGTATACAGGGAGAGGACTCCTAGCAGTATATACTTATCTATGATATTAGGAGTCCCTGCCCCCAGTGATATATACTATCCTGTACTATAATCACTACAGGACAGTATACAGGGAGAGGACTCCTAGCAGTATATACTTATCTATGATATTAGGAGTCCCTGCCCCCAGTGATATATACTGTCCTGTACTATAATCACTACTATAATCACTACAGGACAGTATACAGGGAGAGGACTCCTAGCAGTATATACTTATCTATGATATTAGGAGTCCCTCCCCCCAGTGATATATACTGTCCTGTACTATAATCACTACTATAATCACTACAGGACAGTATACAGGGAGAGGACTCCTAGCAGTATATAGTTATCTATGATATTAGGAGTCCCTGCACCCAGTGATATATACTGTCCTGTACTATAATCACTACAGGACAGTATACAGGGAGAGGACTCCTAGCAGTATATACTTATCTATGATATTAGGAGTCCCTGCCCCCAGTAATATATACTGTCCTGTACTATAATCACTACAGGACAGTATACAGGGAGAGGACTCCTAGCAGTATATACTTATCTATGATATTAGGAGTCCCTGCCCCCAGTGATATATACTGTCCTGTACTATAATCACTACAGGACAGTATACAGGGAGAGGACTCCTAGCAGTATATACTTATATATGATATTAGGAGTCCCTCCCCCAGTGATACAGTATATACTATCCTGTACTATAATCACTACAGGACAGTATACAGGGAGAGGACTCCTAGCAGTATATAGTTATCTATGATATTAGGAGTCCCTCCCCCAGTGATATATACTATCCTGTACTATAATCACTACAGGACAGTATACAGGGAGAGGACTCCTAGCAGTATATAGTTATCTATGATATTAGGAGTCCCTGCCCCCAGTAATATATACTATCCTGTACTATAATAACTACTATAATCACTACAGGACAGTATACAGGGAGAGGACTCCTAGCAGTATATAGTTATCTATGATATTAGGAGTCCCTGCACCCAGTGATATATACTGTCCTGTACTATAATCACTACTATAATCACTACAGGACAGTATACAGGGAGAGGACTCCTAGCAGTATATAGTTATCTATGATATTAGGAGTCCCTGGCCCCAGTGATATATACTGTCCTGTACTATAATCACTACAGGACAGTATACAGGGAGAAGACTCCTAGCAGTATATAGTTATCTATGATATTAGGAGTCCCTGCACCCAGTGATATATACTGTCCTGTACTATAATCACTACTATAATCACTACAGGACAGTATACAGGGAGAGAACTCCTAGCAGTATATAGTTATCTATGATATTAGGAGTCCCTGCCCCCAGTGATATATACTGTCCTGTACTATAATCACTACTATAATCACTACAGGACAGTATACAGGGAGAGGACTCCTAGCAGTATATACTTATCTATGATATTAGGAGTCCCTGCACCCAGTGATATATACTGTCCTGCTACTATAATCACTACAGGACAGTATACAGGGAGAGAACTCCTAGCAGTATATACTTATCTATGATACTAGGAGTCCCTGCCCCCAGTGATATATACTGTCCTGTACTATAATCACTACAGGACAGTATACAGGGAGAGGACTCCTAGCTGTATATACTTATCTATGATATTAGGAGTCCCTGCCCCCCAGTGATATATACTGTCCTGTACTATAATCACTACTATAATCACTACAGGACAGTATACAGGGAGAGGACTACTAGCAGTATATAGTTATCTATGATATTAGGAGTCCCTCCCCCAGTGATATATACTGTCCTGTACTATAATCACTACAGGACAGTATACAGGGAGAAGACTCCTAGCAGTATATAGTTATCTATGATATTAGGAGTCCCTGCACCCAGTGATATATACTGTCCTGTACTATAATCACTACTATAATCACTACAGGACAGTATACAGGGAGAGAACTCCTAGCAGTATATAGTTATCTATGATATTAGGAGTCCCTGCCCCCAGTGATATATACTGTCCTGTACTATAATCACTACTATAATCACTACAGGACAGTATACAGGGAGAGGACTCCTAGCAGTATATACTTATCTATGATATTAGGAGTCCCTGCCCTCAGTGATATATACTGTCCTGTACTATAATCACTACAGGACAGTATACAGGGAGAGAACTCCTAGCAGTATATAGTACTATAATCACTACCGGACAGTATACAGGGAGAGGACTCCTAGCAGTATATAGTTATCTATGATGTTAGGAGTCCCTGCACCCAGTGATATATACTGTCCTGTACTATAATCACTACAGGACAGTATACAGGGAGAAGACTCCTAGCAGTATATAGTTATCTATGATATTAGGAGTCCCTGCACCCAGTGATATATACTGTCCTGTACTATAATCACTACTATAATCACTACAGGACAGTATACAGGGAGAGGACTCCTAGCAGTATATACTTATCTATGATATTAGGAGTCCCTGCACCCAGTGATATATACTGTCCTGCCTACTATAATCACTACAGGACAGTATACAGGGAGAGAACTCCTAGCAGTATATACTTATCTATGATACTAGGAGTCCCTGCCCCCAGTGATATATACTGTCCTGTACTATAATCACTACAGGACAGTATACAGGGAGAGGACTCCTAGCTGTATATACTTATCTATGATATTAGGAGTCCCTGCCCCCCAGTGATATATACTGTCCTGTACTATAATCACTACTATAATCACTACAGGACAGTATACAGGGAGAGGACTACTAGCAGTATATAGTTATCTATGATATTAGGAGTCCCTGCCCTCAGTGATATATACTGTCCTGTACTATAATCACTACAGGACAGTATACAGTGAGAGAACTCCTAGCAGTATATAGTACTATAATCACTACCGGACAGTATACAGGGAGAGGACTCCTAGCAGTATATAGTTATCTATGATGTTAGGAGTCCCTGCACCCAGTGATATATACTGTCCTGTACTATAATCACTACTATAATCACTACAGGACAGTATACAGAGAGAGAACTCCTAGCAGTATATACTTATCTATGATATTAGGAGTCCCTGCCCCCCAGTGATATATACTGTCCTGTACTATAATCACTACTATAATCACTACAGGACAGTATACAGGGAGAGGACTCCTAGCAGTATATAGTTATCTATGATATTAGGAGTCCCTGCCCTCAGTGATATATACTGTCCTGTACTATAATCACTACAGGACAGTATACAGGGAGAGAACTCCTAGCAGTATATAGTTATCTATGATATTAGGAGTCCCTGCCCCCCAGTGATATATACTGTCCGGTACTATAATCACTACAGGACAGTATACAGGGAGAGGACTCCTAGCAGTATATAGTTATCTATGATATTAGGAGTCCCTGCCCCCAGTGATATATACTGTCCTGTACTATAATCACTACTATAATCACTACAGGACAGTATACAGGGAGAGGACTCCTAGCAGTATATAGTTATCTATGATATTAGGAGTCCCTGCCCCCCAGTGATATATACTGTCCTGTACTATAATCACTACTATAATCACTACAGGACAGTATACAGAGAGAGAACTCCTAGCAGTATATACTTATCTATGATATTAGGAGTCCCTGCCCCCAGTAATATATACGGTCCTGTACTATAATCACTACTATAATCACTACAGGACAGTATACAGAGAGAGAACTCCTAGCAGTATATACTTATCTATGATATTAGGAGTCCCTGCCCCCCAGTGATATATACTGTCCTGTACTATAATCACTACTATAATCACTACAGGACAGTATACAGGGAGAGGACTCCTAGCAGTATATACTTATCTATGATATTAGGAGTCCCTGCCCCCAGTAATATATACTGTCCTGTACTATAATCACTACAGGACAGTATACAGGGACAGGACTCCTAGCAGTATATACTTATCTATGATATTAGGAGTCGCTGCCCCCAGTGATATATACTGTCCTGTACTATAATCACTACAGGACAGTATACAGGGAGAGGACTCCTAGCAGTATATACTTATCTATGATATTAGGAGTCCCTGCCCCCAGTGATATATACTGTCCTGTACTATAATCACTACTATAATCACTACAGGACAGTATACAGGGAGAGGACTCCTAGCAGTATATAGTTATCTATGATATTAGGAGTCCCTCCCCCAGTAATATATACTGTCCTGTACTATAATCACTACAGGACAGTATACAGGGAGAGAACTCCTCGCAGTATATAGTTATCTATGATATTAGGAGTCCCTGCCCCCCAGTAATATATACTGTCCTGTACTATAATCACTACTATAATCACTACCGGACAGTATACAGGGAGAGGACTCCTAGCAGTATATAGTTATCTATGATATTAGGAGTCCCTCCCCCAGTGATATATACTGTCCTGTACTATAATCACTACAGGACAGTATACAGGGAGAGGAGAACCTCCTAGCAGTATATAGTACTATAATCACTACAGGACAGTATACAGGGAGAGAACTCCTAGCAGTATATAGTTATCTATGATATTAGGAGTCCCTGCCCCCCAGTGATATATACTGTCCTGTACTATAATCACTACTATAATCACTACCGGACAGTATACAGGGAGAGAACTCCTAGCAGTATATAGTTATCTATGATATTAGGAGTCCCTGCCCCCCAGTGATATATACTGTCCTGTACTATAATCACTACAGGACAGTATACAGGGAGAGGACTCCTAGCAGTATATACTTATCTATGATATTAGGAGTCCCTGCCCCCCCAGTGATATATACTGTCCTGTACTATAATCACTACTATAATCACTACAGGACAGTATACAGGGAGAGGACTCCTAGCAGTATATAGTTATCTATGATATTAGGAGTCTCTGCCCCCAGTGATATATACTGTCCTGTACTATAATCACTACAGGACAGTATACAGGGAGAGAACTCCTAGCAGTATATACTTATCTATGATATTAGGAGTCCCTGCCCCCCAGTGATATATACTGTCCTGTACTATAATCACTACTATAATCACTACAGGACAGTATACAGGGAGAGAACTCCTAGCAGTATATAGTTATCTATGATATTAGGAGTCCCTGCCCCCCAGTGATATATACTGTCCTGTACTATAATCACTACTATAATCACTACAGGACAGTATACAGGGAGAGGACTCCTAGCAGTATATACTTATCTATGATATTAGGAGTCCCTGCCCCCAGTGATATATACTGTCTTGTACTATAATCACTACAGGACAGTATACAGGGAGAGAACTCCTCGCAGTATATACTTATCTATGATATTAGGAGTCCCTGCCCCCCAGTGATATATACTGTCCTGTACTATAATCACTACTATAATCACTACCGGACAGTATACAGGGAGAGAACTCCTAGCAGTATATACTTATCTATGATATTAGGAGTCCCTGCCCCCAGTGATATATACTGTCCTGTACTATAATCACTACAGGACAGTATACAGGGAGAGAACTCCTCGCAGTATATACTTATCTATGATATTAGGAGTCCCTGCCCCCCAGTGATATATACTGTCCTGTACTATAATCACTACTATAATCACTACCGGACAGTATACAGGGAGAGAACTCCTAGCAGTATATAGTTATCTATGATATTAGGAGTCCCTGCCCCCAGTGATATATACTGTCCTGTACTATAATCCACTACCGGACAGTATACAGGGAGAGGACTCCTAGCAGTATATAGTTATCTATGATATTAGGAGTCCCTGCCCCCAGTAATATATACTGTCCTGTACTATAATCACTACTATAATCACTACCGGACAGTATACAGGGAGAGAACTCCTAGCAGTATATACTTATCTATGATATTAGGAGTCCCTGCCCCCAGTGATATATACTGTCCTGTACTATAATCACTACCGGACAGTATACAGGGAGAGGACTCCTAGCAGTATATACTTATCTATGATATTAGGAGTCCCTGCCCCCAGTGATATATACTGTCCTGTACTATAATCACTACAGGACAGTATACACGGGAGAGGGACTCCTAGCAGTATATAGTTATCTATGATATTAGGAGTCCCTGCCCCCAGTGATATATACTGTCCTGTACTATAATCACTACAGGACAGTATACAGGGAGAGGACTCCTAGCAGTATATAGTTATCTATGATATTAGGAGTCCCTGCCCCCAGTGATATATACTGTCCTGTACTATAATCACTACTATAATCACTACAGGACAGTATACAGGGAGAGAACTCCTAGCAGTATATACTTATCTATGATATTAGGAGTCCCTGCCCCCAGTAATATATACTGTCCTGTACTATAATCACTACTATAATCACTACAGGACAGTATACAGGGAGAGAACTCCTAGCAGTATATACTTATCTATGATATTAGGAGTCCCTGGCCCCAGTGATATATACTGTCCTGTACTATAATCACTACTATAATCACTACAGGACAGTATACAGGGAGAGGACTCCTAGCAGTATATAGTTATCTATGATATTAGGAGTCCCCGCACCCAGTAATATATACTGTCCTGTACTATAATCACTACTATAATCACTACCGGACAGTATACAGGGAGAGAACTCCTAGCAGTATATACTTATCTATGATATTAGGAGTCTCTGCCCCCAGTGATATATACTGTCCTGTACTATAATCACTACAGGACAGTATACAGGGAGAGGACTCCTAGCAGTATATACTTATCTATGATACTAGGAGTCCCTGCCCCCAGTGATATATACTGTCCTGTACTATAATCACTACAGGACAGTATACAGGGAGAGGACTCCTAGCAGTATATACTTATCTATGATATTAGGAGTCCCTGCCCCCAGTAATATATACTGTCCTGTACTATAATCACTACAGGACAGTATACAGGGAGAGGACTCCTAGCAGTATATACTTATCTATGATATTAGGAGTCCCTGCCCTCAGTGATATATACTGTCCTGTACTATAATCACTACTATAATCACTACAGGACAGTATACAGGGAGAGGACTCCTAGCAGTATATACTTATCTATGATATTAGGAGTCCCTGCCCCCAGTGATATATACTGTCCTGTACTATAATCACTACTATAATCACTACAGGACAGTATACAGGGACAGGACTCCTAGCAGTATATACTTATCTATGATATTAGGAGTCCCTGCCCCCAGTGATATATACTGTCCTGTACTATAATCACTACTATAATCACTACAGGACAGTATACAGGGACAGGACTCCTAGCAGTATATACTTATCTATGATATTAGGAGTCCCTGCCCCCAGTGATATATACTGTCCTGTACTATAATCACTACAGGACAGTATACAGGGAGAGGACTCCTAGCAGTATATAGTTATCTATGATATTAGGAGTCCCTGCCCCCAGTAATATATACTGTCCTGTACTATAATCACTACTATAATCACTACAGGACAGTATACAGGGAGAGGACTCCTAGCAGTATATACTTATCTATGATATTAGGAGTCCCTGCCCCCAGTGATATATACTGTCCTGTACTATAATCACTACAGGACAGTATACAGGGAGAGGACTCCTAGCAGTATATACTTATCTATGATATTAGGAGTCGCTGCCCCCAGTAATATATACTGTCCTGTACTATAATCACTACAGGACAGTATACAGGGAGAGGACTCCTAGCAGTATATACTTATCTATGATATTAGGAGTCCCTGCCCCCAGTAATATATACTGTCCTGTACTACAATCACTACAGGACAGTATACAGGGAGAGGACTCCTAGCAGTATATAGTTATCTATGATATTAGGAGTCGCTGCCCCCAGTGATATATACTGTCCTGTACTATAATCACTACTATAATCACTACAGGACAGTATACAGGGAGAGGACTCCTAGCAGTATATAGTTATCTATGATATTAGGAGTCCCTGCCCCCAGTGATATATACTGTCCTGTACTATAATCACAACAGGACAGTATACAGGGAGAGGACTCCTAGCAGTATATAGTTATCTATGATATTAGGAGTCCCTGCCCCCAGTGATATATACTGTCCTGTACTATAATAACTACTATAATCACTACCGGACAGTATACAGGGAGAGAACTCCTAGCAGTATATACTTATCTATGATATTAGGAGTCCCTGCCCCCAGTGATATATACTGTCCTGTACTATAATCACTACTATAATCACTACAGGACAGTATACAGGGAGAGAACTCCTAGCAGTATATACTTATCTATGATATTAGGAGTCCCTGCCCCCAGTGATATATACTGTCCTGTACTATAATCACTACAGGACAGTATACAGGGAGAGAACTCCTAGCAGTATATAGTACTATAATCACTACAGGACAGTATACAGGGAGAGAACTCCTAGCAGTATATAGTTATCTATGATATTAGGAGTCCCTGCCCCCAGTGATATATACTGTCCTGTACTATAATCACTACAGGACAGTATACAGGGAGAGGACTCCTAGCAGTATATACTTATCTATGATACTAGGAGTCCCTGCCCCCAGTGATATATACTGTCCTGTACTATAATCACTACAGGACAGTATACAGGGAGAGGACTCCTAGCAGTATATACTTATCTATGATATTAGGAGTCCCTGCCCCCAGTAATATATACTGTCCTGTACTATAATCACTACAGGACAGTATACAGGGAGAGGACTCCTCGCAGTATATAGTTATCTATGATATTAGGAGTCCCTGCCCTCAGTGATATATACTGTCCTGTACTATAATCACTACTATAATCACTACAGGACAGTATACAGGGAGAGGACTCCTAGCAGTATATACTTATCTATGATATTAGGAGTCCCTGCCCCCAGTGATATATACTGTCCTGTACTATAATCACTACTATAATCACTACAGGACAGTATACAGGGACAGGACTCCTAGCAGTATATACTTATCTATGATATTAGGAGTCCCTGCCCCCAGTGATATATACTGTCCTGTACTATAATCACTACTATAATCACTACAGGACAGTATACAGGGAGAGGACTCCTAGCAGTATATACTTATCTATGATATTAGGAGTCCCTGCCCCCAGTGATATATACTGTCCTGTACTATAATCACTACAGGACAGTATACAGGGAGAGGACTCCTAGCAGTATATAGTTATCTATGATATTAGGAGTCCCTGCCCCCAGTGATATATACTGTCCTGTACTATAATCACTACTATAATCACTACAGGACAGTATACAGGGAGAGGACTCCTAGCAGTATATACTTATCTATGATATTAGGAGTCCCTGCCCCCAGTGATATATACTGTCCTGTACTATAATCACTACAGGACAGTATACAGGGAGAGGACTCCTAGCAGTATATACTTATCTATGATATTAGGAGTCGCTGCCCCCAGTGATATATACTGTCCTGTACTATAATCACTACAGGACAGTATACAGGGAGAGGACTCCTAGCAGTATATACTTATCTATGATATTAGGAGTCCCTGCCCCCAGTAATATATACTGTCCTGTACTATAATCACTACAGGACAGTATACAGGGAGAGGACTCCTAGCAGTATATAGTTATCTATGATATTAGGAGTCCCTGCCCCCAGTGATATATACTGTCCTGTACTATAATCACTACTATAATCACTACAGGACAGTATACAGGGAGAGGACTCCTAGCAGTATATACTTATCTATGATATTAGGAGTCCCTGCCCCCAGTGATATATACTGTCCTGTACTATAATCACTACTATAATCACTACAGGACAGTATACAGGGAGAGGACTCCTAGCAGTATATACTTATCTATGATATTAGGAGTCCCTGCCCCCAGTGATATATACTGTCCTGTACTATAATCACTACTATAATCACTACAGGACAGTATACAGGGAGAGAACTCCTAGCAGTATATACTTATCTATGATATTAGGAGTCCCTGCCCCCAGTGATATATACTGTCCTGTACTATAATCACTACTATAATCACTACAGGACAGTATACAGGGAGAGGACTCCTAGCAGTATATACTTATCTATGATATTAGGAGTCCCTGCCCCCCAGTGATATATACTGTCCTGTACTATAATCACTACTATAATCACTACAGGACAGTATACAGGGAGAGGACTCCTAGCAGTATATACTTATCTATGATATTAGGAGTCCCTGCCCCCAGTGATATATACTGTCCTGTACTATAATCACTACTATAATCACTACAGGACAGTATACAGGGAGAGAACTCCTAGCAGTATATACTTATCTATGATATTAGGAGTCCCTGCCCCCAGTGATATATACTGTCCTGCTACTATAATCACTACAGGACAGTATACAGGGAGAGGACTCCTAGCAGTATATACTTATCTATGATATTAGGAGTCCCTGCCCCCAGTGATATATACTGTCCTGCTCCTACTATAATCACTACAGGACAGTATACAGGGAGAGGACTCCTAGCAGTATATACTTATCTATGATATTAGGAGTCCCTGCCCCCAGTGATATATACTGTCCTGTACTATAATCACTACTATAATCACTACAGGACAGTATACAGGGAGAGGACTCCTAGCAGTATATAGTTATCTATGATATTAGGAGTCCCTGCCCCCAGTGATATATACTGTCCTGTACTATAATCACTACTATAATCACTACAGGACAGTATACAGGGAGAGGACTCCTAGCAGTATATACTTATCTATGATATTAGGAGTCCCTGCCCCCAGTGATATATACTGTCCTGTACTATAATCACTACTATAATCACTACAGGACAGTATACAGGGAGAGGACTCCTAGCAGTATATACTTATCTATGATATTAGGAGTCCCTGCCCCCAGTGATATATACTGTCCTGTACTATAATCACTACTATAATCACTACAGGACAGTATACAGGGAGAGGACTCCTAGCAGTATATAGTTATCTATGATATTAGGAGTCCCTGCCCCCAGTGATATATACTGTCCTGTACTATAATCACTACTATAATCACTACAGGACAGTATACAGGGAGAGGACTCCTAGCAGTATATACTTATCTATGATATTAGGAGTCCCTGCCCCCAGTGATATATACTGTCCTGTACTATAATCACTACTATAATCACTACAGGACAGTATACAGGGAGAGGACTCCTAGCAGTATATACTTATCTATGATATTAGGAGTCCCTGCCCCCAGTGATATATACTGTCCTGTACTATAATCACTACAGGACAGTATACAGGGAGAGGACTCCTAGCAGTATATACTTATCTATGATATTAGGAGTCCCTGCCCCCAGTAATATATACTGTCCTGTACTATAATCACTACAGGACAGTATACAGGGAGAGGACTCCTAGCAGTATATACTTATCTATGATATTAGGAGTCCCTGCCCCCAGTGATATATACTGTCCTGTACTATAATCACTACAGGACAGTATACAGGGAGAGGACTCCTAGCAGTATATAGTTATCTATGATATTAGGAGTCCCTGCCCCCAGTGATATATACTGTCCTGTACTATAATCACTACTATAATCACTCACCGGACAGTATACAGGGAGAGGACTCCTAGCAGTATATAGTTATCTATGATATTAGGAGTCCCTGCCCCCAGTGATATATACTGTCCTGTACTATAATCACTACTATAATCACTACCGGACAGTATACAGGGAGAGAACTCCTAGCAGTATATAGTTATCTATGATATTAGGAGTCCCTGCCCCCAGTGATATATACTGTCCTGTACTATAATCACTACAGGACAGTATACAGGGAGAGGACTCCTAGCAGTATATAGTTATCTATGATATTAGGAGTCCCTGCCCCCAGTGATATATACTGTCCTGTACTATAATCACTACTATAATCACTACAGGACAGTATACAGGGAGAGGACTCCTAGCAGTATATAGTTATCTATGATATTAGGAGTCCCTGCACCCAGTGATATATACTGTCCTGTACTATAATCACTACTATAATCACTACAGGACAGTATACAGGGAGAGGACTCCTAGCAGTATATACTTATCTATGATATTAGGAGTCCCTGCCCCCAGTGATATATACTGTCCTGTACTATAATCACTACAGGACAGTATACAGGGAGAGGACTCCTAGCAGTATATACGGGGCCCGCCCCCCGAACTTCCGTACTATAATCACTACAGGACAGTATACAGGGAGAGGACTCCTAGCAGTATATACTTATCTATGATATTAGGAGTCCCTGCCCCCAGTGATATATACTGTCCTGTACTATAATCACTACTATAATCACTACAGGACAGTATACAGGGAGAGGACTCCTAGCAGTATATACTTATCTATGATATTAGGAGTCCCTGCCCCCCAGTGATATATACTGTCCTGTACTATAATCAATACTATAATCACTACAGGACAGTATACAGGGAGAGGACTCCTAGCAGTATATAGTTATCTATGATATTAGGAGTCCCTGCCCCCAGTGATATATACTGTCCTGTACTATAATCACTACTATAATCACTACAGGACAGTATACAGGGAGAGAACTCCTAGCAGTATATAGTTATCTATGATATTAGGAGTCCCTGCCCCCCAGTGATATATACTGTCCTGTACTATAATCACTACTATAATCACTACAGGACAGTATACAGGGAGAGGACTCCTAGCAGTATATACTTATCTATGATATTAGGAGTCCCTGCCCCCAGTGATATATACTATCCTGCTACTATAATCACTACAGGACAGTATACAGGGAGAGAACTCCTAGCAGTATATACTTATCTATGATATTAGGAGTCCCTGCCCCCAGTGATATATACTGTCCTGTACTATAATCACTACTATAATCACTACAGGACAGTATACAGGGAGAGGACTCCTAGCAGTATATACTTATCTATGATACTAGGAGTCCCTGCCCCCAGTGATATATACTATCCTGTACTATAATCACTACAGGACAGTATACAGGGAGAGGACTCCTAGCAGTATATACTTATCTATGATATTAGGAGTCCCTGCCCCCAGTGATATATACTATCCTGTACTATAATCACTACAGGACAGTATACAGGGAGAGGACTCCTAGCAGTATATAGTTATCTATGATATTAGGAGTCCCTGCCCCCAGTGATATATACTGTCCTGCTATCCTACTATAATCACTACAGGACAGTATACAGGGAGAGGACTCCTAGCAGTATATACTTATCTATGATATTAGGAGTCCCTGCCCCCCAGTGATATATACTGTCCTGTACTATAATCACTACTATAATCACTACAGGACAGTATACAGGGAGAGAACTCCTAGCAGTATATAGTTATCTATGATATTAGGAGTCCCTGCCCCCAGTGATATATACTGTCCTGTACTATAATCACTACAGGACAGTATACAGGGAGAGAACTCCTAGCAGTATATAGTTATCTATGATATTAGGAGTCCCTGCCCCCAGTGATATATACTGTCCTGTACTATAATCACTACAGGACAGTATACAGGGAGAGAACTCCTCGCAGTATATAGTTATCTATGATATTAGGAGTCCCTGCCCCCCAGTGATATATACTGTCCTGTACTATAATCACTACTATAATCACTACCGGACAGTATACAGGGAGAGAACTCCTAGCAGTATATACTTATCTATGATATTAGGAGTCCCTGCCCCCCAGTGATATATACTGTCCTGTACTATAATCACTACTATAATCACTACAGGACAGTATACAGGGAGAGGACTCCTAGCAGTATATAGTTATCTATGATATTAGGAGTCCCTGCCCCCAGTGATATATACTGTCCTGTACTATAATCACTACTATAATCACTACAGGACAGTATACAGGGAGAGGACTCCTAGCAGTATATAGTTATCTATGATATTAGGAGTCCCTGCCCCCAGTGATATATACTGTCCTGTACTATAATCACTACTATAATCACTACAGGACAGTATACAGGGAGAGGACTCCTAGCAGTATATAGTTATCTATGATATTAGGAGTCCCTGCCCCCAGTGATATATACTGTCCTGTACTATAATCACTACAGGACAGTATACAGGGAGAGGACTCCTAGCAGTATATAGTTATCTATGATATTAGGAGTCCCTGCCCCCAGTGATATATACTGTCCTGTACTATAATCACTACAGGACAGTATACAGGGAGAGGACTCCTAGCAGTATATACTTATCTATGATATTAGGAGTCCCTGCCCCCAGTGATATATACTGTCCTGTACTATAATCACTACTATAATCACTACAGGACAGTATACAGGGAGAGGACTCCTAGCAGTATATAGTTATCTATGATATTAGGAGTCCCTGCCCCCAGTGATATATACTGTCCTGTACTATAATCACTACTATAATCACTACAGGACAGTATACAGGGAGAGGACTCCTAGCAGTATATAGTTATCTATGATATTAGGAGTCCCTGCCCCCAGTGATATATACTGTCCTGTACTATAATCACTACTATAATCACTACAGGACAGTATACAGGGAGAGGACTCCTAGCAGTATATACTTATCTATGATATTAGGAGTCCCTGCCCCCAGTGATATATACTGTCCTGTACTATAATCACTACAGGACAGTATACAGGGAGAGAACTCCTAGCAGTATATAGTTATCTATGATATTAGGAGTCCCTGCCCCCAGTGATATATACTATCCTGTACTAATCACTACTATAATCACTACAGGACAGTATACAGGGAGAGAACTCCTAGCAGTATATAGTTATCTATGATATTAGGAGTCCCTGCCCCCAGTGATATATACTGTCCTGTACTATAATCACTACAGGACAGTATACAGGGAGAGGACTCCTAGCAGTATATAGTTATCTATGATATTAGGAGTCCCTGCCCTCAGTGATATATACTGTCCTGTACTATAATCACTACAGGACAGTATACAGGGAGAGGACTCCTAGCAGTATATAGTTATCTATGATATTAGGAGTCCCTGCCCCCAGTGATATATACTGTCCTGTACTATAATCACTACTATAATCACTACAGGACAGTATACAGGGAGAGAACTCCTAGCAGTATATAGTTATCTATGATATTAGGAGTCCCTGCCCCCAGTGATATATACTGTCCGGTACTATAATCACTACTATAATCACTACAGGACAGTATACAGGGAGAGGACTCCTAGCAGTATATACTTATCTATGATATTAGGAGTCCCTGCCCCCCAGTAATATATACTGTCCTGTACTATAATCACTACAGGACAGTATACAGGGAGAGGACTCCTCGCAGTATATAGTTATCTATGATATTAGGAGTCCCTGCCCCCAGTGATATATACTGTCCTGTACTATAATCACTACTATAATCACTACTGGACAGTATACAGGGAGAGGACTCCTAGCAGTATATACTTATCTATGATACTAGGAGTCCCTGCCCCCAGTGATATATACTGTCCTGTACTATAATCACTACTATAATCACTACAGGACAGTATACAGGGACAGGACTCCTAGCAGTATATACTTATCTATGATATTAGGAGTCCCTGCCCCCAGTGATATATACTGTCCTGTACTATAATCACTACTATAATCACTACAGGACAGTATACAGGGAGAGAACTCCTAGCAGTATATAGTTATCTATGATATTAGGAGTCCCTGCCCCCAGTGATATATACTATCCTGCCTACTATAATCACTACAGGACAGTATACAGGGAGAGAACTCCTAGCAGTATATAGTTATCTATGATATTAGGAGTCCCTGCACCCAGTGATATATACTGTCCTGTACTTTAATCACTACTATAATCACTACAGGACAGTATACAGGGAGAGGACTCCTAGCAGTATATAGTTATCTATGATATTAGGAGTCCCTGCACCCAGTGATATATACTATCCTGTACTATAATCACTACAGGACAGTATACAGGGAGAGGACTCCTAGCAGTATATACTTATCTATGATATTAGGAGTCCCTGCCCCCAGTGATATATACTGTCCTGTACTATAATCACTACTATAATCACTACAGGACAGTATACAGGGAGAGGACTCCTAGCAGTATATACTTATCTATGATATTAGGAGTCCCTGCCCCCAGTGATATATACTGTCCTGTACTATAATCACTACTATAATCACTACAGGACAGTATGTCGCTGGGACTCATCATAGATAACAGTATTGCTAGCAGTCCCTCTCCTGGCATGCTGTCCAGGCCCATAAATGTGGCCAACACACCAACCGAGTTTTAAGGCTGAAATTTGGTCGTGTGAATGCCCCAAGAACCACTCCAGGCCCAGTGATGCACCCATCTTAGGCCTCATGCACACAACCGCAGTGTGCTAGCTGTGTATTAACAAAAAATTTCTGAAAACACCAGGGCATAATTATTAATACAAAGGACATCCAAGATATAACTAGTAATCAACTATACACCAGGGCTATAATAAATAATACTCTAGACACCAGGGATATAATTACTAATAGACTTGATAACAAATATGTATTTATTAATACAATATACACCAGAAATATAACTAGACAAGTATATAATTATTAATACACTAGACACTAAGGATATAATTATTAATACACTAGACACTAAGGATATAATTATTAATACACTATACACTAAGGATATAATTATTAATACACTAGACACTAAGGGATATAATTATTAATACACTAGACACTAAAAAAAACACAAACACAAGATATAATTATTAATACACTAGACACCAGGGGTATAATTATTAATACACTAGACAAGTATATAATTATTAATACACTAGACACCAGGGGTATAATTATTAATACACTAGACACTAAAGATATAATTATTAATACACTAGACACTAAGGAATTTACATTAACACCGTATAATTATTAATACACTAGACACCAGGGGTATAATTATTAATACACTAGACACTAAGGATATAATTATTATTGCACTAGACACCAGGGATATAATTACTAATATAATAAACACCAAGGATATAATTACTAATACAATAGACAGCAAGGATATAATTATTAATACAATAGACACCATGGATTTAATTATTACTGTACTAAATATCAGGAGTATAATTATTAATTGACTCAAAACACTAGACACAAAGGTATATAATCCAGGGATATAATTCTTGATATGCTAGACACCAGCGATATAATATTTAACCTACTAGACACCAGGGATATTATTATTATATTATTATTATATATTATTATTATTATTATTATTATTATTAATAATAATACAATAGACATCCAGAATATAATTATTTATACACTGGACACCAGAGTATTATTAACACATTAGACTCTTGGTGTATAATTATTAATATATTGGACAGCTGTGGTATAAATATTAATACACTAGACACCAGGGATATATTTATTAATATACTAGACCCCAAGAATATAATTACAAATATACTCAACACCAAGAATATAGTTATTAATACACTAGACACCAGGGAAATATTTATTATTACAATAGACATCAAGGATATAATTATTAATACACTAGACACCGAGGATATAATTATTAACACACTAGACACCAGGTATATAATTGTTAATACAATAGACTCCAAGGATATAATTAGTAACACACTAGACACCAAGGATATATTATTAATACAATAGACACCAGGGATATATTATTAATACAATAGACACCAGGGATATAATTAATAATACACTAGACACCAGGGGTATAATTATTAATACAATAGACTTCAAGGATATAATTATTAACACACTAGACACCAGGGATATAATTAATAACACACTAGACACCAGGGATATAGTTATTAACACACTAGACATCAGAAACATAATTATTAATTCAATAGACACCAGGGATATCTTTATTAGTACAACAGACACCAGGTATATAATTGTTAACACAATAGACTCCAAGGATATAATTAGTAACACACTAGACACCAGGGGTGTAATTATTAATACACTAGACACCAGGAATATCATTATTAACACACTAGACAACAGGGATATAATTATTAACCCATTTGACACCAGGGGTGTAATTATTAATATGCCAATGCTATTATTATTAATGCATTTGACATCATAAATATAATTAATAATACATTATACCCAAGGCTTATAAATATTAACCTCCAAAAATGATAAACCTACTACAGAGCAGGTATACAGTACAATTATTAATAAACTAAATATCAGGGATTTTATTATTTAATTATTAACCCATTGATCTCCAGGTATATAATTAACCCTCTAGACACCAGGAATATAATTATTAATACACTAGGCTGCCAGGATGGAGTCAATAGCTGCTGTTATTTTGCACACTGGGCCATCTGGACCATTATTTTACTCAGTGGCCCAGATTTACTATTGTTGTTACAAGTAGACACTGGTGTAAACATGGTGCATATTTGGCACTTTTTGTTGCATCTTTATCACAATTTGGCGCATTTAGTTTAGGCTAAAATGTTATTATTGATTTGCGAGGAATGTGGGTGTGGATTCTCAGAAAAATGGGCGTGGCTTAAATAGACCATGATGAGCCAAAAATGCTCCAAAATTGTACTGTAAAATTTTGGCTCAAACAAAGAAGACTAAAAGGTGGTAAAAACATAGACTAGACAGTGTAAACGTAGGGCAGATTTATCATCCAGCATCAGTCACTGTGATACATATGGTGTATTTGCACTGCACTGTCTAGCTATAAGTATATCTGGGCCAATGAATCACTAGGACTTGACCAAGTACACAACAAATAGCAGAGCCTTAGAATGTCAAAAATCTCACTAGGTCATGGAGGACAGGACTCGGCACACATGGGGGTTGAATATGGTGGTCTATCCCAGCCTCATTGTAAAAATAACAACACGGAATAGTCAATGGGATTTCTGGGATTTCATTCCATTGACTGATACTGGGGCTAAGACGTGGGTACTGGTGACAGGATCCATATAGGAAAGAATTTTACTTACTGAACCAGAAGTTCCAGATTGTCTCCTGGAAATCTTCCCCATTGAACCAGCATCTCCAGAAAAACCCCTCATGGTGAAAATACAGGGGTGGGGCGAGGGTGGTGGGAACGTCTGTGCTGTTCTGGGATCAGAGATGAGAATACAGTCAGGTTACACTCAGGATGGCGACCTCAACTTCATCATCATCCTCAACATCATCCTCAACATCATCCTCAGCATCATCCTCACCCTCAACATCATCACCCTCAACATCATCATCAACATCATCCTCAACATCATCCTCAACATCAACATCATCCTCAACATCATGCTCAACATCATCCTCAACATCATCATCCTCAACATCATCATCAACATCATCCTCAACATCATCATCATCCTCAACATCATCATCAACATCATCCTCAACATCATCATCCTCAACATCATCATCAACACCCTCAACACCATCATCACCCTCAACCATCATGCTCAACACCATCATCACCCTCAACATTATTATCATCCTCAGCATAATCATCATTACTGGTTTTGCATTCACATTTTATAAATGAATGTTGTACTATACTGTATGTTGTGTGCTGTACATTGCATCTTACATGTGTGTTGTATATTATATGCTGTGTCTAGTATGCCATGTGTTTGTTGCTTATTAATTGTTGTGTAGAGTGTTGTATATTATACATTATGTTTCATACATTGTATGTTATGTGGTGTATAATATGCTGTATATTGTTTGTGTATAGAGAAGTATATATTATATGTTGTGTTTTGATGTGTGTTATGTATTGGTTGTTGTATACAGAGAATTGTATATTATACGCTGTGTTATGTAAGTGTGTTATATATTATGTTGTGTATAATATGCTGTATATTGTTTATTATGTATAGAGAAGTATACATTATATGTTATGTTATATATTCTCTCCGCATTTTTCAAGCGAATTCGGGGACAGACTTCCCAAACAAAGACTGGGCGCAGGTGTGACCGTAGCCTAATATTGTGTGTAAAATGCTATAAACTGTATGTTGTGTATAAAGAATTGCATATTATATGTTGTGCTATATATTATATTGTGTGTAATATGCTGTATGTTGTTTATAGAGAAGTATATATTATGTGTTGTTTTGTATGTGTGTTATATATTATATTGTGTGTAATATGCTGTATATTGTTTGTTGTGTATATATTATATGTTGTGTTTTGCATGTTCTATATTGAGCATTGTATACAGAGACATAACCTGAAGCTTCTGGGCCCCAAATTCCAAATCTGAGTTGGTGCCCCCACATACCATGAGCTATCAATAAGGCCTTATTCACACGGCAGTGATCTTTTTGATAGAGCTAATGTCCATTACAAACAGATATACACATCCATTTCTGATAGCCGAGTGTCTTCCATTTTGTATCAGTTTTTAACTTTCAGTAAATAAAACAGCTGAATTTCATTGGTCTTTCTTTTTAAACCCTTTCTTTAAAGTACGTAACATGGACATTTTACATCAGTTGCAAATGGATATATAGATTTCTATTGGTCGTGTCTGCATGAAAGCGGACAAAGATAGAGCATGTCAGGTTTCTTGATGGCCGTGAAAAACGGACATGTGAATAGAAAGATTGAAATCAATGTGTTCTCAAACGCTCACGTGACAGTCCTAAGACCTTATTCACACGACAGTGAGAGACGGCAGTGACATGCTCTATCTTTGTACATCTTGACTGGCGCACAGACCCAATAGAAATAAATGGATTTTAGATCCATCAAAAACAGCGCTGTCATGTGAATAAGGCCTAATACTGGTGTCTTCTTGTCTTGTACAGAGGCCTTTGGGCCCCCTCAGGGTCCGGGGTCCGATAACAATTACTACCTCTGCACCCCCTATAACCATGCCCTGCTTGTTGTATATTGTCTATGTTGTGTGTTATTCATTTGATATTATTTGTAACTTTTATATCTGTTGTATCTTGTGTGTTGTATATTGTATGTAACTTATATCCTGTGTATTAATTGTTGTATATTGTGTGTCGTATGTTATGATGTGTGTTACCTGTTTCTTGTTGTGTATTTTATATTACATTTTGTATGTTAAATGCTGACTATTGTGCTTTCTCTTGTATACAGTATTATATACTCTGTGCTATATATTGTATTCTATGTGTTGCCTGTAACATATATGTTATATACTGCGTGGTATCTGTTGTATATTATGTGTTGTATATTATAATGTATGTTATATATTGCGTTTTATCTGTTATATCTCATATATATGTCATATGACATATTGTTTGTGATATACTGTGTTTTCTGTAGCTTGTTGTGTATTTTATGTTGTATTGTATGTTTTATATTACTTTATATGCTGTGTATTTTATATTACAGTGTACATTGTATGTTTCAGGCTAAAGCCCCACGTGGCATAAACGCTGCAATTCGCCCGCGGTGGAAGCGCTGCAGAAAAAATTGCGTCGTTTTGCAGTCAGAGCAAAATGGATGGGATTCTAGTGAATCCCATGCCCACTTTGCGGAAAAAAAACTCACTGCGGACACGTGGCGATTTCCAAAACTGGCATGGTTTTGGAAATCGCAGCATGTCAATTATACCTACGGAAACACCGGCGGTTTCCCCATAGGTATAATTGAAACAGAAAGTCCGCAGAGGAAAACTCTGCAAACTTTCTGCCGCAGTTTCTCCCACAGTGTTTTTTTTGCTGCGGGACGCCACGTGGGGCCTTAGCCTCATTTTACAGTTACTGCAAAGTGGATGGGATTCTAATGAATCCCATCCAAACATTGCAGAAAAATATGCGCAGCGGAAATCCCGTGATTTTCAAAACCATCACGGTTTTGGAAATCGCAACATGTCAATTATGCCTAAGGAAACGCCGGAGCTTTCCTATAGGTATAATTGAAGCAGTGTATATTACATTGTGTATGGTTGTGCAGTTATGTATTTTAAATTACATTGTATGTTGTGAGGTTTATATTAAATGTCATGCTGTGTATTGTATATTGCAATGTATGTATGTTGTATATTTGGTGTATTTTATATTAAATTGTATGTTAGGCAATGTATGTTGTGTAATGTGCATATTTTATATTACGGTATGTTGTGTAGTTTCTATATTTTGTATATTGGGTTGTGGTGGTGCCTGCTCTGATTTCATCCTCTGCTCATTCATTGTATGAAATCCCCGACAGCAGCTGAAGGATTAGTACATGAGTCGTAAAGACAACAACCCCTATTATGTCCCCCAGCTGGTTCAGCTGTTTACACCCTGATGCCAACACTGAGCAGGGGGAAGATCCTTACTCTACAACTAGACTTCAGACCGCAGCAAAACCGCATCGCCAACCCCTATTAGATGGAGATCACTTTTATATCAATTAAACAGGTTCTTCAAAAGGGGTGTGGCTAAGTGGAGTGTGTATTCTTAGGGGCGTGGTTAAGTGAAGTGTGTCATCAAGGGAAAATAGCAAAGTGAAGTATGAATTCAAAGGGGCGTTGCTGAAATGGAGTATGAATTCAAAGGGGCGTCGCTTAAGTGGAGTATGAATTCAAAGGGGCGTGGCTAAGGGGAGATTTAACTGTGACAAATTATTAAAAATTATATTGCGAGCAAAATATTGTTATAAAGTCATTTGGGCATAAATATGCGTGGTCTCATGTGAATGTATTGCTGCTCTGGCCCTCTGGCATAACATTTCACAGCATCTGTCTGGTCTGACATGGCACAGTCTGCCCATCGCCCACTACAATCTGCCTCACATACCTACTAAGGCTAAGGCTCGGTTCACAACTGCGCCTGCTCTTCACACGGTCAGATTCGGTTCCCCATTCCGCTTGAAAATTATAGTCTATGGGGTCCGCGGGTTTCCACGGGTAACCACTTTTTTAAGTGGATTAGGTTTCCGGACCCCCCAATCGGAAACCCGAACGCAGGTGTGAACCTAGCATAACACACATTCGCTCTTTATAAACCTGACACCTGGGCGGTTCCAGCTCCAGAATTAAGAAAATACAAGTTTATATCAATATCATTGACAATTATAATTTGTATCGATATTTGTATCACCGCTCTTTGTTACCTGCGCTAAAGATGAAAGTTCGCCTTTCACACCGCAGTTCTCTGTCGCCAGGAGCCAATAGTCTGTGGCAAAAGCAAAGAGGAACAAGAGGACCCCAACACCTCCAACTAAGCCAGCAACGAGAGAAGCAGCTCCAACCCTCATCCTGACCAACTCTGCTACAACTGTACGAACAGCAGAGACAGAGCAGCAGAGGGACACAGGGCGGAGGGGGTCGGGGCGTTGGTGGGACCCAGCATGGTTATTTTAGGATAGAACGTTACATCCCTTAATGTCTGGTGTGGGTTTCACTGAGAAGATCCTATTTAAGGCTGATGACCTTCCACTACAGAATAGTTGTGGCCTGGAACAGACACATCACTGCACGCAGGACGAGGATGAGGAACCCCAAATACTCCAAACCCGAGGAGGGTAAACACTGCACACAGCCAGAGAAGTCCAGGCCAAGCAGGAGAGGACGATAGAGGCAGAGGCAAAACATGAAACATGAGTTACGAGAAAGAGATAATATCTAATAACTACTATCATCTCACTCCATAAACAGAGACGCAAATCATATCTGCAGTTATACAACATTATCTACTACTTATTTACAGAAACAACAACACTCCTGTGCATGTTTCCAGTATTCATCTTAATGAGGCTCATCTGCAATACCAGATATGTCCATAAACAGGGGTGGAGCAGTTTCTACATACAAGAATATATAGAAAATATTCTACAATAATACTTAACTCTATGTAAAATAATATAACTACTATAATATTGTCCTCTTTGTACAAGAATATAACTACTATAATAATGCCCCTATGTACAAGAATATAACTACTATAATACTGCTCCTATGTACAAGAATATAACTACTATAATACTGCTCCTATGTACAAGAATATAACTACTATAATACTGCTCCTATGTACAAGAATATAACTACTATAATACTGCTCCTATGTACAAGAATATAACTACTATAAAACTGCTCCTATGTACAAGAATATAACTACTATAATACTACCCCCTATGTACAAGAATATAACTACTATAATACTACTCCTATGTACAAGAATATAACTACTTTAATACTACCTCCTATGTACAAGAATATAACTACCCTATACAATACTACCCTCCTATGTACAAGAATATAACTACTATAATACTACCCCCTATGTACAAGAATATAACTACTATAATACTACTCCTATGTACAAGAATATAACTACTATAATACTGCCTCCTATGTACAAGAATATAACTACTATAATACTACCTCCTATGTACAAGAATATAACTACTATAATACTACCTCCTATGTACAAGAATATAACTACTATAATACTGCTCCTATGTACAAGAATATAACTACTATAATACTGCCCCTATGTACAAGAATATAACTACTATAATACTACCTCCTATGTACAAGAATATAACTACTATAATACTACCTCCTATGTACAAGAATATAACTACTATAATACTACTCCTATGTACAAGAATATAACTACTATAATACTGCTCCTATGTACAAGAATATAACTACTATAATACTGCTCCTATGTACAAGAATATAACTACTATAATACTGCTCCTATGTACAAGAATATAACTACTATAATACTACCTCCTATGTACAAGAATATAACTACTATAATACTGCTCCTATGTACAAGAATATAACTACTATAATACTACCTCCTATGTACAAGAATATATCTACTATAATACTGCTCCTATGTACAAGAATATAACTACTATAATACTGCTCCTATGTACAAGAATATAACTACTATAATACTACCTCCTATGTACAAGAATATAACTACTATAATACTGCTCCTATGTACAAGAATATAACTACTATAATACTGCTCCTATGTACAAGAATATAACTACTATAATACTGCTCCTATGTACAAGAATATAACTACTATAATACTGCTCCCTATGTACAAGAATATAACTACTATAATACTGCTCCTATGTACAAGAATATAACTACTATAATACTGCTCCTATGTACAAGAATATAACTACTACTAATACTGCTCCTATGTACAAGAATATAACTACTATACTATACTACCTCCTATGTACAAGAATATAACTACTATAATACTGCTCCTATGTACAAGAATATAACTACTATAATGCTGCCCCCTATGTACAAGAATATAACTACTATAATACTGCTCCTATGTACAAGAATATAACTACTATAATACTGCCTCCTATGTACAAGAATATAACTACTATAATACTGCTCCTATGTACAAGAATATAACTACTATAATACTTTTTTTTTAATTATTTTATAGTTTTATTGAAGTTTTTATATATTTCAGCTGTTTTTGTGCAGTTTTTTTTCCCAGAGATCTGAGCTACAGTAAAACAACAAGAATATAAGTAACGCTGCAGGAATTCTGGGGGGACGTAGCATTAAAAAAGATCTGCTCATTAATTGGGCCTCTGGTGGGTTTTCTTGGTGTGAGTGATATCCTCATAAAATCGGCGCACGGCTGGAGGGTCGTCCTTGTCAGTCGCAGCTTTTGTCTTCACGTACATCAGAATTATTTGTCAGTGATCTGGAAGAATTTCACATATTTTACAGCAGAAGATTCAGACTCCAGATGTGAAGAGAACTCCTGTAAATTTTGTGTTTGAAAAATTTTTTTAATATTACACTTTTTTGTATTTTTATTTGATGTTTTTACATTTTTATAGTAAGAATAAAATTAAAATAGTGGAAAATTTTTTTTTTTTTCCAGGATGTTGAGATGAAAAATTTCAAAGATTTGTATTAAAGCAACAAAGAGATGAAATAAAGTTATCTTCTATATTGTCTCTGGTGACATTTTGGTGGTTTTTTTTTCCAGTTTTCATCTTCTTGGTGTGGTCTTGATGTTCTATATACAGTATAGATTTGTGGAGGGTGATGTTGGCTCGGACCAGCTCACCTACTAGTCAGACCCCTGCAGCACCCAGACCTCCCATGGTTCTAGTGCAGGGGACTGTACCAGTCTGTACCTGTAGGGGGCGTTCAGGGTCGCTGTTACCCTTCTAGGAGAGATTAACTATAGAAATCCCAGAAATGACCAAACAGACAGATCTGGCCCCAAAGGGTGACTCCAGAACAAACCATAACACTGGAACATTCGGGTATTTTTAGAGGTAAGTGCCCTGTGAGCAACGAAATAACAGAGTAAAACCGCAGCAGACTCTGCATCCAACACCGTAATTATCTTCACATGAAGCCAGATGTTTGGGCTGCAGAGCATGAGGCGGACGAGGTGGAGACGTGTATTGCCGGGCGCCAGTGATGATCCCAGATGTCAGGTCACTTATACTGGGAATGTCCTGGACTGTGAACCAGTATGATCAAGGGCGCCACCTAGTGGACAAGTATTAACGCAAAACTACAGTATAAATTCGGGAGCTTAATTCCTATTTGCTCTTCCTTTCTTTTTCTTATTGATTTCTTGTTTCAGCCTTGTTCATGTCTTACAGGGCACCCAAAAATCCCAGGTCAGCGTATCGCTTTACTGCCCAGATTTACAGAAGCTGATTTCCTAGCTGATGAATCGATCATATGTTCATTGTGGTGCTGTCATCTCTACAGCAGGGGCATGCTGGGACTTATAGTAATACTTGGCTTTATGGTATGCTGGAACTTGCAGTACTCCAGAAGAGCTTGGTGTTAATGAAATCTTACTAATGGTGGTTGTACCTTCCCCCCCCTCCATATCATTAGTCTAGAATCCCCATTTGGTGGTCGTCTCCAACCTCATCAAGCCAGGTGAAGGTGGTCGGAGGCGTCCAGGAATGACTCAGACAGCACATGCAGTTAACAACAGAATGAACTTTACTTAAAGACGACCTTTCACGTCCTCATGTACAGTACAGACCAAAAGTTTGGACACACCTTCTCATTCCAGGAGTTTTCTGTATTTTCATGACTATAAAAATTGTAGATTCACACTGAAGGCATCAAAACTATGAATTACCACATGTGGAATTATATACTTAACAAAAAGTGTGAAACAACTGAAAATATGTCTTATATTCTAGGTTCTTCAAAGTAGCCACCTTTTGCTTTGATTACTGCTTTGCACACTCTTGGCATTCTCTTGATGAGCTTCCAGAGGTAGTCACCTGAAATGGTTTTCACTTCACAGGTGTGCCCTGTCAGGTTTAATAAGTGGGATTTCTTGCCTTATAAATGGGGTTGGGACCATCAGTTGTGTTGTTCAGAAGTCAGGTGGATACACAGCTGATAGTCCTACTGAATGGAGTGTTAGAATTTGTATTATGGCAAGAAAAAAGCAGCTAAGTAAAGAAAAACGAGTGGCCATCATTACTTTAAGAAATGAAGGTCAGTCAGTCCGAAAAATTGGGAAAACTTTGAAAGTGTCCCCAAGTGCAGTGGCCAAAACCATCAAGCGCTACAAAGAAACTGGCTCACATGAGGACCGCCCCTGGAAAGGAAGACCAAGAGTCACCTCTACTGCGGAGGATAAGTTCATCCGAGTCACCAGCCTCAGAAATGGCAGGTTAACAGCAGCTCAGATTAGAGACCAGGTCAATGCCACACAGAGTTCTAGCAGCAGACACATCTCTACAACAACTGGTAAGAGGAGACTGTGTGCAGCAGGCCTTCATGGTAAAATAGCTGCTAGGAAACCACTGCTAAGGACAGGCAACAAGCACAAGAAGAACACAAGGAATGGACATTAGACCTGTGGAAATCTGGGCTTTGGTCTGATGAGTCCAAATGTGAGATCTTTGGTTCCAACCACCGTGTCTTTGTGCGACGCAGAAAAGGTGAAGGAATGGACTCTACATGCCTGGTTCCCACCGTGAAGCATGGAGGAGGAGGTGTGATGGTGTGGGGGGGCTTTGCTGGGGACACTGTTGGGGATTTATTCTGAACCAGCATGGTTACCACAGCATCTTGCAGCGGCATGCTATTCCATCCGGTTTGCGTTTAGTTGGACCAACAGGACAATGACCCCAAACACCTCCAGACTGTGTAAGGGCTATGTGACCAAGAAGGAGAGTGATGGGGTGCTACGCCAGATGACCTGGCCTCCACAGTCACCAGACCTGAACCCAATCCAGATGGTTTGGGGTGAGCTGGACCGTATAGTGAAGGGAAAAGGGCCAACAAGTGCTAAGCATCTCTGGGAACTCCTTCAAGACTGTTGGAAGACCATTTCAGGTGACTACCTCTTGAAGCTCATCAAGAGAATGCCAAGAGTGTGCAAAGCAGTAATCAAAGCAAAAGGTGGCTACTTTGAAGAACCTAGAATATAAGACATATTTTCAGTTGTTTCACACTTTTTTGGTAAGTATATAATTCCACATGTGGTAATTCATAGTTTTGATGCCTTCAGTGTGAATCTACAATTTTTATAGTCATGAAAATACAGAAAACTCTTGGAATGAGAAGGTGTGTCCAAACTTTTGGTCTGCACTGTATATGCGGTTTTACATACTGCTAGAAAGCCGACAGCACGCTGAATTCAGCGCACTGTCAGCTTTCCCGGTATGTGTCCCAGGGCTGGAGATATCGGGGGTCTAAATTTCACCATTCACTGTCAGAAGGGCGTTCCTTACAGTGTAGCTGAGCTGTGAGGAACGCCCCCCCAGTATAGGGCTATGGACGAGCACAGTCAGAGAGGGTGTTCCTCACAGCACAGCTAGACTGTCAGGAACGCCCTCCCTGACAGTACTATCCATAGACTTGTACTGGGGGGCGTTCCTCACAGCTCAGCGTCAACGCCCCCCCAGTATAGGGCTATGGATGAGGACAGTCAGGGAGGGCGTTCCTCACAGCGTAGCTAGACTGTCAGGAACGCCCTTCTGACGATGAACGGTGAAATTTAGACCCCCGATATCTCCAGCCCCGGGGCACATAACGGGAAAGCCGGCAGTGCGCTGAATTCAGCGCGCTGTCAGCTTTCTAGCAGTATGTAAAACCGCATATACATGAGGACATGAAAGGTCCTCTTTAAGAAATATAACAGCAATGGGCGCAGTAATGGGTACAGTAATGGGTGATGTAATGGGTGCAGTAATGGGCGCAGTAATGGGCGCAGTAATTGGTACAGTAATGGGCACAGTAATGGGTACAGTAATGGGTACAGTAATGGGTACAGTAATGAGCACAGTAATGGGCACAGTAATGGGTACAGTAATGGGTACAGTAATGGGTGCAGAAGCACAGTAATGGGCACAGTAATGGGTACAGTAATGGGTACAGTAATGGGTGCAGTAATGGGTGCAGTAATGGGCACAGTAATGGGCACAGTAATGGGCACAGTAATGGGTACAGTAATGGGTACAGTAATGGGTGCAGTAATGGGTACAGTAATGGGTACAGTAATGGGCACAGTAATGGGTACAGTAATGGGTACAGTAATGGGTACAGTAATGGGTGCAGTAATGGGTACAGTAATGGGTACAGTAATGGGCGCAGTAATGGGCACAGTAATGGGTACAGTAATGGGTACAGTAATGAGCACAGTAATGGGCACAGTAATGGGTACAGTAATGGGTGCAGTAATGGGTACAGTAATGGGTACAGTAATGGGCACAGTAATGGGTACAGTAATGGGTACAGTAATGGGTACAGTAATGGGCACAGTAATGGGCACAGTAATGGGTACAGTAATGGGTACAGTAATGGGTGCAGTAATGGGTACAGTAATGGGTGATGTAATGGGTGCAGTAATGGGTACAGTAATGGGTGATGTAATGGGTGCAGTAATGGGCGCAGTAATGGGCGCAGTAATTGGTACAGTAATGGGTACAGTAATGGGCACAGTAATGGGTACAGTAATGGGTACAGTAATGGGTGCAGTAATGGGTACAGTAATGAGTGTAGTAATGGGTACAGTAATGAGTGTAGTAATGGGCGCTGCTTTCAGACATGTGCAGCGATGCAATGGGAGTTCCACTGTCGGATGTGGTATGAGTCAGGTAACATTTTCTCACCAAGGGATGCCCAGTAAATAGATGTCTAAGTCCAGTGCCTGATATCTCCAACCTCTGTATATCTGTGTTCTTGCATCTTCCACTATATGGGGCCTGAATATATAAGTCCCAGAGATGCCCTGTCTACCTGGATCCAAACTGTCCTGAGCTTCTCCTCTCTCTGGTGCTTTGTCCTACTCTCCTCTCTGTAGGCTGACAACAATGGCTCTCCCACGTCTCGGGGCTGCAGCAGCAATAATAACGGGACATGGTTCTCACTAGCCGGGACTCCACACATGTCCACGCTCTTTAGTGCCTGAAACAGATTGCCAGGAGGTGATTTACAGCTTCTTCCCCTTACCCCAGCCAACTGTAGATTGGACTGGAATATGGGTCTCCCAAAAGGAGGGGGTGTACCCCTGTCCTTAGGGGAACAACCCTAACAAGGGATACACACATATGGAGGCACATAACTATAGTACATGTGGCACATTATAGCAGGGGTGTCAGTCTCATTTTCACCGAGGGCCACATCAGCCTTATGGTTATTATGGTCTTCAAAGGGCTGTTAGTAATTCTGTGACTGTATAAATGTAGCTCTGCCAGTTATATGTAGTTATATTTACAGCCCGCTGAAGGCAACCATAAGGCTGATGTTACCATATTTTTTACCATATTGTTAATACACATAGGTATTAGTGTCATATCATCTCCCCCCTACTGGTAACAGTCCCCCCCACCCATAGTTAATAGTGTCCTATTCATCCCCCTATATGTTCGTTCCCTCCAGAAATTGGTGACACCCACAGATAATAGTTCTCCCAACCCCAAATGACATCACATATAATCCAGGCCACACAACTCTGGTGAATTTCATACTTACCTCTTTTTCCTGCAAAGTGCTAATGTGGCACCCGGCTGTGCACCTCTTCTATTTTCCTCCCAGCTGTGCACCTCTTCTATTCTCCTCTCAGCTGTGCACCTCTTCTATTTTCCTCCCAGCTGTGCACCTCTTCTATTCTCCTCCCGGCTGTGCACCTCTTCTAATCTCCTCTCAGATGTGCACCTCTTCTATTCTCCTCCCAGCTGTGCACCTCTTCTATTCTCCTCCCGTTTGTGCACCTCTTCTAATCTCCTCCCGGTTGTGCACCACTTCTAATCTCCTCCAGGATGTGCACCTCTTCTATTCTCCTCCCAGCTGTGCACCTCTTCTATTCTCCACCTGGCTGTGCATCTCTTCTAATCTCCTCCCAAATGTGCACCTCTTCTATTCTCCACCCGGCTGTGCACCTCTTCTAATCTCCTCCCAGATGTGCACCTCTTCTAATTTCTCCCGGATGTACACCTCTTCTAATCTCCTCCCAGATGTGCACCTCTTCTATTCTCCTCCCAGATGTGCACCTCTTCTAATCTCCTCCCAAATGTGCACCTCTTCTATTCTCCACCCGGCTGTGCACCTCTTCTAATCTCCTCCCGGATGTACACCTCTTCTAATCTCCTCCCAGATGTGCACCTCTTCTATTCTCCTCCCAGATGTGCACCTCTTCTATTCTCCTCCCAGATGTGCACCTCTTCTATTCTCCTCCTGGATGTGCACCTCTTCTAATCTCCTTCAGGATGTGCACCTCTTCTATTCTCCACCTGGATGTGCACCTCTTCTAATCTCCTCCCGGATGTACACCTCTTCTAATCTCCTCCCATATGTGCACCTCTTCTATTCTCCTCCCAGATGTGTACCTCTTCTATTCTCCTCTCAGATGTGCACCTCTTCTATTCTCCTCCCGGATGTGCACCTCTTCTAATCTCCTTCAGGATGTGCACCTCTTCTAATCTCCTCCCGGATGTGCACCTCTTCTATTCTCCACCCGGCTGTGCACCTCTTCTATTCTCCACCCGGCTGTGCACCTCTTCTATTCTCCACCCGGCTGTGCACCTCTTCTAATCTCCTCCTGGATGTGCACCTCTTATAATCTCCTCCCAGATGTGCACCTCTTCTATTTTCCTCCCGGATATGCACCTCTTCTATTCTCCTCCCGGCTGTGCAACTCTTCTATTCTCCTCTCAGCTGTGCACCTCTTCTAATCTCCTCCCGGATGTGCACCCTCTATTCTCCCCCCAGCTGTGCACCTCTTCTATTCTCCTCTCAGCTGTGCACCTCTTCTAATCTCCTCCCGGATGTGCACCTCTTCTATTCTCCTCCCGGCTGTGCAACTCTTCTATTCTCCTCCTAGCTACCCTGTCACCAGACAGCATGGCTAGAAGGACATTAAAACAGGTGCACAGCTGGTCTCCACATCAGCATTTTGCAGGAAGAAGAGGTAATTCCCTACACCTGGAGACAGTAGTGTGGTGAGGGGCCATATTATACACCATGGATTAGGGGCCCCAGACCCCTATAGCTGTTTGTTCTGTCTTTGGCTGGAAGGTCCACAGAACTCCACATTACAAGATCCCCTGTATGCACTTATACAGTACTGGGGCCCTTCCAGCTGAAGACAGAATCAAAGTATGTCACATAACATGGCTTACTAGCCCCAAGCACATAATATGGACCCCAGACAGTATATGGCCCCTTTTTATTTTGGCCAGCACACAGTATATGTTAGGCCATTACCTATTGTATTATTGCAATAGGTAGTGGCTGATAATTTACTCACCTATACACACTCCAGACCAGGCCAACTTCCGCTGCCACCACCAGGGCGCACTGTAGCAGACGCCTGTCACCGGTCACCTCATGGCAGATACGGCCACGGGCTACAAAACACAAGGCTGCGAGCCAGATTGGTCTGGGGTCGGAATGAGTTTTGGGGTCAGGGGTGCGACTAATTTAAATATGTGGTCTGGGGTGTGAATGAGGCCCTGGTAACACTGGCTGTACCCCTGTATTAGACCTTACTGGTGACCTGTCCTGTGTGTACAAGGAGAACCATGAGGCTGAGACGAGATGAGTTTGTTTCCATGTTCCTCTGGTTCCTTCCTCTTCTGATCATCCTGTCGCACACATGGATCTCATCAGTAGTGGAAAAACAGCAGCGTCGCCAGGAATGTGGCAGGATCCGAGGCTTCCGCGCCTGATCAGCGTCCTCTCCGGCTGTGTCAGGAACATGTGCGCCACACTCGCCGTGATTGCCGGGTCTCACATACTTCACATTTTTGTCATTCAGAATCGTTTTAGCACTTTAATCCCCCCCTCCCCCCACCGCCGCCCCCTTCGCTATTTTTAGGAGAATTAGAATATTAATAACCTGATTAGAGGAATCAATTGTAAATGGAAAATTCCAGAACAGATGAAAGAGGCGTCGAGTGGTTTCCGTTTTCATGTCTGGTCTGTGAATCAGCAGAGTTGTCAGCGCGGCCATAGAAGGCGGAAGTCCTCACACCGCGCCAAAACTGATTCACTCTGCACCGGGGCTTGCCTTGAAAGGAAAAAACTGCAACCGATGAGAAGAAGCTTCCAAAAATCCAGCAAGTGGAGAAGTCGGGGGGCCCTGCTACCTATGTGTCCATGTACAGTAAAGTTACTAGAATTTCACACTGGATTATCAAATATTCCGGATTATCAAGTACATTTTCATACATTCTAGAATATCAAATGCTCCGGATTATTAGATAGTTTGGATAATTTGATATTCCGGATCATCAAATCCTCTGGATTGTCAGATTTTATGGATTATCAAATGCTGTTGATTAATAAATTTTTGGGATTTATTGATCACTTTGGATTATGATAATCAAATCATAGATATTACAGATTATCACATGTTCCTTATTATCAGATATTCTGGATTGTCAGATGTTTTAGATTATCAATTATTCTGGATTACCAGATATTCTGGATTATCAAATACTCTGGTTTATGGGATATTCTGGAATATCTGTTATCTGGATTATTAGATACTCTGGATTGTCAGATTTTTTGGATTATCGAGTATTCTGAGTTGTCACATGGCAGATTACAGATATTTCACTGTGTGTTTCTATGTAGGCCATCACTTAGTTTTATTATTACGTTTGCTACAAGACAAAAACCTGAAGCAATGTCCATCCGTGGTACAGGAGGCAACCCCCAGGGGAACCAGGATGGAAGCCTGAATCCTTCTCACAGCTGAGGGATTGTTACAATGTAGCAGTGCAAGTAAGAGCTACTAGATTTGTACAGCGGGTGTGTTTAGATCACAGAGGTTTTTCTGGGCATGCCTCATTGTTACAAACCCTCAGCAGTGCGAGAAGCATTAGGTCAGCCTCTGGGTGTAGGAGTGTGACATTGTTGGTCAGGTTATGAGTGTCTGTGGTACAGTACAGACGTGGCAGGATCTGCGGACAGGTCACAGTTATAGCGCCACCATCTGATCAGATTCTTTCTGCAGGAATCCAGTCCTGTAATCTACTGTGCACTGAGGATCTGGAATAATACTGGCAAAGACTCAGGATCCCGCACAGATTCTTCTGTCATCTTATAGCCAGGTTCTGTCATCTTCTTCTTCTTCTATCGTCTCCTCTGCTTCATCCTCACACTCACACGTCTTCCTCTCGTATCTTATCGCAGTGTCAGCGCCCCCCACTGTCAGGAGAAACCAAGACCAAAAAACAGTCACATCATGAAAGAGTCCATGTCCTGTCTCTCTAATGATGATGTGTATTGGCGGGGTAGAGCGCAGGTCAGGCTGAGGAGCACTGAGCTTAGGTTTAGTCAAGTTGGAAGGTTTGAGTAAAGAAATCGGGTTAGGTTTAGTAGAGTTTAGGTCGGTCTGAGTAGGAGTAGGGATTATATTTAGGGTCAGGCTGAGCAGGATTAGGGTTACAGTTAGATAAATTAGGACCAGGTTGAGTAGGATTAGGGTTAGGTTTAGTACAGTTAGGCTAAGACTCAGTAGGATTAGGGTTACATTTAGTAGAGTTAGGACCAGGTTTAGGGTTAGGTTTAGTAGACATAGGGTTAGGCTGAGAAGAAATAAGGTTAGATTTAGTGGAGTTCAGATTAGGCTCAGTAGAATTAGGGTTAGCTTTATTAAAGTTAGTCAGGTTGAGTAGGATTAGGGTTAGGTTTAGTACAGTTAGACTCAGACTCAGTAGGATTAGGTTTAGTAGATTCAGGGTCAGGCTCGGTAGGATTAGGGATAGGTTTAGTACAATTAAGGTCAGGCTCAGTAGGATTAGGGTTAGATTTAGTAGAGTCAGGGTCAGTAGGATTAGTTAGTACAGTTAGGCTCAGGCTCAGTAGGATTAGGGTTAGATTTAGTAGAGTCAGGGTCAGTAGGATTAGGGTTAGGTTTATTAAAGTTAGTCAGGTTGAGTAGGATTAGGGTTAGGTTTAGTACAGTTAGGCTCAGACTCAATAGGATTAGGGTTAGGTTTAGTAGATTCAGGGTCAGGCTCGGTAGGATTAGGGATAGGTTTAGTACAATTAGGGTCAGGCTCAGTAGGATTAGGGTTAGGTTTAGTACAGTTAGGCTAAGACTCAGTAGGATTAGGGTTACATTTAGTAGAGTTAGGACCAGGTTTAGGGTTAGGTTTAGTAGACATAGGGTTAGGCTGAGAAGAAATAAGGTTAGATTTAGTGGAGTTCAGATTAGGCTCAGTAGAATTAGGGTTAGCTTTATTAAAGTTAGTCAGGTTGAGTAGGATTAGGGTTAGGTTTAGTACAGTTAGACTCAGACTCAGTAGGATTAGGTTTAGTAGATTCAGGGTCAGGCTCGGTAGGATTAGGGATAGGTTTAGTACAATTAAGGTCAGGCTCAGTAGGATTAGGGTTAGATTTAGTAGAGTCAGGGTCAGGGTCAGTAGGATTAGTTAGTACAGTTAGGCTCAGGTTCAGTAGGATTAGGGTTAGATTTAGTAGAGTCAGGGTCAGTAGGATTAGGGTTAGGTTTATTAAAGTTAGTCAGGTTGAGTAGGATTAGGGTTAGGTTTAGTACAGTTAGGCTCAGACTCAATAGGGTTAGGTTTAGTAGATTCAGGGTCAGGCTCGGTAGGATTAGGGATAGGTTTAGTACAATTAGGGTCAGGCTCAGTAGGATTAGGGTTAGGTTTAGTAGAGTCAGGGTCAGGCTCAGTATAATTAGGGTTAGATTTAGTAGATTCAGGGTCAGGCTCGGTAGGATTAGTTAGTAGAGTCAGGGACAGGCTCAGTAGGATTAGGGTTAGGTTTAGTATAGTCAGGGTCAGAAGGATTAGGGATAGATTTAGCACAGTTAGGGTCAGGCTCAGTAGGATCAGTTAGTAGAGTCAGGGTCAGTAGGATTAGGGTTAGATTTAATAGAGTCAGGGTCAGGCTCAGTAGGATTAGATAGTAGAGTCAGGGTCAGGCTCAGTAGAATTAGGGTTAGATTTAGTAGAATCAGGGTCAGGCTCAGTAGGATTAGGGTTAGGCTTAGCACAGTTAGGGTCAGGCTCAGTAGGATTAGGGTTAGATTTAGTAGAGTCAGGGTCAGGCTCAGTAGGATTAGTTAGTAGAATCAGGGTCAGGGTCAGTAGGATTAGTTAGTACAGTCAGGGTCAGGCTCAGTAGGATCAGTTAGTAGAGTCAGGCTCAGTAGGATTAGGGTTAGATTTAGTAGAGTCAGGCTCAGTAGGATTAGGGTTAGGTTTAGTAGAGTCAGGGTCAGGCTCAGTAGGATTAGTTAGTAGAGTCAGGGTCAGTAGGATTAGGGTTAGATTTAGTAGGGTCAGGGTCAGTAGGATTAGTTAGTAGAGTCAGGGTCAGTAGGATTAGGGTTAGATTTAGTAGAGTCAGGCTCAGTAGGATCAGTTAGTAGAGTCAGGGTCAGGCTCAGTAGGATTAGTTAGTAGAGTCAGGGTCAGTAGGATTAGGGTTAGATTTAGTAGGGTCAGGGTCAGTAGGATTAGTTAGTAGAGTCAGGGTCAGTAGGATTAGGGTTAGGTTTAGTAGAGTCAGGCTCAGGAGGATTAGGGTTAGGTTTAGTAGAGTTAGGGTCAGGCTCAGTAGGATTAGGGTTAGGTTTAGTAGAGTTAGGGTCAGGCTCAGTAGGATCAGTTAGTAGAATCAGGGTCAGTAGGATTAGTTAGTACAGTCAGGGTCAGGCTCAGTAGGATTAGGGTTAGGTTTAGTGGAGTCAGGGTCAGTAGGATTAGTTAGCACAGTTAGGGTCAGGCTCAGTAGGATTAGGGTTAGATTTAGTAGAGTCAGGGTCAGTAGGATTAGGGTTAGGTTTAGCACAGTTAGGGTCAGGCTCAGTAGGATTAGGGTTAGATTTAGTAGAATCAGGGTCAGGCTCAGTAGGATTAGGGTTAGGCTTAGCACAGTTAGGGTCAGGCTCAGTAGGATTAGGGTTAGATTTAGTAGAGTTAGGGTCAGGCTCGGTAGGATTAGGGTTAGATTTAGTAGAGTCAGGGTCAGTAGGATTAGGGTTAGGTTTAGCACAGTTAGGGTCAGGCTCAGTAGGATTAGGGTTAGATTTAGTAGAGTCAGGGTCAGGCTCGGTAGGATTAGGGTTAGGTTTAGTAGAGTTAGGGTCAGGCTCGGTAGGATTAGGGTTAGGTTTAGTAGAGTTAGGGTCAGGCTCAGTAGGATCAGTTAGTAGAGTTAGGGTCAGGCTCAGTAGGATCAGTTAGTAGAGTTAGGGTCAGGCTCGATAGGGTTAGGTTTAGTAGAGTTAGGGTAAGGATATGTAGAATGTCCATAAACATTTCTATTTTATGAAACTAATTATATCAATTTACTTACCAGTTAATGACCGGAATAATTTTGGTTTTCTTTCCGCTCCTCTGTATATCACTGTTGCACTCTGTGATGAAGAGATAAGATTAGAGAACTTTGTATATAGACATTATTTTCATGATATATGTACATGAGTGTGATAACTTCCTCTATTTCTCCCAGGTTGCACAGTTTTTGCAGACCTCCAGTCCTGACCCCATTATATGGAGGAGCTCTGGATGCGGAGTCCTGTCCACAACACATGATAGAAGCAGCAGCTCCACGCTACTCCTCTGCCATCTAGTGGTCAAAATACAAACTGACACCCAGAGGTTCATTCTAACTAATTATTCAATAATTATAGGGGTTTTCCCGTTTCATGTAACTTTTTCTCATTAATTGTACAATGAAAAATTCTGTAACATTTGACATTTAATACCGCCCCGTTGTCAAGATCTCTGCTTGCTGTCAGTGAAATAAAACAAAAAGCCATCCTGACCTAACATGTCTGAGGTTTTGTTACAATCCATTCTAGACAATCCTCTGTGAGCTAAACACACTAGACTCCAGTTGGATACTTTTTACCTGCACTGATACATTGTAACAGACTTGTTCTGTCGCTGAACGTCTCATACCTGCTTCCTGCGTGGCTGATCATACATGTTAACATTAGCAAGGAAACTCGAGTTGCGGCGGATCAGGATTTCCTTGGCTTGTTCAGTGCTGAGATCTGGAGTCAGTGTGTGTCTGCTGTAGGCTCTGGTCTATAGAGATGAGAGGAGACGTCACTGCCTGGCATTAGGTTATTAGGTAATATAAAATAAGATGAAATGTCTGGTTTGTGACTGCTGCTCTGGAGGTGACTGGAGTATAAGACATGATGAATTGACACATTTGTGACTGCTGCTCTGGAGGTGATTGGAGTATAAGACATGATGAATTGACACATTTGTGACTGCTGCTCTGGAGGTGATTGGAGTATAAGATATGACGTAACTTTAGATCAGTATGGATGGATTTCCACAGTTGCCAGTCGTTGATCTGTGGAGGTCGGATTCTTCACTAGCTGTTCTATGGAATACTGACCCTGAACTATGTGACATTTACACGGTTACAGTTATGGTCACATGACTGCGCTCACCGTTCTCCGTATTTGGTACAGACTCCTGGACAGTATCTTCTGTATATCGTCCTTCTCCTTCTCAGAATATCTCACTTTGGTCGGGGATTGATTGTAACTTTTGCTAAAAAACATAAATATACGTATATATATATATATATATATATATTTTAAAGGGCCAGTACAAGTGAATGAAGCTTTATGTCTGAGTAGGAAAAGGTTTACAACTTTCTAATTGTACCCCTTGCTGCAAGTGAATAAGGGTATTCTTGTATATACCTCAGGGGTAAAGCCTCAAATTGACCTAATATTACCCACAACTGAGGGTTTGTTACAATTGTATCCACTTTAGACAATGCTTCCTTATACTTCCATACACGCAGCACCTGGCCGCCATGTGTGTGATGTCCAAATCCTGACAATCCTTGTTATAAAATGTAACAGGGAAAGATGAATTTTTGTCATTCCCCTTTAAGACTGGTGGGTAGCCAGAACCGGGCAGGGGGATTCACTGGTTGCAGGACATCAGCAGGAATCCAGAATGTTCTGCTCACCACATAGACATCACTGGTGACATATACGAGAGCTGCCCGCTCTCAGCTAGCTCAATGGCGTGCTTCTTCTCCAGCTTCTCATACAAAAGGACAATGCTGGACTTCGGCTCATGATCTCGCATTAAAATTTTCCTCAGATACCGGCTGTCAAAGCGTTCAAACCTGTGAATAAATCGATTGATAGATGATCAACACATGATCAATACAAAATCAATAGACAATAAACAGAAGATCAATACCCAATCAATATGTGATCAATACATGATCCATATACAAGTAATAGGCATTCAACAGAAGATCAATACCCAATCATTAGACAATCAAGATGTGATCAATACACAATCAATAGGCAATTAACACATGGTTGATACACAATCAATAGGCAATTAACACATGGTCGATACACAATCAATTGTGTTATAATGTGATACATTGTGTTATTTTATAGTATATTGTCTTGTAGTGTTATTGTATACTACATTGTGCTGTGTTATATTGTGTTATGCTACAGCATAGTGTATTGTGTTATATTGCATTATGTGATTGTGTCGCTTTGTGTTATGCTAGATTGTTACAGTATATTGTGTTATGTGATTGTATTGTGTTGCTTTGTGTTATATAGTGGTGACCTCTGCCCTGGCCCTTACCTGTCTCTCCAGCACATCTGCCCCCCATGGCCGCACACATCCTCCATGCCAGCGATCAGGTGATCCATCAACTGCAGACATGAAACAGTGTGAATTTCATGAAAAAAAAACCACATGTACTACAAGTCTCAGCAAGGAGAAAAGGACAGGCTGGGAAGGATTAGCTCTACGACAGCCAAGGGGCCATGATGGGAGTAGTAGTTATATGAAAACTAGAGACATGGTAGAAGTGGTATCTCTAAAACAGCTAGAGACAGGGTGGCAGAAGTAGCAGCTCTACAAAAACTACAGACAGGGTGGGTGGAAGTTGTAGTACTAATGAATGTACAAGCAGGTAGAGGACAATGATGAGAGTTGTAGTTGCACATGAGCTATAATATAACAGGTTGGCTACCACTGTCCTAGATCAAAGAGGCTTTAGTCTGTGTAAAGAACCTAAAGAACCACCTGAAGGCGGTCACTGTATTCAGTCTGTTCCTCGTGTGCAATCTCTTACTCCTGCTGTGAAGTCCATGTGTGCAGTCTCTTGCTTCTCCTCTGCAGTCCCTGTATGCAGTATCTTCCTCCTTCTTTGTAGTCCCTGTGTACAGTCTCTTCCTCCTCCTATGCAGTCTCTTCCTTGTTGTGTGCAGTCCGTGTATAGTCTCTACCTCCTGTGCAGTCCTTGTGAGCAGTCTCTTCCTCCCTCCCTCTCCCCCTTCCTCCTGTGCAGTCCTGTGTGTAGTCTCTTCCTCCTCCTGTGCAGTCCCTGTGTGTAGTCTATTCCTCCTGTGCAGTCAGTGTGTGCAGTCTCTTCCTCCTCCTATGCAGTCTCTTCCTCCTCCTATGCAGTCTCTTCATCCTCCTGTGCAGTCCCTGTGTGCAGTCTATTCCTCCTGTGCAGTCAATGTGTGCAGTCTCTTCCTCCTCCTATGCAGTCTCTTCCTCCTCCTATGCAGTACTGTGTGCAGTCTATTCCTCCTCCGGCACTCAGTGTGTGCAGTCTATTCCTCCTGTGCCATCAATACGTGCAGTCTCTTCATCCTCCTATGTAGTCAGTGTGTGCAGTCTCTTCCTCCTCCTATGCAGTCTCGTCCTCCTCCTATGCAGTCTCTTCCTCCTCCTATGCAGTCCCTGTGTGCAGTCTATTCCTCCTGTGCCATCAGTGTGTGCAGTCTCTTCCTCCTCCTATGCAGTCTCTTCTTCCTCCTATGCAGTCTCTTCCTCCTCCTGTGCAGTTTCTTCCTCCTCCTGTGCAGTCTCTTCCTCCTCCTGTGCAGTTTCTTCCATCTCCTGTGCAGTACTGTGTGCAGTCTCTTCCTCCTCCTGTGCAGTCCCTGTGTGCAGTCTCTTCCTCCTATGTAGTCAGTGTCTGCAGTCTCTCCCTCCTCCTATGCAGTCTCTTTCTCCTCCTGTGCAGTCTCTTCCTCCTCCTATGCAGTCTCTTCCTCCTCCTATGCAGTCTCTTTCTCCTCCTGTGCAGTCTCTTCCTCCTCCTGTGCAGTCAGTGTGTAGTCTCTTAATCCTCCTATGTAGTCAGTGTCTGCAGTCTCTCCCTCCTCCTATGCAGTCTCTTCCTCCTCCTGTGCAGTTTCTTCCTCCTCCTGTGCAGTCTCTTCCTCCTCCTATGCAGTCTCTTCCTCCTCCTATGCAGTCTCTCCCTCCTCCTATGCAGTCTCTTCCTCCTCCTATGCAGTCTCTTCCTCCTCCTATGCAGTCTCTCCCTCCTCCTGTGCAGTCCCTGTGTGCAGTCTCTTCCTCCTCCTATGCAGTCTCTTCCTCCTCCTGTGCAGTCCCTGTGTGCAGTCTATTCCTCCTGTGCCATCAGTGTGTGCAGTCTCTTCCTCCTCCTATGCAGTCTCTTCCTCCTCCTGTGCAGTTTCTTCCTCCTGCTGTGCAGTCTCTTCCTCCTCCCCCTCCTCCTATGCAGTCTCTTCCTCCTCCTATGCAGTCTTTTCCTCCTCCTATGCAGTCTCTCCCTCCTCCTATGCAGTCTCTTCCTCCTCCTATGCAGTCTCTTCCTCCTCCTATGCAGTCTCTCCCTCCTCCTGTGCAGTCCCTGTGTGCAGTCTATTCCTCCTGTGCCATCAGTGTGTGCAGTCTCTTCCTCCTCCTATGCAGTCTCTTCCTCCTCCTGTGCAGTCCCTGTGTGCAGTCTATTCCTCCTGTGCCATCAGTGTGTGCAGTCTCTTCCTCCTCCTATGCAGTCTCTTCCTCCTCCTGTGCAGTTTCTTCCTCCTCCTGTGCAGTCTCTCCCTCCTCCTATGCAGTCTCTTCCTCCTCCTATGCAGTCTCTCCCTCCTCCTATGCAGTCTCTTCCTCCTCCTATGCAGTCTCTTCCTCCTCCTATGCAGTCTCTCCCTCCTCCTATGCAGTCTCTTCCTCCTCCTATGCAGTCTCTTCCTCCTCCTGTGCAGTCTCTTCCTCCTCCTGTGCAGTCTCTTCCTCCTCCTATGCAGTCTCTTCCTCCTCCTATGCAGTCTCTTCCTCCTCCTATGCAGTCTCTCCCTCCTCCTGTGCAGTCCCTGTGTGCAGTCTATTCCTCCTGTGCCATCAGTGTGTGCAGTCTCTTCCTCCTCCTATGCAGTCTCTTCCTCCTCCTGTGCAGTCCCTGTGTGCAGTCTATTCCTCCTGTGCCATCAGTGTGTGCAGTCTCTTCCTCCTCCTATGCAGTCTCTTCCTCCTCCTGTGCAGTTTCTTCCTCCTCCTGTGCAGTCTCTCCCTCCTCCTGTGCAGTCTCTCCCTCCTCCTATGCAGTCTCTTCCTCCTCCTATGCAGTCTCTTCCTCCTCCTATGCAGTCTCTTCCTGCTCCTGTGCAGTCTCTTCCTCCTCCTATGCAGTCTCTTCCTCCTCCTATGCAGTCTCTTCCTCCTCCTATGCAGTCTCTTTCTCCTCCTGTGCAGTCTCTTCCTCCTCCTATGCAGTCTCTTCCTCCTCCTGTGCAGTCAGTGTGTGCAGTCTCTTAATCCTCCTATGTAGTCAGTGTCTGCAGTCTCTCCCTCCTCCTATGCAGTCTCTTCCTCCTCCTATGCAGTCTCTTCCTCCTCCTATGCAGTCTCTTCCTCCTCCTGTGCAGTCTCTTCCTCCTCCTATGCAGTCTCTTCCTCCTCCTATGCAGTCTCTTCCTCCTCCTATGCAGTCTCTTCCTCCTCCTATGCAGTCTCTCCCTCCTCCTGTGCAGTCCCTGTGTGCAGTCTATTCCTCCTGTGCCATCAGTGTGTGCAGTCTCTTCCTCCTCCTATGCAGTCTCTTCCTCCTCCTGTGCAGTTTCTTCCTCCTCCTGTGCAGTCTCTCCCTCCTCCTGTGCAGTCTCTCCCTCCTCCTGTGCAGTCTCTTCCTCCTCCTATGCAGTCTCTTCCTCCTCCTATGCAGTCTCTTCCTCCTCCTGTGCAGTCTCTTCCTCCTCCTGTGCAGTCTCTTCCTCCTCCTGTGCAGTCTCTTCCTCCTCCTGTGCAGTCTCTCCCTCCTCCTATGCAGTCTCTTCCTCCTCCTGTGCAGTCTCTTCCTCCTCCTGTGCAGTCTCTTCCTCCTCCTATGCAGTCTCTTCCTCCTCCTGTGCAGTCTCTCCCTCCTCCTATGCAGTCTCTTCCTCCTCCTATGCAGTCTCTTCCTCCTCCTATGCAGTCTCTTACTCCTCCTGTGCAGTCTCTTCCTCCTCCTGTGCAGTCTCTTCCTCCTCCTGTGCAGTCTCTTCCTCCTCCTGTGCAGTCTCTTCCTCCTCCTGTGCAGTCTCTTCCTCCTCCTATGCAGTCTCTTCCTCCTCCTATGCAGTCTCTTCCTCCTCCTGTGCAGTCAGTGTGTGCAGTCTCTTAATCCTCCTATGTAGTCAGTGTCTGCAGTCTCTCCCTCCTCCTGTGCAGTCTCTCCCTCCTCCTATGCAGTCTCTTCCTCCTCCTATGCAGTCTCTTCCTCCTCCTGTGCAGTCTCTTCCTCCTCCTGTGCAGTCTCTTCCTCCTCCTGTGCAGTCTCTTCCTCCTCCTGTGCAGTCTCTTCCTCCTCCTATGCAGTCTCTTCCTCCTCCTATGCAGTCTCTTTCTCCTCCTGTGCAGTCTCTTCCTCCTCCTATGCAGTCTCTTCCTCCTCCTGTGCAGTCAGTGTGTGCAGTCTCTTAATCCTCCTATGTAGTCAGTGTCTGCAGTCTCTCCCTCCTCCTATGCAGTCTCTTCCTCCTCCTATGCAGTCTCTTCCTCCTCCTATGCAGTCTCTTCCTCCTCCTGTGCAGTCTCTTCCTCCTCCTGTGCAGTCTCTTCCTCCTCCTATGCAGTCTCTTCCTCCTCCTATGCAGTCTCTCCCTCCTCCTGTGCAGTCCCTGTGTGCAGTCTATTCCTCCTGTGCCATCAGTGTGTGCAGTCTCTTCCTCCTCCTATGCAGTCTCTTCCTCCTCCTGTGCAGTTTCTTCCTCCTCCTGTGCAGTCTCTCCCTCCTCCTGTGCAGTCTCTCCCTCCTCCTGTGCAGTCTCTCCCTCCTCCTATGCAGTCTCTTCCTCCTCCTATGCAGTCTCTTCCTCCTCCTGTGCAGTCAGTGTGTGCAGTCTCTTAATCCTCCTATGTAGTCAGTGTCTGCAGTCTGCCCCTCCTCCTGTGCAGTCTCTCCCTCCTCCTATGCAGTCTCTTCCTCCTCCTGTGCAGTCTCTTCCTCCTCCTGTGCAGTCTCTCCCTCCTCCTATGCAGTCTCTTCCTCCTCCTATGCAGTCTCTTCCTCCTCCTATGCAGTCTCTTCCTCCTCCTGGGCAGTCAGTGTGTGCAGTCTCTTAATCCTCCTATGTAGTCAGTGTCTGCAGTCTCTCCCTCCTCCTGTGCAGTCTCTCCCTCCTCCTATGCAGTCTCTTCCTCCTCCTGTGCAGTCTCTTCCTCCTCCTGTGCAGTCTCTCCCCCTCTCGCTCTCCTCCTCCTATGCAGTCTCTTCCTCCTCCTATGCAGTCTCCCCCCCCGGCAGTCTCTTCCTCCTCCTGTGCAGTCTCTCCCTCCTCCTGTGCAGTCTCTTCCTCCTCCTGTGCAGTCTCTCCCTCCTCCTTTGCAGTCTCTTCCTCCTCCTGTGCAGTCTCTTCCTCCTCCTGTGCAGTCTCTCCCTCCTCCTGTGCAGTCTCTTCCTCCTCCTGTGCAGTCTCTTCCTCCTCCTGTGCAGTCTCTTCCTCCTCCTGTGCAGTCTCTCCCTCCTCCTGTGCAGTCTCTTCCTCCTCCTATGCAGTCTCTTCCTCCTCCTGTGCAGTCTCTTCCTCCTCCTGTGCAGTCTCTTCCTCCTCCTGTGCAGTCTCTTCCTCCTCCTGTGCAGTCTCTTCCTCCTCCTGTGCAGTCTCTTCCTCCTCTGCAGTCTCTCCCTCCTCCTGTGCGCCTCCCCTCCTCCTGTGCAGTCTCTCCTCCTCCTCCTCTGCAGTCTCTCCCCCTCTCTCCCCCCTCCTGTGCAGTCTCTTCCTCCTCCTGTGCAGTCTCTTCCTCCTCCTGTGCAGTCTCTTCCTCCTCCTGTGCAGTCTCTTCCTCCTCCTATGCAGTCTCTTCCTCCTCCTGTGCAGTCTCTTCCTCCTCCTGTGCAGTCTCTTCCTCCTCCTATGCAGTCTCTTCCTCCTCCTGTGCAGTCTCTGCAGTCTCCCCCTCCTCCTGTAGTCCTCTCTCCCTCCTCCTGTGCAGTCTCTTCCTCCTCCTGTGCAGTCCTCCTCCGTCGTCTGCAGTCTCTTCCTCCTCCTGTGCAGTCTCTTCCTCCTCCTGTGCAGTCTCTTCCTCCTCCTGTGCAGTCTCTTCCTCCTCCTGTGCAGTCTCTTCCTCCTCCTGTGCAGTCTCTTCCTCCTCCTGTGTGCCCTGTGAGCATCATGTAACTGGTATTGTGACTGAAGCTCTAGATGTGGAGTATAATACATGATGTAGCTCAGTGTCAGTATGAGAGTCACCGAGTCACCCGCTGCTATCTGGAGATTTATCACATTCCCCGATTCTCATCTCCACCGAGATTTCATACTATGGGGGGAATTTATTAAGACTGACAATTCTTACACCAGTCTTAATAGATTTCCCAAAAGGAACACGACTGGCCACAATTCCTTAAAGGCTCTAGTGCCTGTAGTTGTTCCTGACCTCAGGGGATGGTTATGGTATAACTCCACAGATTCCCGCCCTGCACCGTCCATTGTCTAAAAAAGTGGCAAGTGGGGCGAAGAACCTGAGATGGGCCAAAAATACACCAAGCTGAGGCACACTTTTCTTATCCACCTTGATAAATGTGGGCCAAAGAGTACATTTTTGCTACAATGTAACAGTGTGACTTACCCGGAGGTTGACCTGCTCGCTCACAGTGGTGGACGTTTTATGCTGTTTCTTCACGGCCAGTAGATCCACCAGTGGCCGGATAGTCATACCCTGATGTATGTAATATAATAGAGGGCACATCACATGTCACATTCATCACACGGAGGCCTGGGAATGGCAAGGCTGCCAACCTACACAGTAACACTTCACCTGGCCAAATCTATGTACACTGATCATTCAGGAGTCTAGGAAAGCTGGGTGACATCCATGTGGGATCATTAATGGCCGCCTTATTGATTAACATTCCTAAATCAAGATAATATTATCAGAAAAAAGTCAGAACCATCTATAACCAGCACAGTCATTGGTTCTAACCTCAGTATCACATGTGCGAAGACATTACACATAAGATATCTCAGTATGGCATTATACATAAGAGGTGAAATGTGCTGCAGATTTATGGGAATAAATGCTGGTAAGGGTAAGAATCAGACAATCACTACAATAATAAGAGGAGGACCTTTAAGGAAGGGACAATAACATCCAATTGTGCAGGAGAATCAGACTGCAGCACCTCAGGGGAGGGGCCAGAATACATCTCTCTGACCTAGGCGGAGCTTCCACATCTCCACACCTGCTTTGCTCCCATTTAACCTAATAAATGGACATTTCAAAAGGTGCTCAGAACTAACCTGGACAAAGACAGTGAAGAGGATGACCGCGCTGGAGGCCGAAATAAACAGACCCTTTGGTGGAATATCAGAAAGAAGAATGGCCAATGAGAAACAGATGACGCCGCGGAGACCCCCATAGGCGATAATAAACTGATCCTTCCTGGAGATGACGTTCAGGCAGAATTTGTTCAAAATGCTTGTCAGTATTACAACCCCTATAATAAACACAACCAAACGTAAGTACTACTACCCCTATAATAAATATAATCATCAGTAAGTACAACCCCTATAATAAATATAACCATCAGTAAGTACTACTACCCCTATAATAAATATAACCATCAGTAAGTACTACTACCCCTATAATAAATATAACCATCAGTAAGTACTACAACCCCTAATACATAAATATAACCATCAGTAAGTACTACTAACCCCTATACTAAATATAACCATCAGTAAGTACTACAACCCCTATAATAAATATAACCATCAGTAATTACTACAACCCCTATAATAAACACTAACCAACCATCAGTAAGTACTACTACCCCTATAATAAATATAACCATCAGTAAGTACTACTACCCCTATAATAAATATAACCATCAGTAAGTACTACTACCCCTATAATAAATATAACCATCAGTAAGTACTACAACCCCTATAATAAATATAACCATCAGTAAGTACTACTACCCCTATAATAAATATAACCATCAGTAAGTACTACAACCCCTATAATAAATATAACCATCAGTAAGTACTACTACCCCTATAATAAATATAACCATCAGTAAGTACTACAACCCCTATAATAAATATAACCATCAGTAAGTACTACAACCCCTATAATAAATATAACCATCAGTAAGTACTACAACCCCTATAATAAACACAACCATCAGTAAGTACTACTACCCCTATAATAAACACAACCATCAGTAAGTACTACTACCCCTATAATAAATATAACCATCAGTAAGTACTACAACCCCTATAATAAATATAACCATCACGTAAGTACTACTACCCCTATAATAAATATAACCATCAGTAAGTACTACTACCCCTATAATAAATAAACCACCACCCCTATAATAAACACAACCATCAGTAAGTACTACTACCCCTATAATAAATATAACCATCAGTAAGTACTACTACCCCTATAATAAATATAACCATCAGTAAGTACTACTACCCCTATAATAAATATAACCATCAGTAAGTACTACTACCCCTATAATAAATATAACCATCAGTAAGTACTACTACCCCTATAATAAATATAACCATCAGTAAGTACTACACACCCTATAATAAATATAACCATCAGTAAGTACTACTACCCCTATAATAAATATAACCATCAGTAAGTACACCCCAAAAAAATAACCATCAGTAAGTACTACTACCCCTATAATAAATATAACCATCAGTAAGTACTACTACCCCTATAATAAATATAACCATCAGTAAGTACTACAACCCCTATAATAAATATAACCATCAGTAAGTACTACAACCCCTATAATAAATATAACCATCAGTAAGTACTACTACCCCTATAATAAACACAACCATCAGTAAGTACTACAACCCCTATAATAAATATAACCATCAGTAAGTACTACAACCCCTATAATAAATATAACCATCAGTAAGTACTACTACCCCTATAATAAATATAACCATCAGTAAGTACTACAACCCCTATAATAAATATAACCATCAGTAAGTACTACTACCCCTATAATAAATACAACCATCAGTAAGTACTACTACCCCTATAATAAATATAACCATCAGTAAGTACTACTACCCCTATAATAAATATAACCATCAGTAAGTACTACTACCCCTATAATAAATAAAAATAACCATCAGTAAGTACTACTACCCCTATAATAAATATAACCATCAGTAAGTACTACTACCCCTATAATAAATATAACCATCAGTAAGTACTACTACCCCTATAATAAACACAACCATCAGTAAGTACTACTACCCCTATAATAAATATAACCATCAGTAAGTACTACTACCCCTATAATAAATATAACCATCAGTAAGTACTACTACCCCTATAATAAATATAACCATCAGTAAGTACTACTACCCCTATAATAAATATAACCATCAGTAAGTACTACTACCCCTATAATAAATATAACCATCAGTAAGTACTACTACCCCTATAATAAATATAACCATCAGTAAGTACACACTAACCCCTATAATAAATATAACCATCAGTAAGTACTACTACCCCTATAATAAATATAACCATCAGTAAGTACTACTACCCCTATAATAAATATAACCATCAGTAAGTACTACAACCCCTATAATAAATATAACCATCAGTAAGTACTACAACCCCTATAATAAATATAACCATCAGTAAGTACTACTACCCCTATAATAAACACAACCATCAGTAAGTACTACTACCCCTATAATAAATATAACCATCAGTAAGTACTACTACCCCTATAATAAATATAACCATCAGTAAGTACTACTACCCCTATAATAAATATAACCATCAGTAAGTACTAACCACCCCTATAATAAATATAACCATCAGTAAGTACTACTACCCCTATAATAAATATAACCATCAGTAAGTACTACTACCCCTATAATAAATATAACCATCAGTAAGTACTACTACCCCTATAATAAATATAACCATCAGTAAGTACTACTACCCCTATAATAAATATAACCATCAGTAAGTACTACTACCCCTATAATAAATACAACCATCAGTAAGTACTACTACCCCTATAATAAATATAACCATCAGTAAGTACTACTAACCCCTATAATAAATATAACCATCAGTAAGTACTACTACCCCTATAATAAATATAACCATCAGTAAGTACTACTACCCCTATAATAAATATAACCATCAGTAAGTACTACTACCCCTATAATAAATATAACCATCAGTAAGTACTACTAACCCCTATAATAAATATAACCATCAGTAAGTACTACTACCCCTATAATAAATATAACCATCAGTACCCAACAAGTAGTACTACAACCCCATAATAAATATAACCATCAGTAAGTACTCACACCCCTAAAACCTAAGTACTACTACCCCTATAATAAATATAACCATCAGTAAGTACTACAACCCCTATAATAAATATAACCATCAGTAAGTACTACTACCCCTATAATAAATATAACCATCAGTAAGTACTACTACCCCTATAATAAATATAACCATCAGTAAGTACTACAACCCCTATAATAAATATAACCATCAGTAAGTACTACTACCCCTATAATAAATATAACCATCAGTAAGTACTACTACCCCTATAATAAATATAACCATCAGTAAGTACTACAACCCCTATAATAAATATAACCATCAGTAAGTACTACTACCCCTATAATAAATATAACCATCAGTAAGTACTACTACCCCTATAATAAATATAACCATCAGTAAGTACTACTACCCCTATAATAAATATAACCATCAGTAAGTACTACTACCCCTATAATAAATATAACCATCAGTAAGTACTACTACCCCTATAATAAATATAACCATCAGTAAGTACTACTACCCCTATAATAAATATAACCATCAGTAAGTACTACTACCCCTATAATAAATATAACCATCAGTAAGTACTACTACCCCTATAATAAATATAACCATCAGTAAGTACTACTACCCCTATAATAAATATAACCATCAGTAAGTACTACTACCCCTATAATAAATATAACCATCAGTAAGTACTACTACCCCTATAATAAATATAACCATCAGTAAGTACTACTACCCCTATAATAAATATAACCATCAGTAAGTACTACTACCCCTATAATAAATATAACCATCAGTAAGTACTACTACCCCTATAATAAATATAACCATCAGTAAGTACTACTACCCCTATAATAAATATAACCATCAGTAAGTACTACTACCCCTATAATAAATATAACCATCAGTAAGTACTACTACCCCTATAATAAATATAACCATCAGTAAGTACTACTACCCCTATAATAAATATAACCATCAGTAAGTACTACAACCCCTATAATAAATATAACCATCAGTAAGTACTACTACCCCTATAATAAACACAACCATCAGTAAGTACTACTACCCCTATAATAAATATAACCATCAGTAAGTACTACTACCCCTATAATAAATATAACCATCAGTAAGTACTACAACCCCTATAATAAATATAACCATCAGTAAGTACTACTACCCCTATAATAAATATAACCATCAGTAAGTACTACAACCCCTATAATAAATATAACCATCAGTAAGTACTACTACCCCTATAATAAATATAACCATCAGTAAGTACTACTACCCCTATAATAAATATAACCATCAGTAAGTACTACTACCCCTTATAATAAATATAACCATCAGTAAGTACTACTACCCCTATAATAAATATAACCATCAGTAAGTACTACTACCCCTATAATAAATATAACCATCAGTAAGTACTACTACCCCTATAATAAATATAACCATCAGTAAGTACTACTACCCCTATAATAAATACAACCATCAGTAAGTACTACTACCCCTATAATAAATATAACCATCAGTAAGTACTACTACCCCTATAATAAATATAACCATCAGTAAGTACTACTACCCCTATAATAAATATAACCATCAGTAAGTACTACCCTAACCCCTATAATAAATATAACCACGCTACTACCCCTATAATAAATATAACCATCAGTAAGTACTACTACCCCTATAATAAATATAACCATCAGTAAGTACTACAACCCCTATAATAAATATAACCATCAGTAAGTACTACTACCCCTATAATAAATATAACCATCAGTAAGTAACACTAACCCCTATAATAAATATAACCATCAGTAAGTACTACTACCCCTATAATAAATATAACCATCAGTAAGTACTACTACCCCTATAATAAATATAACCATCAGTAAGTACTACTACCCCTATAATAAATATAACCATCAGTAAGTACTACAACCCCTATAATAAATATAACCATCAGTAAGTACTACTACCCCTATAATAAATATAACCATCAGTAAGTACTACTACCCCTATAATAAATATAACCATCAGTAAGTACTACTACCCCTATAATAAATATAACCATCAGTAAGTACTACACCCCTATAATAAAAATAACCATCAGTAAGTACTACTACCCCTATAATAAATATAACCATCAGTAAGTACTACTACCCCTATAATAAATATAACCATCAGTAAGTACTACTACCCCTATAATAAATATAACCATCAGTAAGTACTACTACCCCTATAATAAATATAACCATCAGTAAGTACTACTACCCCTATAATAAACACAACCATCAGTAAGTACTACTACCCCTATAATAAATATAACCATCAGTAAGTACTACTACCCCTATAATAAATATAACCATCAGTAAGTACTACTACCCCTATAATAAATATAACCATCAGTAAGTACTACTACCCCTATAATAAATATAACCATCAGTAAGTACTACTACCCCTATAATAAATATAACCATCAGTAAGTACTACTACCCCTATAATAAATATAACCATCAGTAAGTACTACTACCCCTATAATAAATAAAATAACCACAGTACAGTACTACTACCCCTATAATAAATATAACCATCAGTAAGTACTACACCCCTATAATAAATATAACCCCTATAATAAATATAACCATCAGTAAGTACTACTACCCCTATAATAAATATAACCATCAGTAAGTACTACTACCCCTATAATAAACACAACCACACCAACCCCTATAATAAATAAACCATCAGTAAGTACTACTACCCCTATAATAAATACAACCATCAGTAAGTACTACAACCCCTATAATAAATATAACCATCAGTAAGTACTACTACCCCTATAATAAATATAACCATCAGTAAGTACTACTACCCCTATAATAAATATAACCATCAGTAAGTACTACTACCCCTATAATAAATATAACCATCAGTAAGACTACTAAACCCCTATAATAAATATAACCATCAGTAAGTACTACAACCCCCATAATAAATATAACCATCAGTAAGTACTACTACCCCTATAATAAATATAACCATCAGTAAGTACTACTACCCCTATAATAAATATAACCATCAGTAAGTACTACAACCCCATAATAAATATAACCATCAGTAAGTACTACTACCCCTATAATAAATATAACCATCAGTAAGTACTACTACCCCATAACAACCCCATAATAAATATAACCATCAGTAAGTACTACTACCCCTATAATAAATACAACCATCAGTAAGTACTACTACCCCTATAATAAATATAACCATCAGTAAGTACTACTACCCCTATAATAAATATAACCATCAGTAAGTACTACTACCCCTATAATAAATATAACCATCAGTAAGTACTACTACCCCTATAATAAATATAACCATCAGTAAGTACTACTACCCCTATAATAAATATAACCATCAGTAAGTACTACAACCCCTACCCCTATAATAAACATAACCATCAGTAAGTACTACTACCCCTATAATAAATATAACCATCAGTAAGTACTACTACCCCTATAATAAATATAACCATCAGTAAGTACTACTACCCCTATAATAAATATAACCATCAGTAAGTACTACTACCCCTATAATAAATATAACCATCAGTAAGTACTACTACCCCTATAATAAATATAACCATCAGTAAGTACTACTACCCCTATAATAAATATAACCATCAGTAAGTACTACTACCCCTATAATAAATATAACCATCAGTAAGTACTACTACCCCTATAATAAATATAACCATCAGTAAGTACTACTACCCCTATAATAAATTACCATCAGCCCCAAAAAAACCATCAGTAAGTACTACTACCCCTATAATAAATATAACCATCAGTAAGTACTACTACCCCTATAATAAATATAACCATCAGTAAGTACTACTACCCCTATAATAAATATAACCATCAGTAAGTACTACTACCCCTATAATAAATATAACCATCAGTAAGTACTACTACCCCTATAATAAATATAACCATCAGTAAGTACTACTAACCCCTATAATAAATATAACCATCAGTAAGTACTACTACCCCTATAATAAATATAACCATCAGTAAGTACTACAACCCCTATAATAAATATAACCATCAGTAAGTACTACAACCCCTATAATAAATATAACCATCAGTAAGTACTACTACCCCTATAATAAATATAACCATCAGTAAGTACTACTACCCCTATAATAAATATAACCATCAGTAAGTACTACTACCCCTATATAAATATAACCATCAGTAAGTACTACAACCCCTATAATAAATATAACCATCAGTAAGTACTACTACCCCTATAATAAATATAACCATCAGTAAGTACTACTACCCCTATAATAAATATAACCATCAGTAAGTACTACTACCCCTATAATAAATATAACCATCAGTAAGTACTACTACCCCTATAATAAATATAACCATCAGTAAGTACTACTACCCCTATAATAAATATAACCATCAGTAAGTACTACAACCCCTATAATAAATATAACCATCAGTAAGTAACTACCCCTATAATAAATATAACCATCAGTAAGTACTACTACCCCTATAATAAATATAACCATCAGTAAGTACTACTACCCCTATAATAAATATAACCATCAGTAAGTACTACTACCCCTATAATAAATATAACCATCAGTAAGTACTACTACCCCTATAATAAATATAACCATCAGTAAGTACTACTACCCCTATAATAAATATAACCATCAGTAAGTACTACTACCCCTATAATAAATATAACCATCAGTAAGTACCTACTACAACACCCCTATAATAAATATAACCATCAGTAAGTACTACTACCCCTATAATAAATATAACCATCAGTAAGTACTACTACCCCTATAATAAATATAACCATCAGTAAGTACTACTACCCCTATAATAAATATAACCATCAGTAAGTACTACAACCCCTATAATAAATATAACCATCAGTAAGTACTACAACCCCTATAATAAATATAACCATCAGTAAGTACTACTACCCCTATAATAAATATAACCATCAGTAAGTACTACTACCCCTATAATAAATATAACCATCAGTAAGTACTACTACCCCTATAATAAATATAACCATCAGTAAGTACTACTACCCCTATAATAAATATAACCATCAGTAAGTACTACTACCCCTATAATAAATATAACCATCAGTAAGCGTACTCTACCCCTATAATAAACACAACCATCAGTAAGTACTACTACCCCTATAATAAATATAACCATCAGTAAGTACTACTACCCCTATAATAAATATAACCATCAGTAAGTACTACAACCCCTATAATAAATATAACCATCAGTAAGTACTACTACCCCTATAATAAATATAACCATCAGTAAGTACTACTACCCCTATAATAAATATAACCATCAGTAAGTACTACCCCACCCTATAACCAACACAACCATAAGTACTACTACCCCTATAATAAATATAACCATCAGTAAGTACTACTACCCCTATAATAAATATAACCATCAGTAAGTACTACTACCCCTATAATAAATATAACCATCAGTAAGTACTACTACCCCTATAATAAATATAACCATCAGTAAGTACTACAACCCCTATAATAAATATAACCATCAGTAAGTACTACTACCCCTATAATAAATATAACCATCAGTAAGTACTACTACCCCTATAATAAATATAACCATCAGTAAGTACTACTACCCCTATAATAAATATAACCATCAGTAAGTACTACTACCCCTATAATAAATATAACCATCAGTAAGTACTACTACCCCTATAATAAATATAACCATCAGTAAGTATACTACAACCCCTATAATAAATATAACCATCAGTAAGTACTACTACCCCTATAATAAATATAACCATCAGTAAGTACTACTACCCCTATAATAAATATAACCATCAGTAAGTACTACTACCCCTATAATAAATATAACCATCAGTAAGTACTACTACCCCTATAATAAAAACCATCAGGACCTAACCCATAACCATCAGTAAGTACTACTACCCCTATAATAAATATAACCATCAGTAAGTACTACTACCCCTATAATAAATATAACCATCAGTAAGTACTACTACCCCTATAATAAATATAACCATCAGTAAGTACTACAACCCCTATAATAAATATAACCATCAGTAAGTACTACTACCCCTATAATAAATATAACCATCAGTAAGTACTACAACCCCTATAATAAATATAACCATCAGTAAGTACTACTACCCCTATAATAAATATAACCATCAGTAAGTACTACTACCCCTATAATAAATATAACCATCAGTAAGTACTACTACCCCTATAATAAATATAACCATCAGTAAGTACTACTACCCCTATAATAAATATAACCATCAGTAAGTACTACTACCCCTATAATAAATATAACCATCAGTAAGTACTACTACCCCTATAATAAATATAACCATCAGTAAGTACTACTACCCCTATAATAAATATAACCATCAGTAAGTACTACTACCCCTATAATAAATATAACCATCAGTAAGTACTACTACCCCTATAATAAATATAACCATCAGTAAGTACTACTACCCCTATAATAAATATAACCATCAGTAAGTACTACTACCCCTATAATAAATATAACCATCAGTAAGTACTACTACCCCTATAATAAATATAACCATCAGTAAGTACTACTACCCCTATAATAAATATAACCATCAGTAAGTACTACTACCCCTATAATAAATATAACCATCAGTAAGTACTACTACCCCTATAATAAATATAACCATCAGTAAGTACTACTACCCCTATAATAAATATAACCATCAGTAAGTACTACTACCCCTATAATAAATATAACCATCAGTAAGTACTACTACCCCTATAATAAATATAACCATCAGTAAGTACTACTACCCCTATAATAAATATAACCATCAGTAAGTACTACTACCCCTATAATAAATATAACCATCAGTAAGTACTACAACCCCTATAATAAATATAACCATCAGTAAGTACTACTACCCCTATAATAAATATAACCATCAGTAAGTACTACTACCCCTATAATAAATATAACCATCAGTAAGTACTACTACCCCTATAATAAATATAACCATCAGTAAGTACTACTACCCCTATAATAAATATAACCATCAGTAAGTACTACTACCCCTATAATAAATATAACCATCAGTAAGTACTACTACCCCTATAATAAACACAACCATCAGTAAGTACTACTACCCCTATAATAAATATAACCATCAGTAAGTACTACTACCCCTATAATAAATATAACCATCAGTAAGTACTACTACCCCTATAATAAATATAACCATCAGTAAGTACTACTACCCCTATAATAAATACAACCATCAGTAAGTACTACTACCCCTATAATAAATATAACCATCAGTAAGTACTACAACCCCTATAATACAATATAACCATCAGTAAGTACTACTACCCCTATAATAAATATAACCATCAGTAAGTACTACTACCCCTATAATAAATATAACCATCAGTAAGTACTACTACCCCTATAATAAATATAACCATCAGTAAGTACTACTACCCCTATAATAAATATAACCATCAGTAAGTACTACTACCCCTATAATAAATATAACCATCAGTAAGTACTACACTACCCCTATAATAAATATAACCATCAGTAAGTACTACTACCCCTATAATAAATATAACCATCAGTAAGTACTACTATAAACCCCTATAATAAATATAACCATCAGTAAGTACTACTACCCCTATAATAAATATAACCATCAGTAAGTACTACTACCCCTATAATAAATATAACCATCAGTAAGTACTACTACCCCTATAATAAATATAACCATCAGTAAGTACTACTACCCCTATAATAAATATAACCATCAGTAAGTACTACTACCCCTATAATAAATATAACCATCAGTAAGTACTACTACCCCTATAATAAATATAACCATCAGTAAGTACTACCCCTAATAAACCCCTATAATAAATATAACCATCAGTAAGTACTACTACCCCTATAATAAATATAACCATCAGTAAGTACTACAACCCCTATAATAAATATAACCATCAGTAAGTACTACTACCCCTATAATAAATATAACCATCAGTAAGTACTACTACCCCTATAATAAATATAACCATCAGTAAGTACTACCCCCTATATAAACCACCCCCCTATAATAAATATAACCATCAGTAAGTACTACTACCCCTATAATAAATATAACCATCAGTAAGTACTACTACCCCTATAATAAATATAACCATCAGTAAGTACTACTACCCCTATAATAAATATAACCATCAGTAAGTACTACTACCCCTATAATAAATATAACCATCAGTAAGTACTACTACCCCTATAATAAATATAACCATCAGTAAGTACTACTACCCCTATAATAAATATAACCATCAGTAAGTACTACTACCCCTATAATAAATATAACCATCAGTAAGTACTACTACCCCTATAATAAATATAACCATCAGTAAGTACTACTACCCCTATAATAAACACAACCATCAGTAAGTACTACTACCCCTATAATAAATATAACCATCAGTAAGTACTACAACCCCTATAATAAATATAACCATCAGTAAGTACTACTACCCCTATAATAAATATAACCATCAGTAAGTACTACAACCCCTATAATAAATATAACCATCAGTAAGTACTACTACCCCTATAATAAATATAACCATCAGTAAGTACTACTACCCCTATAATAAATATAACCATCAGTAAGTACTACTACCCCTATAATAAATATAACCATCAGTAAGTACTACTACCCCTATAATAAATATAACCATCAGTAAGTACTACTACCCCTATAATAAATATAACCATCAGTAAGTACTACTACCCCTATAATAAATATAACCATCAGTAAGTACTACTACCCCTATAATAAATATAACCATCAGTAAGTACTACTACCCCTATAATAAATATAACCATCAGTAAGTACTACTACCCCTATAATAAATATAACCATCAGTAAGTACTACAACCCCTATAATAAATATAACCATCAGTAAGTACTACTACCCCTATAATAAATATAACCATCAGTAAGTACTACTACCCCTATAATAAATATAACCATCAGTAAGTACTACTACCCCTATAATAAATATAACCATCAGTAAGTACTACTACCCCTATAATAAATATAACCATCAGTAAGTACTACTACCCCTATAATAAATATAACCATCAGTAAGTACTACTACCCCTATAATAAATATAACCATCAGTAAGTACTACTACCCCTATAATAAATATAACCATCAGTAAGTACTACTACCCCTATAATAAATATAACCATCAGTAAGTACTACTACCCCTATAATAAATATAACCATCAGTAAGTACTACAACCCCTATAATAAATATAACCATCAGTAAGTACTACAACCCCTATAATAAATATAACCATCAGTAAGTACTACTACCCCTATAATAAATATAACCATCAGTAAGTACTACTACCCCTATAATAAATATAACCATCAGTAAGTACTACAACCCCTATAATAAATATAACCATCAGTAAGTACTACTACCCCTATAATAAATATAACCATCAGTAAGTACTACAACCCCTATAATAAATATAACCATCAGTAAGTACTACCCCTATTAACCCCTATAATAAACACAACCATCAGTAAGTACTACTACCCCTATAATAAATATAACCATCAGTAAGTACTACTACCCCTATAATAAATATAACCATCAGTAAGTACTACTACCCCTATAATAAATATAACCATCAGTAAGTACTACTACCCCTATAATAAATATAACCATCAGTAAGTACTACTACCCCTATAATAAATATAACCATCAGTAAGTACTACTACCCCTATAATAAATATAACCATCAGTAAGTACTACTACCCCTATAATAAATATAACCATCAGTAAGTACTACTACCCCTATAATAAATATAACCATCAGTAAGTACTACTACCCCTATAATAAATATAACCATCAGTAAGCTACTAAACCCCTATAATAAATATAACCATCAGTAAGTACTACTACCCCTATAATAAATATAACCATCAGTAAGTACTACTACCCCTATAATAAATATAACCATCAGTAAGTACTACAACCCCTATAATAAATATAACCATCAGTAAGTACTACTACCCCTATAATAAACACAACCATCAGTAAGTACTACTACCCCTATAATAAATATAACCATCAGTAAGTACTACTACCCCTATAATAAATATAACCATCAGTAAGTACTACAACCCCTATAATAAATATAACCATCAGTAAGTACTACTACCCCTATAATAAACACAACCATCAGTAAGTACTACTACCCCTATAATAAATATAACCATCAGTAAGTACTACTACCCCTATAATAAATATAACCATCAGTAAGTACTACTACCCCTATAATAAATATAACCATCAGTAAGTACTACTACCCCTATAATAAATATAACCATCAGTAAGTACTACTACCCCTATAATAAATATAACCATCAGTAAGTACTACTACCCCTATAATAAATATAACCATCAGTAAGTACTACTACCCCTATAATAAATATAACCATCAGTAAGTACTACTACCCTATAATAACTATAATAAATAACCATCAGTAAGTACTACTACCCCTATAATAAATATAACCATCAGTAAGTACTACTACCCCTATAATAAATATAACCATCAGTAAGTACTACTACCCCTATAATAAATATAACCATCAGTAAGTACTACTACCCCTATAATAAATATAACCATCAGTAAGTACTACTACCCCTATAATAAATATAACCATCAGTAAGTACTACTACCCCTATAATAAATATAACCATCAGTAAGTACTACTACCCCTATAATAAATATAACCATCAGTAAGTACTACTACCCCTATAATAAATATAACCATCAGTAAGTACTACTACCCCTATAATAAATATAACCATCAGTAAGTACTACTACCCCTATAATAAACACAACCATCAGTAAGTACTACTACCCCTATAATAAATATAACCATCAGTAAGTACTACTACCCCTATAATAAATATAACCATCAGTAAGTACTACTACCCCTATAATAAATATAACCATCAGTAAGTACTACTACCCCTATAATAAATATAACCATCAGTAAGTACTACTACCCCTATAATAAATATAACCATCAGTAAGTACTACTACCCCTATAATAAATATAACCATCAGTAAGTACTACTACCCCTATAATAAATATAACCATCAGTAAGTACTACTACCCCTATAATAAATATAACCATCAGTAAGTACTACTACCCCTATAATAAATATAACCATCAGTAAGTACTACTACCCCTATAATAAATATAACCATCAGTAAGTACTACTACCCCTATAATAAATATAACCATCAGTAAGTACTACTACCCCTATAATAAATATAACCATCAGTAAGTACTACTACCCCTATAATAAATATAACCATCAGTAAGTACTACTACCCCTATAATAAATATAACCATCAGTAAGTACTACTACCCCTATAATAAATATAACCATCAGTAAGTACTACTACCCCTATAATAAATATAACCATCAGTAAGTACTACTACCCCTATAATAAATATAACCATCAGTAAGTACTACTACCCCTATAATAAATATAACCATCAGTAAGTACTACTACCCCTATAATAAATATAACCATCAGTAAGTACTACTACCCCATAATAAATATAATAAACACAACCATCAGTAAGTACTACTACCCCTATAATAAATATAACCATCAGTAAGTACTACTACCCCTATAATAAATATAACCATCAGTAAGTACTACTACCCCTATAATAAATATAACCATCAGTAAGTACTATACTACCCCTATAATAAATATAACCATCAGTAAGTACTACTACCCCTATAATAAATATAACCATCAGTAAGTACTACTACCCCTATAATAAATATAACCATCAGTAAGTACTACTACCCCTATAATAAATATAACCATCAGTAAGTACTACTACCCCTATATAAACACAACCACAGAGCCCCCCCATAATAAATATAACCATCAGTAAGTACTACTACCCCTATAATAAATATAACCATCAGTAAGTACTACTACCCCTACACCCCTAATAAATAAAAACCATCAGTAAGTACTACTACCCCTATAATAAATATAACCATCAGTAAGTACTACTACCCCTATAATAAATATAACCATCAGTAAGTACTACTACCCCTATAATAAATACAACCATCAGTAAGTACTACTACCCCTATAATAAATATAACCATCAGTAAGTACTACTACCCCTATAATAAATATAACCATCAGTAAGTACTACTACCCCTATAATAAATATAACCATCAGTAAGTACTACTACCCCTATAATAAATATAACCATCAGTAAGTACTACTACCCCTATAATAAATATAACCATCAGTAAGTACTACTACCCCTATAATAAATATAACCATCAGTAAGTACTACTACCCCTATAATAAATATAACCATCAGTAAGTACTACTACCCCTATAATAAATATAACCATCAGTAAGTACTACTACCCCTATAATAAATATAACCATCAGTAAGTACTACTACCCCTATAATAAATATAACCATCAATAAGTACCCCTATAATAAATATAACCATCAGTAAGTACTACTACCCCTATAATAAACACAACCATCAGTAAGTACTACTACCCCTATAATAAATATAACCATCAGTAAGTACTACTACCCCTATAATAAATATAACCATCAGTAAGTACTACTACCCCTATAATAAATATAACCATCAGTAAGTACTACTACCCCTATAATAAATATAACCATCAGTAAGTACTACTACCCCTATAATAAATATAACCATCAGTAAGTACTACTACCCCTATAATAAATATAACCATCAGTAAGTACTACTACCCCTATAATAAATATAACCATCAGTAAGTACTACTACCCCTATAATAAATATAACCATCAGTAAGTACTACTACCCCTATAATAAATATAACCATCAGTAAGTACTACTACCCCTATAATAAATATAACCATCAGTAAGTACTACTACCCCTATAATAAATATAACCATCAGTAAGTACTACTACCCCTATAATAAATATAACCATCAGTAAGTACTACTACCCCTATAATAAATATAACCATCAGTAAGTACTACTACCCCTATAAAAAAAACCACAGAACCCCCCCTATAATAAATATAACCATCAGTAAGTACTACTACCCCTATAATAAATATAACCATCAGTAAGTACTACTACCCCTATAATAAATATAACCATCAGTAAGTACTACTACCCCTATAATAAATATAACCATCAGTAAGTACTACTACCCCTATAATAAATATAACCATCAGTAAGTACTACTACCCCTATAATAAATATATACCCCTATAATAAATATAACCATCAGTAAGTACTACTACCCCTATAATAAATATAACCATCAGTAAGTACTACTACCCCTATAATAAACACAACCATCAGTAAGTACTACTACCCCTATAATAAATATAACCATCAGTAAGTACTACTACCCCTATAATAAATATAACCATCAGTAAGTACTACTACCCCTATAATAAATATAACCATCAGTAAGTACTACTACCCCTATAATAAATATAACCATCAGTAAGTACTACTACCCCTATAATAAATATAACCATCAGTAAGTACTACAACCCCTATAATAAATATAACCATCAGTAAGTACTACTACCCCTATAATAAATATAACCATCAGTAAGTACTACTACCCCTATAATAAATATAACCATCAGTAAGTACTACTACCCCTATAATAAATATAACCATCAGTAAGTACTACTACCCCTATAATAAATATAACCATCAGTAAGTACTACTACCCCTATAATAAATATAACCATCAGTAAGTACTACTACCCCTATAATAAATATAACCATCAGTAAGTACTACTACCCCTATAATAAATATAACCATCAGTAAGTATACTACCCCTATAATAAACCCCCCTATAATAAATATAACCATCAGTAAGTACTACTACCCCTATAATAAATATAACCATCAGTAAGTACTACTACCCCTATAATAAATATAACCATCAGTAAGTACTACTACCCCTATAATAAATATAACTACTAAGCACCCCCTATAATAAATATAACCATCAGTAAGTACTACTACCCCTATAATAAATATAACCATCAGTAAGTACTACTACCCCTATAATAAATATAACCATCAGTAAGTACTACAACCCCTATAATAAATATAACCATCAGTAAGTACTACTACCCCTATAATAAATATAACCATCAGTAAGTACTACTACCCCTATAATAAATATAACCATCAGTAAGTACTACTACCCCTATAATAAATATAACCATCAGTAAGTACTACTACCCCTATAATAAATATAACCATCAGTAAGTACTACTACCCCTATAATAAATATAACCATCAGTAAGTACTACAACCCCTATAATAAATATAACCATCAGTAAGTACTACTACCCCTATAATAAATATAACCCCTATAATAAATATAACCATCAGTAAGTACTACTACCCCTATAATAAACACAACCATCAGTAAGTACTACACCACCCCTATAATAAATATAACCATCAGTAAGTACTACACTACCCCTATAATAAATATAACCATCAGTAAGTACTACTAACCCCTATAATAAATATAACCATCAGTAAGTACTACAACCCCTATAATAAATATAACCATCAGTAAGTACTACTACCCCTATAATAAATATAACCATCAGTAAGTACTACTACCCCTATAATAAATATAACCATCAGTAAGTACTACTACCCCTATAATAAATATAACCATCAGTAAGTACTACTACCCCTATAATAAATATAACCATCAGTAAGTACTACTACCCCTATAATAAATATAACCATCAGTAAGTACATACACCCCTATAATAAATATAACCATCAGTAAGTACTACAACCCCTATAATAAATATAACCATCAGTAAGTACTACTACCCCTATAATAAATATAACCATCAGTAAGTACTACTACCCCTATAATAAATACAACCATCAGTAAGTACTACTACCCCTATAATAAATATAACCATCAGTAAGTACTACTACCCCTATAATAAATATACCACAAAGAAACCAAAAAAAAAACCATCAGTAAGTACTACTACCCCTATAATAAATATAACCATCAGTAAGTACTACTACCCCTATAATAAATATAACCATCAGTAAGTACTACTACCCCTATAATAAATATAACCATCAGTAAGTACTACTACCCCTATAATAAATATAACCATCAGTAAGTACTACTACCCCTATAATAAATATAACCATCAGTAAGTACTACTACCCCTATAATAAATATAACCATCAGTAAGTACTACTACCCCTATAATAAATATAACCATCAGTAAGTACTACTACCCCTATAATAAATATAACCATCAGTAAGTACTACTACCCCTATAATAAATATAACCATCAGTAAGTACTACTACCCCTATAATAAATATAACCATCAGTAAGTACTACAACCCCTATAATAAATATAACCATCAGTAAGTACTACAACCCCTATAATAAATATAACCATCAGTAAGTACTACTACCCCTATAATAAATATAACCATCAGTAAGTACTACTACCCCTATAATAAATATAACCATCAGTAAGTACTACTACCCCTATAATAAATATAACCATCAGTAAGTACTACAACCCCTATAATAAATATAACCATCAGTAAGTACTACTACCCCTATAATAAATATAACCATCAGTAAGTACTACTACCCCTATAATAAATATAACCATCAGTAAGTACTACTACCCCTATAATAAATATAACCATCAGTAAGTACTACTACCCCTATAATAAATATAACCATCAGTAAGTACTACAACCCCTATAATAAATATAACCATCAGTAAGTACTACTACCCCTATAATAAATATAACCATCAGTAAGTACTACTACCCCTATAATAAATATAACCATCAGTAAGTACTACTACCCCTATAATAAATATAACCATCAGTAAGTACTACTACCCCTATAATAAATATAACCATCAGTAAGTACTACTACCCCTATAATAAATATAACCATCAGTAAGTACTACACCCCTAATAAACCCCTATAATAAATATAACCATCAGTAAGTACTACTACCCCTATAATAAATATAACCATCAGTAAGTACTACTACCCCTATAATAAACACAACCATCAGTAAGTACTACTACCCCTATAATAAATATAACCATCAGTAAGTACTACTACCCCTATAATAAATATAACCATCAGTAAGTACTACTACCCCTATAATAAATATAACCATCAGTAAGTACTACTACCCCTATAATAAATATAACCATCAGTAAGTACTACTACCCCTATAATAAATATAACCATCAGTAAGTACTACTACCCCTATAATAAATATAACCATCAGTAAGTACTCACTACCCCTATAATAAATATAACCATCAGTAAGTACTACTACCCCTATAATAAATATAACCATCAGTAAGTACTACTACCCCTATAATAAATATAACCATCAGTAAGTACTACTACCCCTATAATAAATATAACCATCAGTAAGTACTACTACCCCTATAATAAATATAACCATCAGTAAGTACTACTACCCCTATAATAAATATAACCATCAGTAAGTACTACTACCCCTATAATAAATACAACCATCAGTAAGTACTACAACCCCCCCATAATAAATATAACCATCAGTAAGTACTACTACCCCTATAATAAATATAACCATCAGTAAGTAAACTACTACCCCTATAATAAATATAACCATCAGTAAGTACTACTACCCCTATAATAAATATAACCATCAGTAAGTACTACAACCCCTATAATAAATATAACCCCTATAATAAATATAACCATCAGTAAGTACTACTACCCCTATAATAAATATAACCATCAGTAAGTACTACAACCCCTATAATAAATATAACCATCAGTAAGTACTACTACCCCTATAATAAATATAACCATCAGTAAGTACTACTACCCCTATAATAAATATAACCATCAGTAAGTACTACTACCCCTATATAAAAACCAGGCACCCCCCAATAAATATAACCATCAGTAAGTACTACTACCCCTATAATAAATATAACCATCAGTAAGTACTACTACCCCTATAATAAATATAACCATCAGTAAGTACTACTACCCCTATAATAAATATAACCATCAGTAAGTACTACTACCCCTATAATAAATATAACCATCAGTAAGTACTACTACCCCTATAATAAATATAACCATCAGTAAGTACTACTACCCCTATAATAAATATAACCATCAGTAAGTACTACTACCCCTATAATAAATATAACCATCAGTAAGTACTACTACCCCCCCTATAATAAATATAACCATCAGTAAGTACTACTACCCCTATAATAAATACAACCATCAGTAAGTACTACTACCCCTATAATAAATATAACCATCAGTAAGTACTACTACCCCTATAATAAATATAACCATCAGTAAGTACTACTACCCCTATAATAAATATAACCATCAGTAAGTACTACTACCCCTATAATAAATATAACCATCAGTAAGTACTACTACCCCTATAATAAATATAACCATCAGTAAGTACTACTACCCCTATAATAAATATAACCATCAGTAAGTACTACAACCCCTATAATAAATATAACCATCAGTAAGTACTACTACCCCTATAATAAATATAACCATCAGTAAGTACTACTACCCCTATAATAAATATAACCATCAGTAAGTACTACTACCCCTATAATAAATATAACCATCAGTAAGTACTACTACCCCTATAATAAATATAACCATCAGTAAGTACTACTACCCCTATAATAAATATAACCATCAGTAAGTACTACTACCCCTATAATAAATATAACCATCAGTAAGTACTACTACCCCTATAATAAACACAACCATCAGTAAGTACTACTACCCCTATAATAAATATAACCATCAGTAAGTACTACTACCCCTATAATAAATATAACCATCAGTAAGTACTACTACCCCTATAATAAATATAACCATCAGTAAGTACTACAACCCCTATAATAAATATAACCATCAGTAAGTACTACTACCCCTATAATAAATATAACCATCAGTAAGTACTACTACCCCTATAATAAATATAACCATCAGTAAGTACTACACTACCCCTATAATAAATATAACCATCAGTAAGTACTACTACCCCTATAATAAATATAACCATCAGTAAGTACTACTACCCCTATAATAAATATAACCATCAGTAAGTACTACTACCCCTATAATAAATATAACCATCAGTAAGTACTACTACCCCTATAATAAATATAACCATCAGTAAGTACTACTACCCCTATAATAAATATAACCATCAGTAAGTACTACTACCCCTATAATAAATATAACCATCAGTAAGTACTACCCCAATACCCCTATAATAAATATAACCATCAGTAAGTACTACAACCCCTATAATAAATATAACCATCAGTAAGTACTACTACCCCTATAATAAATATAACCATCAGTAAGTACTACTACCCCTATAATAAATATAACCATCAGTAAGTACTACTACCCCTATAATAAATATAACCATCAGTAAGTACTACTACCCCTATAATAAATATAACCATCAGTAAGTACTACTACCCCTATAATAAATATAACCATCAGTAAGTACTACAACCCCTATAATAAATATAACCATCAGTAAGTACACTACCCCTATAATAAATATAACCATCAGTAAGACGGTACTACCCCTATAATAAATATAACCATCAGTAAGTACTACTACCCCTATAATAAATATAACCATCAGTAAGTACTACTACCCCTATAATAAATATAACCATCAGTAAGTACTACTACCCCTATAATAAATATAACCAATACTACACCCCTATAATAAATATAACCATCAGTAAGTACTACTACCCCTATAATAAATATAACCATCAGTAAGTACTACAACCCCTATAATAAATATAACCATCAGTAAGTACTACTACCCCTATAATAAATATAACCATCAGTAAGTACTACTACCCCTATAATAAATATAACCATCAGTAAGTACTACTACCCCTATAATAAATATAACCATCAGTAAGTACTACTACCCCTATAATAAATATAACCATCAGTAAGCTACTACCCCTATAATAACTACAACCCCTATAATAAATATAACCATCAGTAAGTACTACAACCCCTATAATAAATATAACCATCAGTAAGTACTACTACCCCTATAATAAATATAACCATCAGTAAGTACTACTACCCCTATAATAAATATAACCATCAGTAAGTACTACTACCCCTATAATAAATATAACCATCAGTAAGTACTACTACCCCTATAATAAATATAACCATCAGGAGGGCGGTGTCAGGCAGGGGGTGTGATTCAGAGCTCCAATCAGAGGCAGCCATTGTCAGAGCTCAGAATCACACCCCCTTGTCTGCTCCTGCCTGACCCCGCCCACCTGACAGTACAGAGTCTAAATAGCATATAAGACACCAAAATTATCAGCCCAGACTGCTCAGGAATTTTGGGGGCTACAGAGAAAATTCCAAGTGTGCCAGAATCAGTGGAGGAGCAGCTATTAAATGATGGAAAGAGCTGGAAGGTCCTTTATAAAGACTGGAGTGAGACATTAACCGCAGATTTATAGATTACTGCAGATGATATAATACATTAGGTGCTCGCTCATTTCTGCCACAGGACTTGGCAAAAGTTTTAAGCAGGTATGGAAAAATGCTGTAAAGTGTGAATGCTTACAGAGATAGAAGGGTTGATATTTTTTATTAATTAACAAAATGAAGTGAATGAAGAAAAGAGAAATGTAAATCCCGTCAATATTTGGTGTGACCTTTGCCCTTTGCCTTCTTCTCGGTACTTGCAGACAGTTTTTGGCAGCGCTGGGCAGGGAGGTTGTTCCCGCCGCCATCTTGGAGAACTAAGCGCAGATCTTCTGTGGATGTCGCTTGCTCCAATCCTTCTGTCCCTTCATGTCATCCCAGACAGACTGGATGATGTTGAGGTCAGGGTTCTGTGTGTGGGGGGCTGCCTAAAACTTATACACAGTACTGTATGTCACACACTTTTTACTCCTACAGCTGTGGTCATGGACCCGAATGATTGACCCTGATCCTGTCACATCCTAGGTGACGCTTCAGTAAAGTCTACCCTTGCACAGTTGCTTTTGACCTCATACCTGATGCTCGCCAGAACAAGCAGAAGACGATGGTGAGGAGGGTGAAGGGCCAGTTCCATTCGTGACGACTCTTCACAGTGTAGAACCCGAGGAAGAAGAAGATGAGCGTCTCACTGACAGAGCTCCACATCTTCATGAAATACTTCACCGTGGTGGACGACTTCTGCGAGATATTCGCCTCCACGTAGCGCTTCATGCTCACAGAGCTGGAGATAAGCCTGCGGACAGATACTCAGAGTTACTAATAGTTACCCATTATTCAGTACTCCTTATTTAACCCTTTACGGGAAGCGTCCTGCACTGACAGCCATCATGTAATGTTACAACTAGAGATTGATACATCAGCTGTGAACCGTGACATGTTGTAGCAGACTACGCCACATTAGCCTCACACTCTTCAGGTTTTGCTGTCTTCTCCTGTCATGTTACACAGAAGTCAATGGAAACAACTGACAAGTCCACACCAAGTCTCACAAGATTACAGGGGTCACACAACAGAAGACTGCAGGGGTCACACGACAGAAGACTGCAGGGGTCACACGGCACAAGACTCCGGGGGTCATATGACGCAAAACTCCAGGGATCACACGGCACAAGACTCCGGGGGTCACACGACAAAAGACTGCAGGGGTCACACGACAGAAGACTGCAGGGGTCACACGGCACAAGACTCCGGGGGTCACACAGCACAAGACTCCGGGGTCACATGACACAAGACTCCAGGGGTCACACAACAGAAGACTCCAGGGGTCATACGACAAAAGACTCCGGGGGTCACATGACACAAGACTCCAGGGGTCACACAACAGAAGACTGCAGGGGTCATACGAAAAAAAACCCCGAAATGGGGTCACATGACACAAGACTCCAGGGGTCACACAACAGAAGACTCCAGGGGTCACACGACATAAGACTCTGGGGGTCACACAACAGAAGACTCCGGGGGTCACATGACATAAGACTCTGGGGATCACACGGCACAAGACTCCGGGGGTCATATGACGCAAAACTCCAGGGGTCACACGACAGAAGACTCCAGGGGTCACACGACAGAAGACTCTGGGGGTCACATGACACAAGACTCCAAGGGTCACACGACAGAAGACTAAGGGGGTCACAAGGCACAAGACTCCAGGGGTCACACAACATAAGTCTCAGGGGGTCACATGACACAAGATTCCAGGGGTCACACGACATAGGACTCCGGGGGTCACAAGACTTCATGTTAATACAAGCTAAATGCAACAAAGTGAGAGGAGAAAACTAGAACTGGGAAATGTGAAGTTGGGGGGGAAGGGGGTCAGCTCACACAGTCACACTAAGGACATGGAAGGGGTGATTGGACAGGACAGAGATCGCTGGTAACTTGCAGACTGGTTGTCAGGAATATATCAGCCCTAGCATGGCTGTGCTGACAAGAAAGCAACACAATATCTGCGATCTGACTTATCCACATTACACACAATTTAGACTTTCCCGCAATATATCTTGTGACCAGCAGGTGGCGCTATGGCTGCGCTCACATCAGAGGGGTTTAATCTGTTCTATGGTAGAAACAGAACAACGGACTAAGCCGTAAAGATGGATCCGTCTAGTGATGGGCGACAGATCAGAACAGATCCCGAGGGATCCCATAGAGTCTATGGCATAGACTATAACAACTGTTGTTTTTGCCGGACAATAATGGATTCCGCCTCAAAACCAATGCCAAATTCTGCCCTGAATCTGCCTCTCATTGTATTTAAAGGGAGCAAAGAATGAAGCAGGGTGCGCTGAAAAAATAAGAAGCGTCCTGCTCAATCTCGCTGCAGATTCTGCAACTGATTCATCTATTAATTCTGCTGGGTCTGTGTCATGTCTTCTGCTATAGTCCTGCGTCAGTCAATCTTTATTAAGACCACATCCTGCTGCGGCAGCCGAACTGTCCTTAACACTCCATCAGGCTCTCCCATTGGCTTCTTCTCATCAACTTCTCACATCCAGCTCTGCTACTCCTGTGTAGCACATCCAGCTCTGCTACTCCTGTGTAGCCACGTCCAGCTCTGCTACTCCTGTGTAGCCACGTCCAGCTCCGCTACTCCTGTGTACCTATGTCCACTATAGTACTACCACATTCAGCTCTGCTACCTCTGTGTTGCACATCCAGCTCTGCTACTCCTGTGTACCTATGTCCACTATAGTACTACCACATTCAGCTCTGCTACCTCTGTGTTGCACATCCAGCTCTGCTACTCCTGTGTACCTATGTCCACTATAGTACTACCACATTCAGCTCTGCTACCTCTGTGTTGCACATCCAGCTCTGCTACTCCTGTGTACCTATGTCCACTATAGTACTACCACATTCAGCTCTGCTACCTCTGTGTTGCACATCCGGCTCTGCTACCTCTGTGTTGCACATCCAGCTCTGACTCCTGTGTACCTATGTCCACTATAGTACTACCACATCCAGCTCTGCTACTCCTGTGTAGCCACGTCCGGCTCTGCTACTCCTGTGTACCTATGTCCACTATAGTACTACCACATTCAGCTCTGCTACCTCTGTGTTGCACATCCAGCTCTGCTACTCCTGTGTAGCCATGTCCAGCTCTCACACTATTGCATTGCAGTGTCCAGATTTATTACTCCAGTGTTTCCACATCCAGCTTTCATGTCTGGGCCCTACTTCACAGCATCATACTCAGCTCTGCTACTCTACAGTTATAAACTTGGACCTGCTATAAAACATATACAGACTTGATTCTGCTGAGTCTTCACAGTGTGTTCCTGGATTCTCGGGTTACCTTACTGACTGTTTCCTTATTTTATGTCCCTGTATCGTAGTCCCGCCTACCTAAGGATCCATATTCTAATATCTTGCCTGATGATTGTATTTCGGTGTGTAATACCCGTCACAGTATCTTCAGATCTGGAGAGCGCTGATGTCATGTAAAGCATCTCAATCCATCTGATAGCCGTGAGAGTTGGGGCTTATGCAGATGGTTTCAGACCATTCCGTTACCGCAGGAGTCCAGTCCTGGTGACATCTGCACAGGTGTCACAATATAAGAAAATCGGAAGCAGAAAGGGCGGGGCAAATACCATAGAACAGAGCGCGGGGGAGAGGCCACGGCCGCCATACTTACGCCATAATCCCGGAAAGATGGAAGATTTCTGCTGTGAGATAAGCCAGATAGCTGTACAGGAAAACAAAGAGCGGCTCGATGACACGGATGTGCTCTGTAAAGCGCGTTGTAAAGGCCGCTATAAACCCAAATATCAGGCCCACCAGAATGCCCCCGAGGCCAACTACGAAGATGGTGCCAGCTCCGATAAAGATGTCCATGGGCAGGATCTCCGCCATGTCATTGAAGGCTTTGAAGAGTTTATATAGAACCTGAGGAAAAGTGGAGAATAGTAAGAGAATTATATCTCGTATCTCATCTCCGGATACTGAGATTTTATTCATTACAATATTTATTATTGTCACAAAAGTTTAAATACGCTTTAACCCTTTAAGGACGTTAATTCTCAGTGCCTTTGAAAATCTATAACTTTTTTATTTTTCTGTCTACATAGCTATGTGAGGGCTTATTCTTTGCGTGACGAGTTTCATTTGCCACCATTTTGGGGTACAGATAATATTTTTAGCTTTTATTTATGTTTTTTGGGGGTCCATGTGAAATAACACACAATTCTATCAGAATTTTTTGCATTTTGTTTTTACGGCATTCACTCTGCAGTAAAAATGACCTGGCAGCTTTGTCCGGCGGGTCATTACGATTACGGCAATACCAGATTTATATTGGTTTTTATCACATTTTACCACTTTTTCACCTAAAGCATCACTTTTTGAAAATGAAGGATTTTCCTGGGGTCACCGTATTCAGACGTCTAGAACTTTTTTACTGTACTGTAGATGGAGATATATCAGGGCTCTTTATTTGCGGGACAAGTTGTACTTTCTATTGGTACCAATGTTTGGTATGTAGGACTTTCTGATCACTTTTTATTTCTATTTTTGGGGAAGCATGGTGATGAAAATACATTAATTTGCGCTTTGCGGTATATTTTTTATACATTCACCGTATGGGATAAATAATGCTATTTAGGTTAGTGCAGACTTATACACACACGGGGATACATAACATGTTTGTTTATTTTTTTTTGTTTATGTTCTGTGTTTTTTAAATTAAAAGGTGTTTTTTTTTATCTTTTTATTATTTGTTTATTTTTGAACTTTTTTTGGTACTTTTTTCCTGTCCAACAATAGATCTGCTGATCCCCAGTGCAATGTATTGTAATTCATTGCACAGCTCCTGTGCCTGCACAGTTATAGCGCCGTTCTATAGTGGCACTGAGCATTAAATATATGCTTAGTGCGATATAATAGTACAGGAAGGGGTTAAAGATGAGATTCCCTACTTCTAGAGATATAACCAGTTGGAAACACAGTTGGGATTGGGAGCAGATGTCTATAAATATGCTAATCGGATTGTTCTCAATTAGTGATATCTCTGAGATATAACTGGTTCAGATGTCCCTCCCGGCTTCAATTTCCCTGCGTTATATAACAGTGTGCAGATTGTGGCTAGCAATAGAGAAAGAGGGGATGAAAGTGAAGGTGTAAGGGGTACAAGTTTGATAGTGGCAAATATTGACTTGTGCATTCCAATGCCAATACTGGTGCTCTGCTGCCATCTAGGGGCAAGACCGGGCATCAATTTTTTTACCTCAATTGTAGGAGGATTCTGGATGACGTGACTTCCTGGAACAGGAGAGTGGTGTGTGAGAAGGTGAGAGGAGAGAGGGCTCTGAGAATAAGGGCGTATAAAGTCCTGAAAGGCTACAAATCAGGATATTATAGTTGATCATCTGCTTTGAGAAGAGAAGCCTCCTCCAACAAGTGCAGACTACACACAGAGACTTTATCCAGAGCCGGCCGCACGTGGGCCTAATGTCAGGCTTTAGACCTGAAACATCATCAGTGCAGGAAATTCATCCTCTGCCCAGGAAGAACCAGAGGGAAACCATAAAGATAAGTGTTGTATTACTTGGCATGTAAGTGGACTATAAATACATATACATTGTGCACTGGCTGATAACTAGGAGTGCCTTGGTGGTGGATAAAGGACATTGGAATAATCTAGAAAGAGACGGGCACCGTTAATAACTGTTTGAGATACCAGTTTGCCTGAGTTCCTGTTAATAAAGAGGCTGCATCAGATATATAGTGCTCAAACTGTACCATACAGCACCCAGATATATAGTGCTCACACTGCTCATACTGTACCATACAGCACCCAGATATATGGCGCTCACACTACTCATACTGTACCATACAGCACCCAGATATATAGTGCTCACACTGCTCATACTGTACCATACAGCACCCAGATATATAGTGCTCACACTGTACCATACAGCACCCAGATATATAGTGCTCACACTGCCCATACTGTACCATACAGCACCCAGATATATAGCGCTCACACTGCCCATACTGTACCATACAGCACCCAGATATATAGTGCTCACACTGCCCATACTGTACCATACAGCACCCAGATACATAGTGCTCTCACTGCTCATACTGTACCATACAGCACCCAGATATATAGTGCTCACACTGCTCATACTGTACCATACAGCACCCAAATATATAGCGCTCACACTGCTCATACTGTACCATACACCACCCCGATATATAGCGCTCACACTGCTCATACTGTACCATACAGCACCCAGATATATAGTGCTCACACTGTACCATACAGCACCCAGATATATAGTGCTCACACTGCTCATACTGTACACCATACAGCACCCAGATATACAGTGCTCACACTCCTCATACTGTACCATACAGCACCCAGATATATAGTGCTCACACTGCCCATACTGTACCATACAGCACCCAGTTATATAGCGCTCACACTGCCCATACTGTACCATACAGCACCCAGATATATAGTGCTCACACTGCTCAAACAGTACCATACAGCACCCAGATATATAGCGCTCACACTGCCCATACTGTACCATACAGCACCCCGATATATAGCGCTCACACTGCCCATACTGTACCATACAGCACCCAGATATATAGCGCTCACACTGCCCATACTGTACCATACAGCACCCAGATATATAGCGCTCACACTGCTCATACTGTACCATACAGCACCCAGATATATAGTGCTCACACTGCTCATACTGTACCATACAGCACCCAGATATATAGTGCTCACACTGCCCATACTGTACCATACAGCACCCAGATATATAGTGCTCATACTGTACCATACAGCACCCAGATATATAGCGCTCACACTACTCATACTGTACCATACAGCACCCAGATATATAGTGCTCACACTGCTCATACAGCACCCAGATATATAGTGCTCACACTGCTCATACTGTACCATACAGCACCCAGATATATAGTGCTCACACTGCTCATACTGTACCATACAGCACCCAGATATATAGTGCTCACACTGCTCATACTGTACCATACAGCACCCAGATATACAGTGCTCACACTGCTCATACTGTACCATACAGCACCCAGATATATAGTGCTCACACTGCCCATACTGTACCATACAGCACCCAGATATATAGTGCTCACACTGCCCATACTGTACCATACAGCACCCAGATATATAGTGCTCACACTGCTCATACTGTACCATACAGCACCCAGATATATAGTGCTCACACTGCTCATACAGTACCATACAGCACCCAGTTATATAGCGCTCACACTGCCCATACTGTACCATACAGCACCCAGATATATAGTGCTCACACTGCTCATACTGTACCATACAGCACCCAGATATATAGTGCTCACACTGCTCATACAGTACCATACAGCACCCAGATATATAGCGCTCACACTGCTCATACTGTACCATACAGCACCCAGATATACAGTGCTCACACTGCTCATACAGTACCATACAGCACCCAGATATATAGCGCTCACACTGCTCATACTGTACCATACAGCACCCAGATATATAGCGCTCACACTGCTCATACTGTACCATACAGCACCCAGATATACAGTGCTCACACTGCTCATACTGTACCATACAGCACCCAGATATATAGTGCTCACACTGCCCATACTGTACCATACAGCACCCAGATATATAGCGCCCACACTGATCATACAGCACCCAGATATATAGTGCTCACACTGCCCATACTGTACCATACAGCACCCAGATATATAGTGCTCACACTCCTCATACTGTACCATACAGCACCCAGATATATAGTGCTCACACTGCTCATACTGTACCATACAGCACCCAGATATACAGCGCTCACACTGCTCATACTCTACCATACAGCACCCATATATATAGCGCTCACACTGCCCATACTGTACCATACAGCACCCAGATATATAGTGCTCACACTCCTCATACTGTACCATACAGCACCCAGATATATAGTGCTCACACTGCCCATACTGTACCATACAGCACCCAGATATATAGTGCTCACACTACTCATACCGTACCATACAGCACCCAGATATATAGCGCTCACACTGCTCATACTGTACCATACAGCACTCAGATATATAGTGCTCACACTGCTCATACTGTACCATACAGCACCCAGATATATAGTGCTCTCACTGCTCATACTGTACCATACAGCACCCAGATATATAGCGCTCACACTGCTCATACTGTACCATACAGCACCCAGATATATAGTGCTCACACTGCTCATACTGTACCATACAGCACCCAGATATATAGTGCTCACACTGCTCATACTGTACCATACAGCACCCAGATATATAGTGCTCATACTGTACCATACAGCACCCAGATATATAGCGCTCACACTGCTCATACTGTACCATACAGCACCCAGATATATAGTGCTCACACTGCTGATACTGTACCATACAGCACCCAGATATATAGCGCTCACACTGCTCATACTGTACCATACAGCACCCAGATATATAGCGCTCACACTGCTCATACAGCACCCAGATATATAGTGGTCACACTGCCCATACTGTACCATACAGCACCCAGATATATAGTGCTCACACTGCCCATACTGTACCATACAGCACCCAGATATATAGTGCTCACACTGCCCATATTGTACCATACAGCACCCAGATATATAGCGCTCACACTGCTCATACTGTACCATACAGCACCCAGATATATAGTGCTCACACTGCTCATACTGTACCATACAGCCCCCAGATATATAGTGCTCTCACTGCTCATACTGTACCATACAGCACCCAGATATACAGTGCTCACACTGCCCATACTGTACCATACAGCACCCAGATATATAGTGCTCACACTGCTCATACTGTACCATGCAGCACCCAGATACATAGCGCTCACACTGCCCATACTATACCATACAGCACCCAGATATATAGCGCTCACACTGCTCATACTGTACCATACAGCACCCAGATATATAGTGCTCACACTGTACCATACAGCACCCAGATATATAGTGCTCACACTGCCCATACTGTACCATACAGCACCCAGATATACAGCGCTCACACTACTCATACTGTACCATACAGCACCCAGATATATAGTGCTCACACTGCTCATACTGTACCATACAGCACCCAGATATATAGTGCTCACACTGCTCATACAGTACCATACAGCACCCAGATATATAGTGCTCACACTGCCCATACAGCACCCAGATATATAGTGCTCACACTGCCCATACTGTACCATACAGCACCCAGATATACAGCGCTCACACTACTCATACTGTACCATACAGCACCCAGATATATAGTGCTCACACTGCTCATACTGTACCATACAGCACCCAGATATATAGTGCTCACACTGCCCATACTGTACCATACAGCACCCAGATATATAGTGCTCACACTGATCATACAGCACCCAGATATATAGTGCTCACACTGCTCATACTGAACCATACAGCACCCAGATATATAGTGCTCACACTGCTCATACTGTACCATACAGCACCCAGATATATAGTGCTCACACTGATCATACAGCACCCAGATATATAGTGCTCACACTGCCCATACTGTACCATACAGCACCCAGATATACAGTGCTCTCACTGCTCATACTGTACCATACAGCACCCAGATATATAGCGCTCACACTACTCATACTGTACCATACAGCACCCAGATATATAGCGCTCACACTGCCCCATACAGCACCCAGATATATAGTGCTCACACTGCTCATACTGTACCATACAGCACCCAGATATATAGTGCTCACACTGCCCATACTGTACCATACAGCACCCAGATATATAGCGGTCACACTGCTCATACTGTACCATACAGCACCCAGATATATAGTGCTCACACTGCTCATACTGTACCATACAGCACCCAGATATATAGCGCTCACACTGCTCATACAGCACCCAGATATATAGTGCTCACACTGCTCATACTGTACCATACAGCACCCAGATATATAGCGCTCACACTGCTCATACTGTACCATACAGCACCCAGATATATAGCGCTCACACTGCTCATACTGTACCATACAGCACCCAGATATATAGTGCTCACACTGCCCATACTGTACCATACAGCACCCAGATATATAGTGCTCACACTGCTCATACTGTACCATACAGCACCCAGATATATAGTGCTCACACTGCTCATACTGTACCATACAGCACCCAGATATATAGTGCTCACACTGATCATACAGCACCCAGATATATAGTGCTCACACTGCTCATACTGTACCATACAGCACCCAGATATATAGTGCTCACACTGCTCATACTGTACCATACAGCACCCAGATATATAGCGCTCACACTGCCCATACTGTACCATACAGCACCCAGATATATAGTGCTCACACTGCTCATACTGTACCATACAGCACCCAGATATATAGTGCTCACACTGCCCATACTGTACCATACAGCACCCAGATATATAGTGCTCACACTACTCATACTGTACCATACAGCACCCAGATATATAGCGCTCACACTGCTCATACTGTACCATACAGCACCCAGATATATAGTGCTCACACTGCTCATACTGTACCATACAGCACCCAGATATATAGTGCTCACACTGCTCATACTGTACCATACAGCACCCAGATATATAGTGCTCACACTGCTCATACTGTACCATACAGCACCCAGATATATAGTGCTCACACTGCTCATACTGTACCATACAGCACCCAGATATATAGTGCTCACACTGCTCATACTGTACCATACAGCACCCAGATATATAGTGCTCATACTGTACCATACAGCACCCAGATATATAGTGCTCACACTGCTCATACTGTACCATACAGCACCCAGATATATAGTGCTCACACTGCTCATACTGTACCATACAGCACCCAGATATATAGCGCTCACACTGCTCATACTGTACCATACAGCACCCAGATATATAGTGCTCACACTGCTCATACAGCACCCAGATATATAGTGTCACACTGCCCATACTGTACCATACAGCACCCAGATATATAGTGCTCACACTGCCCATACTGTACCATACAGCACCCAGATATATAGTGCTCACACTGCTCATACTGTACCATACAGCACCCAGATATATAGTGCTCACACTGCTCATACTGTACCATACAGCCCCCAGATATATAGTGCTCACACTGCTCATACTGTACCATACAGCACCCAGATATATAGCGCTCACACTGCTCATACTGTACCATACAGCACCCAGATATATAGTGCTCACACTGCTCATACTGTACCATGCAGCACCCAGATACATAGTGCTCACACTGCCCATACTGTACCATACAGCACCCAGATATATAGCGCTCACACTGCTCATACTGTACCATACAGCACCCAGATATATAGTGCTCACACTGCCCATACTGTACCATACAGCACCCAGATATATAGTGCTCACACTGCCCATACTGTACCATACAGCACCCAGATATATAGGGCTCACACTGCCCATACTGTACCATACAGCACCCAGATATATAGTGCTCACACTGCCCATACTGTACCATACAGCACCCAGATATATAGTGCTCACACTGCTCATACTGTACCATACAGCACCCAGATATATAGTGCTCACACTGCTCATACTGTACCATACAGCACCCAGATATATAGTGCTCACACTGCTCATACTGTACCATACAGCACCCAGATATATAGTGCTCACACTGCTCATACTGTACCATACAGCACCCAGATATATAGTGCTCACACTGCTCATACAGTACCATACAGCACCCAGATATATAGTGCTCACACTGCCCATACTGTACCATACAGCACCCAGATATACAGCGCTCACACTACTCATACTGTACCATACAGCACCCAGATATATAGTGCTCACACTGCTCATACTGTACCATACAGCACCCAGATATATAGTGCTCACACTGCCCATACTGTACCATACAGCACCCAGAATATATAGAATGCTCATACTGAACCATACAGCACCCAGATATACAGTGCTCATACTGAACCATACAGCACCCAGATATATAGTGCTCACACTGCTCATACTGTACCATACAGCACCCAGATATATAGTGCTCACACTGATCATACAGCACCCAGATATATAGTGCTCACACTGCCCATACTGTACCATACAGCACCCAGATATACAGTGCTCACACTGCTCATACTGTACCATACAGCACCCAGATATATAGCGCTCACACTACTCATACTGTACAATACAGCACCCAGATATATAGCGCTCACACTGCACCATACAGCACCCAGATATATAGTGCTCACACTGCTCATACTGTACCATACAGCACCCAGATATATAGTGCTCACACTGCCCATACTGTACCATACAGCACCCAGATATATAGCGCTCACACTGCTCATACTGTACCATACAGCACCCAGATATATAGTGCTCACACTGCTCATACTGTACCATACAGCACCCAGATATATAGCGCTCACACTGCTCATACAGCACCCAGATATATAGTGCTCACACTGCTCATACTGTACCATACAGCACCCAGATATATAGCGCTCACACTGCTCATACTGTACCATACAGCACCCAGATATATAGCGCTCACACTGCTCATACTGTACCATACAGCACCCAGATATATAGTGCTCACACTGCTCATACTGTACCATACAGCACCCAGATATATAGCGCTCACACTGCCCATACTGTACCATACAGCACCCAGATATATAGTGCTCACACTGCCCATACTGTACCATACAGCACCCAGATATATAGTGCTCACACTGCCCATACTGTACCATACAGCACCCAGATATATAGTGCTCACACTGCCCATACTGTACCATACAGCACCCAGATATATAGTGCTCACACTGCCCATACTGTACCATACAGCACCCAGATATATAGTGCTCACACTGCTCATACTGTACCATACAGCACCCAGATATATAGTGCTCACACTGACCATACAGCACCCAGATATATAGTGCTCACACTGCTCATACTGTACCATACAGCACCCAGATATATAGTGCTCACACTGCTCATACTGTACCATACAGCACCCAGATATATAGTGCTCACACTGCTCATACTGTACCATACAGCACCCAGATATATAGTGCTCACACTGCCCATACTGTACCATACAGCACCCAGATATATAGTGCTCACACTGCCCATACTGTACCATACAGCACCCAGATATATAGTGCTCACACTGCCCATACTGTACCATACAGCACCCAGATATATAGTGCTCTCACTGCTCATACTGTACCATACAGCACCCAGATATATAGTGCTCACACTGCTCATACTGTACCATACAGCACCCAGATATATAGTGCTCACACTGCCCATACTGTACCATACAGCACCCAGATATATAGTGCTCTCACTGCCCATACTGTACCATACAGCACCCAGATATATAGTGCTCTCACTGCTCATACTGTACCATACAGCACCCAGATATATAGTGCTCACACTGCTCATACTGTACCATACAGCACACAGATATATAGCGCTCAGACTGCCCATACTGTACCATACAGCACCCAGATATATAGTGCTCACACTGATCATACAGCACCCAGATATATAGTGCTCACACTGCTCATACTGTACCATACAGCACCCAGATATATAGTGCTCACACTGCTCATACTGTACCATACAGCACCCAGATATATAGTGCTCACACTGCCCATACTGTACCATACAGCACCCAGATATATAGTGCTCACACTGCTCATACTGTACCATACAGCCCCCAGATATATAGTGCTCTCACTGCTCATACTGTACCATACAGCACCCAGATATACAGCGCTCTCACTGCTCATACTGTACCATACAGCACGCAGATATATAGTGCTCACACTGCTCATACTGTACCATGCAGCACCCAGATATATAGCGCTCACACTGCCCATACTGTACCATACAGCACCCAGATATATAGTGCTCACACTGCTCATACTGTACCATACAGCACCCAGATATATAGGCTCACACTGTACCATACAGCACCCAGATATATAGTGCTCACACTGCCCATACTGTACCATACAGCACCCAGATATATAGCGCTCACACTGCTCATACTGTACCATACAGCACCCAGATATATAGTGCTCACACTGCTCATACTGTACCATACAGCACCCAGATATATAGCGCTCACACTGCTCATACAGCACCCAGATATATAGTGCTCACACTGCCCATACTGTACCATACAGCACCCAGATATATAGTGCTCACACTGCCCATACTGTACCATACAGCACCCAGATATATAGTGCTCACACTGCTCATACTGTACCATACAGCACCCAGATATATAGTGCTCACACTGCTCATACTGTACCATACAGCACCCAGATATATAGTGCTCACACTGCTCATACTGTACCATACAGCACCCAGATATATAGTGCTCACACTGCTCATACTGTACCATACAGCACACAGATATATAGCGCTCAGACTGCCCATACTGTACCATACAGCACCCAGATATATAGTGCTCACACTGATCATACAGCACCCAGATATATAGTGCTCACACTGCTCATACTGTACCATACAGCACCCAGATATATAGTGCTCACACTGCTCATACTGTACCATACAGCACCCAGATATATAGTGCTCACACTGCCCATACTGTACCATACAGCACCCAGATATATAGTGCTCACACTGCCCATACTGTACCATACAGCACCCAGATATATAGTGCTCACACTGCTCATACTGTACCATACAGCCCCCAGATATATAGTGCTCTCACTGCTCATACTGTACCATACAGCACCCAGATATACAGCGCTCACACTGCTCATACTGTACCATACAGCACCCAGATATATAGTGCTCACACTGCTCATACTGTACCATGCAGCACCCAGATATATAGTGCTCACACTGCTCATACTGTACCATACAGCACCCAGATATATAGCGCTCACACTGCTCATACTGTACCATACAGCACCCAGATATATAGTGCTCACACTGCTCATACTGTACCATACAGCACCCAGATATATAGCGCTCACACTGCTCATACTGTACCATACAGCACCCAGATATATAGTGCTCACACTGCTCATACTGTACCATACAGCACCCAGATATATAGTGCTCACACTGTACCATACAGCACCCAGATATATAGTGCTCACACTGCTCATACTGTACCATACAGCACCCAGATATATAGTGCTCACACTGCTCATACTGTACCATACAGCACCCAGATATATAGTGCTCACACTGCTCATACTGTACCATACAGCACCCAGATATATAGCGCTCACACTGCTCATACAGCACCCAGATATATAGTGGTCACACTGCCCATACTGTACCATACAGCACCCAGATATATAGTGCTCACACTGCCCATACTGTACCATACAGCACCCAGATATATAGTGCTCACACTGCCCATACTGTACCATACAGCACCCAGATATATAGTGCTCACACTGCCCATACTGTACCATACAGCACCCAGATATATAGCGCTCACACTGCTCATACTGTACCATACAGCACCCAGATATATAGTGCTCACACTGCTCATACTGTACCATACAGCACCCAGATATATAGTGCTCTCACTGCTCATACTGTACCATACAGCACCCAGATATATAGTGCTCACACTGCTCATACTGTACCATACAGCACCCAGATATATAGTGCTCACACTGCTCATACTGTACCATACAGCACCCAGATATATAGCGCTCACACTGCCCATACTGTACCATACAGCACCCAGATATATAGCGCTCACACTGCTCATACTGTACCATACAGCACCCAGATATATAGTGCTCACACTGTACCATACAGCACCCAGATATATAGTGCTCACACTGCCCATACTGTACCATACAGCACCCAGATATATAGCGCTCACACTGCTCATACTGTACCATACAGCACCCAGATATATAGTGCTCACACTGCTCATACTGTACCATACAGCACCCAGATATACAGCGCTCACACTGCTCATACTGTACCATACAGCACCCAGATATATAGTGCTCACACTGCTCATACTGTACCATACAGCACCCAGATATATAGTGCTCACACTGCTCATACTGTACCATACAGCACCCAGATATATAGTGCTCACACTGCCCATACTGTACCATACAGCACCCAGATATATAGTGCTCACACTGCTCATACTGTACCATACAGCACCCAGATATATAGTGCTCACACTGCTCATACTGTACCATACAGCACCCAGATATATAGCGCTCACACTGCTCATACAGCACCCAGATATATAGTGCTCACACTGCTCATACTGTACCATACAGCACCCAGATATATAGCGCTCACACTGCTCATACTGTACCATACAGCACCCAGATATATAGCGCTCACACTGCCATACTGTACCATACAGCACCCAGATATATAGTGCTCACACTGCTCATACTGTACCATACAGCACCCAGATATATAGTGCTCACACTGCTCATACTGTACCATACAGCACCCAGATATATAGTGCTCACACTGCTCATACTGTACCATACAGCACCCAGATATATAGCGCTCACACTGCCCATACTGTACCATACAGCACCCAGATATATAGCGCTCACACTGCCCATACTGTACCATACAGCACCCAGATATATAGTGCTCACACTGCCCATACTGTACCATACAGCACCCAGATATATAGTGCTCACACTGCTCATACTGTACCATACAGCACCCAGATATATAGTGCTCTCACTGCTCATACTGTACCATACAGCACCCAGATATATAGCGCTCACACTGCTCATACTGTACCATACAGCACCCAGATATATAGTGCTCACACTGCCCATACTGTACCATACAGCACCCAGATATATAGTGCTCACACTGCCCATACTGTACCATACAGCACCCAGATATATAGTGCTCACACTGCCCATACTGTACCATACAGCACCCAGATATATAGTGCTCACACTGCACATACTGTACCATACAGCACCCAGATATATAGCGCTCACACTGCCCATACTGTACCATACAGCACCCAGATATATAGCGCTCACACTGCTCATACTGTACCATACAGCACCCAAATATATAGCGCTCACACTGCTCATACTGTACCATACAGCACCCAGATACATAGTGCTCTCACTGCTCATACTGTACCATACAGCACCCAGATATATAGCGCTCACACTGCCCATACTGTACCATACAGCACCCAGATATATAGTGCTCACACTGCCCATACTGTACCATACAGCACCCAGATATATAGCGCTCACACTGCTCATACTGTACCATACAGCACCCAGATATATAGTGCTCTCACTGCTCATACTGTACCATACAGCACCCAGATATATAGCGCTTACACTGCCCATACTGTACCATACAGCACCCAGATATATAGTGCTCACACTACTCATACAGTACCATACAGCACCCAGATATATAGTGCTCACACTGCTCATACAGTACCATACAGCACCCAGATATATAGTGCTCACACTGCCCATACAGCACCCAGATATATAGTGCTCACACTGCCCATACTGTACCATACAGCACCCAGATATATAGCGCTCACACTGCTCATACTGTACCATACAGCACCCATATATATAGTGCTCTCACTGCTCATACTGTACCATACAGCACCCAGATATATAGCGCTCACACTGCCCATACTGTACCATACAGCACCCAGATATATAGTGCTCACACTGCCCATACTGTACCATACAGCACCCAGATATATAGCGCTCACACTGCCCATACTGTACCATACAGCACCCAGATATATAGCGCTCACACTGCTCATACTGTACCATACAGCACCCAGATATATAGTGCTCACACTGCTCATACTGTACCATACAGCACCCAGATATATAGTGCTCACACTGCTCATACTGTACCATACAGCACCCAGATATATAGTGCTCACACTGCCCATACTGTACCATACAGCACCCAGATATATAGTGCTCACACTGCCCATACTGTACCATACAGCACCCAGATATATAGTGCTCACACTGCTCATACTGTACCATACAGCCCCCAGATATATAGTGCTCACACTGCTCATACTGTACCATACAGCCCCCAGATATATAGTGCTCACACTGCTCATACTGTACCATACAGCACCCAGATATATAGTGCTCTCACTGCTCATACTGTACCATACAGCACCCAGATATATAGTGCTCACACTGACCATACTGTACCATACAGCACCCAGATATATAGTGCTCACACTTCCCATACTGTACCATACAGCACCCAGATATATAGCGCTCACACTGCCCATACAGCACCCAGATATATAGCGCTCACACTGCTCATACTGTACCATACAGCACCCAGATATATAGTGCTCACACTGCACATACTGTACTATACAGCACCCAGATATATAGCGCTCACACTGCCCATACAGCACCCAGATATATAGTGCTCACACTGCCCATACTGTACCATACAGCACCAAGATATATAGTGCTCACACTGCTCATACAGTACCATACAGCACCCAGATATATAGCGCTCACACTGCCCATACTGTACCATACAGCCCCCAGATATATAGTGCTCACACTACTCATACAGTACCATACAGCACCCAGATATATAGTGCTCACACTGCTCATACAGTACCATACAGCACCCAGATATATAGTGCTCACACTGCCCATACAGCACCCAGATATATAGTGCTCACACTGCCCATACTGTACCATACAGCACCCAGATATATAGCGCTCACACTGCTCATACTGTACCATACAGCACCCATATATATAGCGCTCTCACTGCTCATACTGTACCATACAGCACCCAGATATATAGCGCTCACACTGCTCATACTGTACCATACAGCACCCAGATATACAGTGCTCACACTGCTCATACTGTACCATACAGCACCCAGATATATAGTGCTCACACTGCCCATACTGTACCATACAGCACCCAGATATATAGCGCTCACACTCCTCATACTGTACCATACAGCACCCAGATATATAGCGCTCACACTGCTCATACTGTACCATACAGCACCCAGATATACAGTGCTCACACTGCTAATACTGTACCATACAGCACCCAGATATATAGTGCTCACACTGCCCATACTGTACCATACAGCACCCAGATATATAGTGCTCACACTGATCATACAGCACCCAGATATATAGGGCTCACACTGCCCATACTGTACCATACAGCACCCAGATATATAGCGCTCACACTGCCCATACTGTACCATACAGCACCCAGATATAGTGCTCACACTCCTCATACTGTATCATACAGCACCCAGATATATAGTGCTCACACTGCCCATACTGTACCACACAGCACCCAGATATATAGTGCTCACACTGCTCATACAGCACCCAGATATATAGTGCTCACACTGCTCATACTGTACCATACAGCACCCAGATATATAGTGCTCTCACTGCTCATACTGTACCATACAGCACCCAGATACATAGTGCTCTCACTGCTCATACTGTACCATACAGCACCCAGATATATAGTGCTCACACTGCTCAAACAGTACCATACAGCACCCAGATATATAGCGCTCACACTGCCCATACTGTACCATACAGCACCCAGATATATAGTGCTCACACTGCTCATACTGTACCATACAGCACCCAAATATATAGCGCTCACACTGCTCATACTGTACCATACAGCACCCAGATACATAGTGCTCTCACTGCTCATACTGTACCATACAGCACCCAGATACATAGTGCTCTCACTGCTCATACTGTACCATACAGCACCCAGATATATAGCGCTCACACTGCCCATACTGTACCATACAGCACCCAGATATATAGCGCTCTCACTGCTCATACTGTACCATACAGCACCCAGATATATAGTGCTCACACTGCTCATACAGACCCTACAGCCCCACCACTGCCCATACTGTACCATACAGCACCCAGATATATAGTGCTCACACTGCCCATACTGTACCATACAGACTACCCAGATATATAGCGCTCTCACTGCTCATACTGTACCATACAGCACCCATATATATAGTGCTCTCACTGCTCATACTGTACCATACAGCACCCAGATATATAGCGCTCACACTGCTCATACTGTACCATACAGCACCCAAATATATAGCGCTCACACTGCTCATACTGTACCATACAGCACCCAGATACATAGTGCTCTCACTGCTCATACTGTACCATACAGCACCCAGATATATAGCGCTCACACTGCCCATACTGTACCATACAGCACCCAGATATATAGTGCTCACACTGCTCATACAGTACCATACAGCACCCAGATATATAGCGCTCACACTGCCCATACTGTACCATACAGCACCCAGATATATAGTGCTCACACTACTCATACAGTACCATACAGCACCCAGATATATAGTGCTCACACTGCTCATACAGTACCATACAGCACCCAGATATATAGTGCTCACACTGCCCATACAGCACCCAGATATATAGTGCTCACACTGCCCATACTGTACCATACAGCACCCAGATATATAGCGCTCATACTGTACCATACAGCACCCATATATATAGTGCTCTCACTGCCCATACTGTACCATACAGCACCCAGATATATAGCGCTCCCTCCCTACTGACCCACACACCCAGAAAACCACACCCATACTGTACCATACAGCACCCAGATATATAGCGCTCACACTGCCCATACTGTACCATACAGCACCCAGATATATAGCGCTCACACTGCTCATACTGTACCATACAGCACCCAGATATATAGTGCTCACACTGCACATACTGTACTATACAGCACCCAGATATATAGCGCTCACACTGCTCATACTGTACCGTACAGCACCCAGATATATAGTGCTCACACTGCTCATACTGTACCATACAGCACCCAGATATATAGCGCTCACACTGCTCATACTGTACCATACAGCACCCAGATATATAGTGCTCACACTGCTCATACTGTACCATACAGCACCCAGATATATAGTGCTCACACTGCTCATACTGTACCATACAGCACCCAGATATATAGTGCTCACACTGCCCATACTGTACCATACAGCACCCAGATATATAGCGCTCACACTGCTCATACTGTACCATACAGCACCCAAATATATAGCGCTCACACTGCTCATACTGTACCATACAGCACCCAGATACATAGTGCTCTCACTGCTCATACTGTACCATACAGCACCCAGATATATAGCGCTCACACTGCCCATACTGTACCATACAGCACCCAGATATATAGTGCTCACACTGCTCATACAGTACCATACAGCACCCAGATATATAGCGTTTACACTGCCCATACTGTACCATACAGCACCCAGATATATAGTGCTCACACTACTCATACAGTACCATACAGCACCCAGATATATAGTGCTCACACTGCTCATACAGTACCATACAGCACCCAGATATATAGTGCTCACACTGCCCATACAGCACCCAGATATATAGTGCTCACACTGCCCATACTGTACCATACAGCACCCAGATATATAGCGCTCACACTGCTCATACTGTACCATACAGCACCCATATATATAGTGCTCTCACTGCTCATACTGTACCATACAGCACCCAGATATATAGCGCTCACACTGCCCATACTGTACCATACAGCACCCAGATATATAGTGCTCACACTGCCCATACTGTACCATACAGCACCCAGATATATAGCGCTCACACTGCCCATACTGTACCATACAGCACCCAGATATATAGCGCTCACACTGCTCATACTGTACCGTACAGCACCCAGATATATAGTGCTCACACTGCTCATACTGTACCATACAGCACCCAGATATATAGCGCTCACACTGCTCATACTGTACCATACAGCACCCAGATATATAGTGCTCACACTGCTCATACTGTACCATACAGCCCCCAGATATATAGTGCTCACACTGCTCATACTGTACCATACAGCACCCAGATATATAGTGCTCACACTGCTCATACTGTACCATACAGCACCCAGATATATAGTGCTCACACTGCCCATACTGTACCATACAGCACCCAGAATAGCACAGCACCCAGATATATAGCGCTCACACTGCTCATACTGTACCATACAGCACCCAGATATATAGTGCTCACACTGCTCATACTGTAACCCCAACCATACAGCACCCAGATATATAGTGCTCACACTGCTCATACTGTACCATACAGCACCCAGATATATAGTGCTCACACTGCTCATACTGTACCATACAGCACCCCAGATATATAGTGCTCACACTGCTCATACAGTACCATACAGCACCCAGATATATAGTGCTCACACTGCCCATACTGTACCATACAGCACCCAGATATATAGTGCTCACACTGCTCATACAGTACCATACAGCACCCAGATATATAGTGCTCACACTGCCCATACAGCACCCAAAGTACACTCCCAACTCATACAGCACCCAGATATATAGCGCTCACACTGCTCATACTGTACCATACAGCACCCAATATATAGTGCTCTCACTGCTCATACTGTACCATACAGCACCCAGATATATAGCGCTCACACTCCTCATACTGTACCATACAGCACCCAGATATATAGCGCTCACACTGCTCATACTGTACCATACAGCACCCAGATATACAGTGCTCACACTGCCCATACTGTACCATACAGCACCCAGATATATAGTGCTCACACTGCCCATACTGTACCATACAGCACCCAGATATATAGTGCTCACACTGATCATACAGCACCCAGATATATAGGGCTCACACTGCCCATACTGTACCATACAGCACCCAGATATATAGCGCTCACACTGCCCATACTGTACCATACAGCACCCAGATATATAGTGCTCACACTGCCCATACTGTACCACACAGCACCCAGATATATAGCGCTCACACTGCTCATACTGTACCATACAGCACCCAGATATATAGTGCTCACACTGCTCATACTGTACCATACAGCACCCAGATACATAGTGCTCTCACTGCTCATACTGTACCATACAGCACCCAGATATATAGTGCTCACACTGCTCAAACAGTACCATACAGCACCCAGATATATAGCGCTCACACTGCCCATACTGTACCATACAGCACCCAGATATATAGCGCTCACACTGCTCATACTGTACCATACAGCACCCAAATATATAGCGCTCACACTGCTCATACTGTACCATACAGCACCCAGCTACATAGTGCTCTCACTGCTCATACTGTACCATACAGCACCCAGATACATAGTGCTCTCACTGCTCATACTGTACCATACAGCACCCAGATATATAGCGCTCACACTGCCCATACTGTACCATACAGCACCCAGATATATAGTGCTCACACTGCCCATACTGTACCATACAGCACCCAGATATATAGGCTCTCACTGCTCATACTGTACCATACAGCACCCAGATATATAGTGCTCTCACTGCTCATACTGTACCATACAGCACCCAGATATATAGCGCTCACACTGCTCATACTGTACCATACAGCACCCAAATATATAGCGCTCACACTGCTCATACTGTACCATACAGCACCCAGATACATAGTGCTCTCACTGCTCATACTATACCATACAGCACCCAGATATATAGCGCTCACACTGCCCATACTGTACCATACAGCACCCAGATATATAGTGCTCACACTGCACATACTGTACTATACAGCACCCAGATATATAGCGCTCACACTGCCCATACAGCACCCAGATATATAGTGCTCACACTGCCCATACTGTACCATACAGCACCAAGATATATAGTGCTCACACTGCTCATACAGTACCATACAGCACCCAGATATATAGCGCTCACACTGCCCATACTGTACCATACAGCCCCCAGATATATAGTGCTCACACTACTCATACACCAACACACCCAGAAAACCACACGCCCAAAGTACCATACAGCACCCAGATATATAGTGCTCACACTGCTCATACAGTACCATACAGCACCCAGATATATAGTGCTCACACTGCCCATACAGCACCCAGATATATAGTGCTCACACTGCCCATACTGTACCATACAGCACCCAGATATATAGCGCTCACACTGCTCATACTGTACCATACAGCACCCATATATATAGTGCTCTCACTGCTCATACTGTACCATACAGCACCCAGATATATAGCGCTCACACTCCTCATACTGTACCATACAGCACCCAGATATATAGCGCTCACACTGCTCATACTGTACCATACAGCACCCAGATATACAGTGCTCACACTGCCCATACTGTACCATACAGCACCCAGATATATAGTGCTCACACTGCCCATACTGTACCATACAGCACCCAGATATATAGTGCTCACACTGATTATACAGCACCCAGATAATGGGCTCACACTGCCCATACTGTACCATACAGCACCCAGATATATAGCGCTCACACTGCCCATACTGTACCATACAGCACCCAGATATATAGTGCTCACACTGCCCATACTGTACCACACAGCACCCAGATATATAGCGCTCACACTGCTCATACTGTACCATACAGCACCCAAATATATAGTGCTCTCACTGCTCATACTGTACCATACAGCACCCAGATACATAGTGCTCTCACTGCTCATACTGTACCATACAGCACCCAGATATATAGTGCTCACACTGCTCAAACAGTACCATACAGCACCCAGATATATAGCGCTCACACTGCCCATACTGTACCATACAGCACCCAGATATATAGCGCTCACACTGCTCATACTGTACCATACAGCACCCAAATATATAGCGCTCACACTGCTCATACTGTACCATACAGCACCCAGCTACATAGTGCTCTCACTGCTCATACTGTACCATACAGCACCCAGATACATAGTGCTCTCACTGCTCATACTGTACCATACAGCACCCAGATATATAGCGCTCACACTGCCCATACTGTACCATACAGCACCCAGATATATAGTGCTCACACTGCCCATACTGTACCATACAGCACCCAGATATATAGCGCTCTCACTGCTCATACTGTACCATACAGCACCCATATATATAGTGCTCTCACTGCTCATACTGTACCATACAGCACCCAGATATATAGCGCTCACACTGCTCATACTGTACCATACAGCACCCAAATATATAGCGCTCACACTGCTCATACTGTACCATACAGCACCCAGATACATAGTGCTCTCACTGCTCATACTGTACCATACAGCACCCAGATATATAGCGCTCACACTGCCCATACTGTACCATACAGCACCCAGATATATAGTGCTCACACTGCTCATACAGTACCGTACAGCACCCAGATATATAGCGCTCACACTGCCCATACTGTACCATACAGCACCCAGATATATAGTGCTCACACTACTCATACAGTACCATACAGCACCCAGATATATAGTGCTCACACTGCTCATACAGTACCATACAGCACCCAGATATATAGTGCTCACACTGCCCATACAGCACCCAGATATATAGTGCTCACACTGCCCATACTGTACCATACAGCACCCAGATATATAGCGCTCATACTGTACCATACAGCACCCATATATATAGTGCTCTCACTGCTCATACTGTACCATACAGCACCCAGATATATAGCGCTCACACTGCCCATACTGTGCCATACAGCACCCAGATATATAGTGCTCACACTTCCCATACTGTACCATACAGCACCCAGATATATAGGGCTCACACTGCCCATACTGTACCATACAGCACCCAGATATATAGCGCTCACACTGCTCATACTGTACCATACAGCACCCAGATATATAGTGCTCACACTGCACATACTGTACTATACAGCACCCAGATATATAGCGCTCACACTGCTCATACTGTACCGTACAGCACCCAGATATATAGTGCTCACACTGCTCATACTGTACCATACAGCACCCAGATATATAGTGCTCACACTGCTCATACTGTACCATACAGCACCCAGATATATAGTGCTCACACTGCTCATACTGTACCATACAGCACCCAGATATATAGTGCTCACACTGCTCATACTGTACCATACAGCACCCAGATATATAGTGCTCACACTGCCCATACTGTACCATACAGCACCCAGATATATAGTGCTCACACTGCTCATACTGTACCATACAGCACCCAGATATATAGCGCTCACACTGCACATACTGTACTATACAGCACCCAGATATATAGCGCTCACACTGCCCATACAGCACCCAGATATATAGTGCTCACACTGCCCATAGTGTACCATCACAGCACCCAAAAAAAAACCACACAGCACCCAGATATATAGTGCTCACACTGCTCATACTGTACCATACAGCACCCAGATATATAGTGCTCACACTGCTCATACTGTACCATACAGCACCCAGATATATAGTGCTCACACTGCCCATACTGTACCATACAGCACCCAGATATATAGCGCTCACACTGCTCATACTGTACCATACAGCACCCAGATATATAGTGCTCACACTGCACATACTGTACCTATACAGCACCCAGATATATAGCGCTCACACTGCCCATACAGCACCCAGATATATAGTGCTCACACTGCCCATACTGTACCATACAGCACCCAGATATATAGTGCTCACACTGCTCATACAGTACCATACAGCACCCAGATATATAGCGCTCACACTGCCCATACTGTACCATACAGCACCCAGATATATAGTGCTCACACTACTCATACAGTACCATACAGCACCCAGATATATAGTGCTCACACTGCTCATACAGTACCATACAGCACCCAGATATATAGTGCTCACACTGCCCATACTGTACCATACAGCACCCAGATATATAGCGCTCACACTGCTCATACTGTACCATACAGCACCCATATATATAGTGCTCTCACTGCTCATACTGTACCATACAGCACCCAGATATATAGCGCTCACACTCCTCATACTGTACCATACAGCACCCAGATATATAGCGCTCACACTGCTCATACTGTACCATACAGCACCCAGATATACAGTGCTCACACTGCTCATACTGTACCATACAGCACCCAGATATATAGTGCTCACACTGCCCATACTGTACCATACAGCACCCAGATATATAGTGCTCACACTGCCCATACTGTACCATACAGCACCCAGATATATAGTGCTCACACTGCTCATACTGTACCATACAGCACCCAGATATATAGTGCTCACACTGCTCATACTGTGCCATACAGCACCCAGATATATAGTGCTCACACTGCCCATACTGTACCATACAACACCCAGATATATAGTGCTCACACTGCCCATACTGTACCATACAGCACCCAGATATATAGTGCTCACACTGCTCATACTGTACCATACAGCCCCCAGATATATAGGCCCACACTGCCCATACTGTACCATACAGCACCCAGTTATATAGCGCTCACACTACCATACTGTACCATACAGCCCCCAGATATATAGTGCTGACTCTGCTCATACTGTACCATACAGCACCCAGATATATAGTGCTCACACTGCCCATACTGTACCATACAGGACCCAGATATATAGTGCTCACACTGCTCATACTGTACCATACAGCACCCAGATATATAGTGCTCACTCTGCTCATACTGTACCATACAGCACCCAGATATATAGTGCTCACATTGCCCATACTGTACCATACAGCACCCAGATATATAGTGCTCACACTGCTCATACTGTACCATACAGCACCCAGATATATAGTGCTCACACTGCTCATACTGTACCATACAGCACCCAGATATATAGTGCTTACACTGCCCATACTGTACCATACAGCACCCAGATATATAGTGCTCACACTGCTCATACTGTACCATACAGCACCCAGATATATAGCGCTCACACTGCCCATACAGCACCCAGATATAAGCGCTCACACTGTACCATACAGCACCCAGATATATAGTGCTCACACTGCCCATACTGTACCATACAGCACCCAGAACATATATAGTGCTCACACTGCTCATACTGTACCATACAGCACCCAGATATATAGTGCGCACACTGCTCATACTGTACACCATACAGCACCCAGATATATCAGTGCTCACACTGCTCATACTGTACCATACAGCACCCAATATATAGTGCTCACACTGCTCATACTGTACCATACAGCACCCAGATATATAGCGCTCACACTGCCCATACAGCACCCAGATATATAGCGCTCACACTGCTCATACTGTACCATACAGCACCCAGATATATAGTGCTCACACTGCCCATACTGTACCATACAGCACCCAGATATATAGTGCTCACACTGCTCATACTGTACCATACAGCACCCAGATATATAGTGCTCACACTGCTCATACTGTACACCATACAGCACCCAGATATACAGTGCTCACACTGCTCATACTGTACCATACAGCACCGAGATATATAGTGCTCACACTGCCCATACAGCACCCAGATATATAGTGCTCTCACTGCTCATACTGTACCATACAGCCCCCAGATATATAGTGCTCACACGCTCATACTGTACCAACAGCACCCAGATATATAGCGCTCACACTGATCATACAGCACCCAGATATATAGTGCTCACACTGCACCATACACCACCCGATATATAGCGCTCAACTGATCATACAGCACCCAGATATATAGTGCTCACACTGCTCATACTGTACCATACAGCACCCAGATATATAGTGCTCACACTGCTCATACTGTACCATACAGCACCCAGATATATAGCGCTCACACTGCTCATACTGTACCACACACCACCCCGATATATAATCACAAATACAGCACCCAGATATATAGTGCTCACACTGCTCATACTGTACCATACAGCACCCAGATATATAGTGCTCACACTGCTCATACTGTACAATGCAGCACCCATATATATAGTGCTCATACTGTACCATACAGCACCCAGATATATAGTGCTCACACTGCTCATATTGTACCATACAGCACCCAGATATATAGCGCCACACGCTCATACAGCACCCAGATATATAGTGCTCACACTGCTCATACTGTACCATACAGCACCCAGATATATAGTGCTCACACTGCTCATACTGTACCATACAGCACCCAGATATATAGTGCTCACACTGCCCATACTGTACCATACAGCACCCAGATATATAGTGCTCACACTGCTCATACTGTACCATACAGCACCCAGATATATAGCGCTCACACTGCCCATACTGTACCATACAGCACCCAGATATATAGCGCTCACACTGCCCATACTGTACCATACAGCACCCAGATATATAGCGCTCACACTGCCCATACTGTACCATACAGCACCCAGATATATAGCGCTCACACTGCCCATACTGTACCATACAGCACCCAGATATATAGCGCTCACACTACTCATACTGTACAATACAGCACCCAGATATATAGCGCTCACACTGCCCATACTGTACCATACAGCACCCAGATATATAGTGCTCACACTGCTCATACTGTACCATACAGCACCCAGATATATAGTGCTCACACTGCTCATACTGTACCATACAGCACCCAGATATATAGTGCTCACACTGCCCATACTGTACCATACAGCACCCAGATATATAGCGCTCACACTGCCCATACTGTACCATACAGCACCCAGATATATAGTGCTCACACTGCTCATACAGTACCGTACAGCACCCTGATATATAGTGCTCACACTGCCCATACAGCACCCAGATATATAGTGCTCACACTGCCCATACTGTACCATACAGCAACCAGATATATAGCGCTCACACTGCTCATACTGTACCATACAGCACCCATATATATAGTGCTCTCACTGCTCATACTGTACCATACAGCACCCAGATATATAGCGCTCACACTGCTCATACTGTACCATACAGCACCCAGATATATAGCGCTCACACTGCTCATACTGTACCATACAGCACCCAGATATACAGTGCTCACACTGCCCATACTGTACCATACAGCACCCAGATATATAGTGCTCACACTGCCCATACTGTACCATACAGCACCCAGATATATAGTGCCCCACCCCTCACACTGCCCATACTGTACCATACAGCACCCAGATATATAGCGCTCACACTGCCCATACTGTACCATACAGCACCCAGATATATAGTGCTCACACTGCTCATACTGTACCATACAGCACCCAGATATATAGCGCTCACACTGCTCATACTGTACCATACAGCACCCAGATACATAGTGCTCTCACTGCTCATACTGTACCATACAGCACCCAGATATATAGTGCTCACACTGCTCATACTGTACCATACAGCACCCAGATATACAGTGCTCACACTGCCCATACTGTACCATACAGCACCCAGATATATAGTGCTCTCACTGCTCATACTGTACCATACAGCACCCAAATATATAGCGCTCACACTGCTCATACTGTACCATACAGCACCCAGATACATAGTGCTCTCACTGCTCATACTGTACCATACAGCACCCAGATATATAGCGCTCACACTGCCCATACTGTACCATACAGCACCCAGATATATAGTGCTCACACTGCTCATACAGTACCGTACAGCACCCAGATATATAGCGCTCACACTGCCCATACTGTACCATACAGCACCCAGATATATAGTGCTCACACTACTCATACAGTACCATACAGCACCCAGATATATAGTGCTCACACTGCTCATACAGTACCATACAGCACCCAGATATATAGTGCTCACACTGCCCATACAGCACCCAGATATATAGTGCTCACACTGCCCATACTGTACCATACAGCACCCAGATATATAGCGCTCATACTGTACCATACAGCACCCATATATATAGTGCTCTCACTGCTCATACTGTACCATACAGCACCCAGATATATAGCGCTCACACTGCCCATACTGTACCATACAGCACCCAGATATATAGTGCTCACACTTCCCATACTGTACCATACAGCACCCAGATATATAGGGCTCACACTGCCCATACTGTACCATACAGCACCCAGATATATAGCGCTCACACTGCTCATACTGTACCATACAGCACCCAGATATATAGTGCTCACACTGCACATACTGTACTATACAGCACCCAGATATATAGCGCTCACACTGCTCATACTGTACCGTACAGCACCCAGATATATAGTGCTCACACTGCTCATACTGTACCATACAGCACCCAGATATATAGTGCTCACACTGCTCATACTGTACCATACAGCACCCAGATATATAGTGCTCACACTGCTCATACTGTACCATACAGCACCCAGATATATAGTGCTCACACTGCTCATACTGTACCATACAGCACCCAGATATATAGTGCTCACACTGCCCATACTGTACCATACAGCACCCAGATATATAGTGCTCACACTGCTCATACTGTACCATACAGCACCCAGATATATAGCGCTCACACTGCACATACTGTACTATACAGCACCCAGATATATAGCGCTCACACTGCCCATACAGCACCCAGATATATAGTGCTCACACTGCCCATAGTGTACCATACAGCACCCAGATATATAGCGCTCACACTGCTCATACTGTACCATACAGCACCCAGATATATAGTGCTCACACTGCTCATACTGTACCATACAGCACCCAGATATATAGTGCTCACACTGCTCATACTGTACCATACAGCACCCAGATATATAGTGCTCACACTGCCCATACTGTACCATACAGCACCCAGATATATAGCGCTCACACTGCTCATACTGTACCATACAGCACCCAGATATATAGTGCTCACACTGCACATACTGTACTATACAGCACCCAGATATATAGCGCTCACACTGCCCATACAGCACCCAGATATATAGTGCTCACACTGCCCATACTGTACCATACAGCACCCAGATATATAGTGCTCACACTGCTCATACAGTACCATACAGCACCCAGATATATAGCGCTCACACTGCCCATACTGTACCATACAGCACCCAGATATATAGTGCTCACACTACTCATACAGTACCATACAGCACCCAGATATATAGTGCTCACACTGCTCATACAGTACCATACAGCACCCAGATATATAGTGCTCACACTGCCCATACTGTACCATACAGCACCCAGATATATAGCGCTCACACTGCTCATACTGTACCATACAGCACCCATATATATAGTGCTCTCACTGCTCATACTGTACCATACAGCACCCAGATATATAGCGCTCACACTCCTCATACTGTACCATACAGCACCCAGATATATAGCGCTCACACTGCTCATACTGTACCATACAGCACCCAGATATACAGTGCTCACACTGCTCATACTGTACCATACAGCACCCAGATATATAGTGCTCACACTGCCCATACTGTACCATACAGCACCCAGATATATAGTGCTCACACTGCTCATACTGTACCATACAACACCCAGATATATAGTGCTCACACTGCCCATACTGTACCATACAGCACCCAGATATATAGCGCTCACACTGCTCATACTGTACCATACAGCACCCAAATATATAGCGCTCACACTGCTCATACTGTGCCATACAGCACCCAGATACATAGTGCTCTCACTGCTCATACTGTACCATACAGCACCCAGATATATAGCGCTCACACTGCCCATACTGTACCATACAGCACCCAGATATATAGTGCTCACACTGCTCATACTGTACCATACAGCACCCAGATATATAGCGCTCACACTGCCCATACTGTACCATACAGCACCCAGATATATAGTGCTCTCACTGCTCATACAGCACCCAGATATATAGTGCTCACACTGCTCATATTGTACCATACAGCACCCAGATATATAGTGCTCTCACTGCTCATACTGTACCATACAGCACCCAGATATATAGTGCTCTCACTGCTCATACTGTACCATACAGCACCCAGATATATAGTGCTCTCACTGCTCATACTGTACCATACAGCACCCAGATATATAGTGCTCACACTGCTCATACTGTACCATACAGCACCCAGATATATAGTGCTCACACTGCTCATACTGTACCATACAGCACCCAGATATATAGCTCATAGTGCTCACACTGCCCATACTGTACCATACAGCACCCAGATATATAGTGCTCACACTGCCCATACTGTACTATACAGCACCCAGATATATAGTGCTCACACTGCCCATATTGTACCATACAGCACCCATATATATAGTGCTCACACTGCTCATACTGTACCATACAGCCCCCAGATATATAGTGCTCACACTGCCCATACTGTACCATACAGCACCCAGTTATATAGCGCTCACACTACTCATACTGTACCATACAGCCCCCAGATATATAGTGCTGACTCTGCTCATACTGTACCATACAGCACCCAGATATATAGTGCTCACACTGCCCATACTGTACCATACAGGACCCAGATATATAGTGCTCACACTGCTCATACTGTACCATACAGCACCCAGATATATAGTGCTCACTCTGCTCATACTGTACCATACAGCACCCAGATATATTGTGCTCACACTGCCCATACTGTACCATACAGCACCCAGATATATAGTGCTCACACTGCTCATACTGTACCATACAGCACCCAGATATATAGTGCTCACACTGCTCATACTGTACCATACAGCACCCAGATATATAGTGCTTACACTGCCCATACTGTACCATACAGCACCCAGATATATAGTGCTCACACTGCTCATACTGTACCATACAACACCCAGATATATAGCGCTCACACTGCCCATACAGCACCCAGATATATAGCGCTCACACTGTACCATACAGCACCCAGATATATAGTGCTCACACTGCCCATACTGTACCATACAGCACCCAGATACAGTATATAGTGCTCACACTGCTCATACTGTACCATACAGCACCCAGATATATAGTGCGCACACTGCTCATACTGTACACCATACAGCACCCAGATATTTAGTGCTCACACTGCTCATACTGTACCATACAGCACCCAGATATATAGTGCTCACACTGCTCATACTGTACCATACAGCACCCAGATATATAGCGCTCACACTGCCCATACAGCACCCAGATATATAGCGCTCACACTGCTCATACTGTACCATACAGCACCCAGATATATAGTGCTCACACTGCCCATACTGTACCATACAGCACCCAGATATATAGTGCTCACACTGCTCATACTGTACCATACAGCACCCAGATATATAGTGCTCACACTGCTCATACTGTACACCATACAGCACCCAGATATTCAGTGCTCACACTGCTCATACTGTACCATACAGCACCCAGATATATAGTGCTCACACTGCCCATACAGCACCCAGATATATAGTGCTCTCACTGCTCATACTGTACCATACAGCCCCCAGATATATAGTGCTCACACTGCTCATACTGTACCATACAGCACCCAGATATATAGCGCTCACACTGATCATACAGCACCCAGATATATAGCGCTCACACTGCTCATACTGTACCACACACCACCCCGATATAAGCGCTCACACTGACATACAGCACCCAGATATATAGTGCTCACACTGCTCATACTGTACCATACAGCACCCAGATATATAGTGCTCTCACTGCTCATACTGTACCATACAGCACCCAGATATATAGCGCTCACACTGCTCATACTGTACCATACACCACCCCGATATATAGTGCTCACACTGATCATACAGCACCCAGATATATAGTGCTCACACTGCTCATACTGTACCATACAGCACCCAGATATATAGTGCTCACACTGCTCATACTGTACAATGCAGCACCCATATATATAGTGCTCATACTGTACCATACAGCACCCAGATATATAGTGCTCACACTGCTCATACTGTACCATACAGCACCCAGTTAAGCGCTCACACTGCTCATACAGCACCCAGATATATAGTGCTCACACTGCTCATACTGTACCATACAGCACCCAGATATATAGTGCTCACACTGCTCATACTGTACCATACAGCACCCAGATATATTGTGCTCACACTGCCCATACTGTACCATACAGCACCCAGATATATAGTGCTCACACTGCTCATACTGTACCATACAGCACCCAGATATATAGCGCTCACACTGCCCATACTGTACCATACAGCACCCAGATATATAGCGCTCACACTGCCCATACTGTACCATACAGCACCCAGATATATAGCGCTCACACTGCCCATACTGTACCATACAGCACCCAGATATATAGCGCTCACACTGCCCATACTGTACTATACAGCACCCAGATATATAGCGCTCACACTGCTCATACTGTACCATACACCACCCAGATATATAGCGCTCACACTGCCCATACTGTACCATACAGCACCCAGATATATAGTGCTCACACTGCTCATACTGTACCATACAGCACCCAGATATATAGTGCTCACACTGCTCATACTGTACCATAGAGCACCCAGATATATAGTGCTCACACTGCCCATACTGTACCATACAGCACCCAGATATATAGCGCTCACACTGCTCATACTGTACCATACAGCACCCAGATATATAGTGCTCACACTGATCATACTGTCATACAGCACCCAGATATATAGTGCTCACACTGCTCATACTGTACCATACAGCACCCAGATATATAGTGCTCTCACTGCTCATACTGTACCATACAGCACCCAGATATATAGTGCTCACACTGCCCATACTGTACCATACAGCACCCAGATATATAGTGCTCACACTGCCCATACTGTACCATACAACACCCAGATATATAGTGCTCACACTGCCCATACTGTACCATACAGCACCCAGATATATAGCGCTCACACTGCCCATACTGTACCATACAGCACCCAGATATATAGCGCTCACACTGCTCATACTGTACCATACAGCACCCAGATATATAGTGCTCACACTGCACATACTGTACCATACAGCACCCAGATATATAGCGCTCACACTGCTCATACTGTCACCGTACAGCACCCAGATATATAGTGCTCACACTGCTCATACTGTACCATACAGCACCCAGATATATAGCGCTCACACTGCTCATACTGTACCATACAGCACCCAGATATATAGTGCTCACACTGCTCATACTGTACCATACAGCACCCAGATATATAGTGCTCACACTGCTCATACTGTACCATACAGCACCCAGATATATAGTGCTCACACTGCCCATACTGTACCATACAGCACCCAGATATATAGCGCTCACACTGCTCATACTGTACCATACAGCACCCAAATATATAGCGCTCACACTGCTCATACTGTACCATACAGCACCCAGATACATAGTGCTCTCACTGCTCATACTGTACCATACAGCACCCAGATATATAGCGCTCACACTGCCCATACTGTACCATACAGCACCCAGATATATAGTGCTCACACTGCTCATACAGTACCATACAGCACCCAGATATATAGCGCTTACACTGCCCATACTGTACCATACAGCACCCAGATATATAGTGCTCACACTACTCATACAGTACCATACAGCACCCAGATATATAGTGCTCACACTGCTCATACAGTACCATACAGCACACAGATATATAGTGCTCACACTGCCCATACAGCACCCAGATATATAGTGCTCACACTGCCCATACTGTACCATACAGCACCCAGATATATAGCGCTCACACTGCTCATACTGTACCATACAGCACCCATATATATAGTGCTCTCACTGCTCATACTGTACCATACAGCACCCAGATATATAGCGCTCACACTGCCCATACTGTACCATACAGCACCCAGATATATAGTGCTCACACTGCCCATACTGTACCATACAGCACCCAGATATATAGCGCTCACACTGCCCATACTGTACCATACAGCACCCAGATATATAGCGCTCACACTGCTCATACTGTACCGTACAGCACCCAGATATATAGTGCTCACACTGCTCATACTGTACCATACAGCACCCAGATATATAGCGCTCACACTGCTCATACTGTACCATACAGCACCCAGATATATAGTGCTCACACTGCTCATACTGTACCATACAGCCCCCAGATATATAGTGCTCACACTGCTCATACTGTACCATACAGCACCCAGATATATAGTGCTCTCACTGCTCATACTGTACCATACAGCACCCAGATATATAGTGCTCACACTGACCATACTGTACCATACAGCACCCAGATATATAGTGCTCACACTGCCCATACTGTACCATACAGCACCCAGATATATAGCGCCCACCCCCCAACAGATATATAGCGCTCACACTGCTCATACTGTACCATACAGCACCCAGATATATAGTGCTCACACTGCACATACTGTACTATAAGCACCCAGATATATAGCGCACACACCGCCCATACAGCACCCAGATATATAGTGCTCACACTGCCCATACTGTACCATACAGCACCCAGATATATAGTGCTCACACTGCTCATACAGTACCATACAGCACCCAGATATATAGCGCTCACACTGCCCATACTGTACCATACAGCCCCCAGATATATAGTGCTCACACTACTCATACAGTACCATACAGCACCCAGATATATAGTGCTCACACTGCCCATACTGTACCATACAGCACCCAGATATATAGTGCTCACACTGCTCATACAGTACCATACAGCACCCAGATATATAGTGCTCACACTGCCCATACAGCACCCAGATATATAGTGCTCACACTGCCCATACTGTACCATACAGCACCCAGATATATAGCGCTCACACTGCTCATACTGTACCATACAGCACCCATATATATAGTGCTCTCACTGCTCATACTGTACCATACAGCACCCAGATATATAGCGCTCACACTCCTCATACTGTACCATACAGCACCCAGATATATAGCGCTCACACTGCTCATACTGTACCATACAGCACCCAGATATACAGTGCTCACACTGCCCATACTGTACCATACAGCACCCAGATATATAGTGCTCACACTGCCCATACTGTACCATACAGCACCCAGATATATAGTGCTCACACTGATCATACAGCACCCAGATATATAGGGCTCACACTGCCCATACTGTACCATACAGCACCCAGATATATAGCGCTCACACTGCCCATACTGTACCATACAGCACCCAGATATATAGTGCTCACACTGCCCATACTGTACCACACAGCACCCAGATATATAGCGCTCACACTGCTCATACTGTACCATACAGCACCCAAATATATAGTGCTCTCACTGCTCATACTGTACCATACAGCACCCAGATACATAGTGCTCTCACTGCTCATACTGTACCATACAGCACCCAGATATATAGTGCTCACACTGCTCAAACAGTACCATACAGCACCCAGATATATAGCGCTCACACTGCCCATACTGTACCATACAGCACCCAGATATATAGCGCTCACACTGCTCATACTGTACCATACAGCACCCAAATATATAGCGCTCACACTGCTCATACTGTACCATACAGCACCCAGCTACATAGTGCTCTCACTGCTCATACTGTACCATACAGCACCCAGATACATAGTGCTCTCACTGCTCATACTGTACCATACAGCACCCAGATATATAGCGCTCACACTGCCCATACTGTACCATACAGCACCCAGATATATAGTGCTCACACTGCCCATACTGTACCATACAGCACCCAGATATATAGCGCTCTCACTGCTCATACTGTACCATACAGCACCCATATATATAGTGCTCTCACTGCTCATACTGTACCATACAGCACCCAGATATATAGCGCTCACACTGCTCATACTGTACCATACAGCACCCAAATATATAGCGCTCACACTGCTCATACTGTACCATACAGCACCCAGATACATAGTGCTCTCACTGCTCATACTATACCATACAGCACCCAGATATATAGCGCTCACACTGCCCATACTGTACCATACAGCACCCAGATATATAGTGCTCACACTGCACATACTGTACCACACCCAAAAACACAACCATACAGCACCCAGATATATAGTGCTCACACTGCCCATACTGTACCATACAGCACCCAGATATATAGTGCTCACACTGCTCATACAGTACCATACAGCACCCAGATATATAGCGCTCACACTGCCCATACTGTACCATACAGCCCCCAGATATATAGTGCTCACACTCCCACTCATACAGTACCATACAGCACCCAGATATATAGTGCTCACACTGCCCATACTGTACCATACAGCACCCAGATATATAGTGCTCACACTGCTCATACAGTACCATACAGCACCCAGATATATAGTGCTCACACTGCCCATACAGCACCCAGATATATAGTGCTCACACTGCCCATACTGTACCATACAGCACCCAGATATATAGCGCTCACACTGCTCATACTGTACCATACAGCACCCATATATATAGTGCTCTCACTGCTCATACTGTACCATACAGCACCCAGATATATAGCGCTCACACTCCTCATACTGTACCATACAGCACCCAGATATATAGCGCTCACACTGCTCATACTGTACCATACAGCACCCAGATATACAGTGCTCACACTGCCCATACTGTACCATACAGCACCCAGATATATAGTGCTCACACTGCCCATACTGTACCATACAGCACCCAGATATATAGTGCTCACACTGATCATACAGCACCCAGATATATAGGGCTCACACTGCCCATACTGTACCATACAGCACCCAGATATATAGCGCTCACACTGCCCATACTGTACCATACAGCACCCAGATATATAGTGCTCACACTGCCCATACTGTACCACACAGCACCCAGATATATAGCGCTCACACTGCTCATACTGTACCATACAGCACCCAAATATATAGTGCTCTCACTGCTCATACTGTACCATACAGCACCCAGATACATAGTGCTCTCACTGCTCATACTGTACCATACAGCACCCAGATATATAGTGCTCACACTGCTCAAACAGTACCATACAGCACCCAGATATATAGTGCTCACACTGCCCATACTGTACCATACAGCACCCAGATATATAGCGCTCACACTGCTCATACTGTACCATACAGCACCCAAATATATAGCGCTCACACTGCTCATACTGTACCATACAGCACCCAGCTACATAGTGCTCTCACTGCCTCATACTGTACCATACAGCACCCAGATACATAGTGCTCTCACTGCTCATACTGTACCATACAGCACCCAGATATATAGCGCTCACACTGCCCATACTGTACCATACAGCACCCAGATATATAGTGCTCACACTGCCCATACTGTACCATACAGCACCCAGATATATAGCGCTCTCACTGCTCATACTGTACCATACAGCACCCATATATATAGTGCTCTCACTGCTCATACTGTACCATACAGCACCCAGATATATAGCGCTCACACTGCTCATACTGTACCATACAGCACCCAAATATATAGCGCTCACACTGCTCATACTGTACCATACAGCACCCAGATACATAGTGCTCTCACTGCTCATACTGTACCATACAGCACCCAGATATATAGCGCTCACACTGCCCATACTGTACCATACAGCACCCAGATATATAGTGCTCACACTGCTCATACAGTACCGTACAGCACCCAGATATATAGCGCTCACACTGCCCATACTGTACCATACAGCACCCAGATATATAGTGCTCACACTACTCATACAGTACCATACAGCACCCAGATATATAGTGCTCACACTGCTCATACAGTACCATACAGCACCCAGATATATAGTGCTCACACTGCCCATACAGCACCCAGATATATAGTGCTCACACTGCCCATACTGTACCATACAGCACCCAGATATATAGCGCTCATACTGTACCATACAGCACCCATATATATAGTGCTCTCACTGCTCATACTGTACCATACAGCACCCAGATATATAGCGCTCACACTGCCCATACTGTACCATACAGCACCCAGATATATAGTGCTCACACTTCCCATACTGTACCATACAGCACCCAGATATATAGGGCTCACACTGCCCATACTGTACCATACAGCACCCAGATATATAGCGCTCACACTGCTCATACTGTACCATACAGCACCCAGATATATAGTGCTCACACTGCACATACTGTACTATACAGCACCCAGATATATAGCGCTCACACTGCTCATACTGTACCGTACAGCACCCAGATATATAGTGCTCACACTGCTCATACTGTACCATACAGCACCCAGATATATAGTGCTCACACTGCTCATACTGTACCATACAGCACCCAGATATATAGTGCTCACACTGCTCATACTGTACCATACAGCACCCAGATATATAGTGCTCACACTGCTCATACTGTACCATACAGCACCCAGATATATAGTGCTCACACTGCCCATACTGTACCATACAGCACCCAGATATATAGTGCTCACACTGCTCATACTGTACCATACAGCACCCAGATATATAGCGCTCACACTGCACATACTGTACCATACAGCACCCAGATATATAGCGCCACACTGCCCCCCCCAGAACTCACACTGCCCATACTGTACCATACAGCACCCAGATATATAGCGCTCACACTGCTCATACTGTACCATACAGCACCCAGATATATAGTGCTCACACTGCTCATACTGTACCATACAGCACCCAGATATATAGTGCTCACACTGCTCATACTGTACCATACAGCACCCAGATATATAGTGCTCACACTGCCCATACTGTACCATACAGCACCCTGATATATAGCGCTCACACTGCTCATACTGTACCATACAGCACCCAGATATATAGTGCTCACACTGCACATACTGTACCAGCACCCAGATATAAGCGCACACACCCCATACAGCACCCAGATATATAGTGCTCACACTGCCCATACTGTACCATACAGCACCCAGATATATAGTGCTCACACTGCTCATACAGTACCATACAGCACCCAGATATATAGCGCTCACACTGCCCATACTGTACCATACAGCACCCAGATATATAGTGCTCACACTACTCATACAGTACCATACAGCACCCAGATATATAGTGCTCACACTGCTCATACAGTACCATACAGCACCCAGATATATAGTGCTCACACTGCCCATACTGTACCATACAGCACCCAGATATATAGTGCTCACACTGCTCATACTGTACCATACAGCACCCAGATATATAGTGCTCACACTGCTCATACTGTACCATACAGCACCCAGATATATAGCGCTCACACTGCTCATACTGTACCATACAGCACCCAGATATATAGTGCTCACACTGCTCATACTGTACCATACAGCACCCAGATATATAGTGCTCACACTGCTCATACTGTACCATACAGCACCCAGATATATAGTGCTCACACTGCCCATACTGTACCATACAGCCACCCAGATATATAGGCTCACACAGCCCATACGACCAACAGCACCCAGATATATAGTGCTCACACTGCTCATACTGTACCATACAGCACCCAGATATATAGTGCTCACACTGCTCATACTGTACCATACAGCACCCAGATATATAGTGCTCACACTGCCCATACTGTACCATACAGCACCCAGATATATAGTGCCACACTGCCCATACTGTACCATACAGCACCCAGATATATAGCGCTCACACCTGCCCATACTGTACCATACAGCACCCAGATATATAGTGCTCACACTGCTCATACTGTACCATACAGCACCCAGATATATAGTGCTCACACTGCTCATACTGTACCATACAGCACCCAGATATATAGGCACACTGCTCAACAGCACCACACACACCCCCAGAATACACCTGCTCATACTGTACCATACAGCACCCAGATATATAGTGCTCACACTGCCCATACTGTACCATACAGCACCCAGATATATAGTGCTCACACTGCTCATACTGTACCATACAGCACCCAGATATATAGTGCTCACACTGCTCATACTGTACCATACAGCACCCAGATATATAGTGCTCACACTGCTCATACTGTACCATACAGCACCCAGATATATAGTGCTCACACTGCTCATACTGTACCATACAGCACCCAGATAATATATACAGCTCACACTGTACCATACAGCACCCAGATATATAGTGCTCACACTGCCCATACTGTACCATACAGCACCCAGAACATATATAGTGCTCACACTGCTCATACTGTACCATACAGCACCCAGATATATAGTGCGCACACTGCTCATACTGTACACCATACAGCACCCAGATATATAGTGCTCACACTGCTCATACTGTACCATACAGCACCCAGATATATAGTGCTCACACTGCTCATACTGTACCATACAGCACCCAGATATATAGCGCTCACACTGCCCATACAGCACCCAGATATATACGCTCACACTGCTCATACTGTACCATACAGCACCCAGATATATAGTGCTCACACTGCCCATACTGTACCATACAGCACCCAGATATATAGTGCTCACACTGCTCATACTGTACCATACAGCACCCAGATATATAGTGCTCACACTGCTCATACTGTACACCATACTGCACCCAGATATTTAGTGCTCACACTGCTCATACTGTACCATACAGCACCGAGATATATAGTGCTCACACTGCCCATACAGCACCCAGATATATAGTGCTCTCACTGCTCATACTGTACCATACAGCCCCCAGATATATAGTGCTCACACTGCTCATACTGTACCATACAGCACCCAGATATATAGCGCTCACACTGATCATACAGCACCCAGATATATAGCGCTCACACTGCTCATACTGTACCCCCCCATACAGCACCCAGATATATAGTGCTCACACTGCTCATACTGTACCATACAGCACCCAGATATATAGTGCTCTCACTGCTCATACTGTACCATACAGCACCCAGATATATAGTGCTCACACTGCTCATACTGTACCCCACATACAGCACCCAGATATATAGTGCTCACACTGCTCATACTGTACCATACAGCACCCAGATATATAGTGCTCACTGCTCATATGAAAGGCACATATATGTGCTCATACTGTACCATACAGCACCCAGATATATAGTGCTCACACTGCTCATATTGTACCATACAGCACCCAGATATATAGCGCTCACACTGCTCATACAGCACCCAGATATATAGTGCTCACACTGCTCATACTGTACCATACAGCACCCAGATATATAGTGCTCACACTGCTCATACTGTACCATACAGCACCCAGATATATTGTGCTCACACTGCCCATACTGTACCATACAGCACCCAGATATATAGTGCTCACACTGCTCATACTGTACCATACAGCACCCAGATATATAGCGCTCACACTGCCCATACTGTACCATACAGCACCCAGATATATAGCGCTCACACTGCCCATACTGTACCATACAGCACCCAGATATATAGCGCTCACACTGCCCATACTGTACCATACAGCACCCAGATATATAGCGCTCACACTGCCCATACTGTACTATACAGCACCCAGATATATAGCGCTCACACTGCTCATACTGTACAATACAGCACCCAGATATATAGCGCTCACACTGCCCATACTGTACCATACAGCACCCAGATATATAGTGCTCACACTGCTCATACTGTACCATACAGCACCCAGATATATAGTGCTCACACTGCTCATACTGTACCATAGAGCACCCAGATATATAGTGCTCACACTGCCCATACTGTACCATACAGCACCCAGATATATAGCGCTCACACTGCCCATACTGTACCATACAGCACCCAGATATATAGTGCTCACACTGCTCATACTGTACCACACACCCGAAACCACACCCATACAGCACCCAGATATATAGTGCTCACACTGCCCATACTGTACCATACAGCACCCAGATATATAGCGCTCACACTGCTCATACTGTACCATACAGCACCCAGATATATAGTGCTCTCACTGCTCATACTGTACCATACAGCACCCAGATATATAGCGCTCACACTGCTCATACTGTACCATACAGCACCCAGATATATAGCGCTCACACTGCTCATACTGTACCATACAGCACCCAGATATACAGTGCTCACACTGCCCATACTGTACCATACAGCACCCAGATATATAGTGCTCACACTGCCCATACTGTACCATACAGCACCCAGTTATAGTGCTCACACGACAAACAGCACCCAGATATATAGGGCTCACACTGCCCATACTGTACCATACAGCACCCAGATATATAGCGCTCACACTGCCCATACTGTACCATACAGCACCCAGATATATAGTGCTCACACTGCTCATACTGTACCATACAGCACCCAGATATATAGCGCTCACACTGCTCATACTGTACCATACAGCACCCAGATATATAGTGCTCTCACTGCTCATACTGTACCATACAGCACCCAGATATATAGTGCTCTCACTGCTCATACTGTACCATACAGCACCCAAATATATAGCGCTCACACTGCTCATACTGTACCATACAGCACCCAGATACATAGTGCTCTCACTGCTCATACTGTACCATACAGCACCCAGATATATAGCGCTCACACTGCCCATACTGTACCATACAGCACCCAGATATATAGTGCTCACACTGCTCATACAGTACCGTACAGCACCCAGATATATAGCGCTCACACTGCCCATACTGTACCATACAGCACCCAGATATATAGTGCTCACACTACTCATACAGTACCATACAGCACCCAGATATATAGTGCTCACACTGCTCATACAGTACCATACAGCACCCAGATATATAGTGCTCACACTGCCCATACAGCACCCAGATATATAGTGCTCACACTGCCCATACTGTACCATACAGCACCCAGATATATAGCGCTCATACTGTACCATACAGCACCCATATATATAGTGCTCTCACTGCTCATACTGTACCATACAGCACCCAGATATATAGCGCTCACACTGCCCATACTGTACCATACAGCACCCAGATATATAGTGCTCACACTTCCCATACTGTACCATACAGCACCCAGATATATAGGGCTCACACTGCCCATACTGTACCATACAGCACCCAGATATATAGCGCTCACACTGCTCATACTGTACCATACAGCACCCAGATATATAGTGCTCACACTGCACATACTGTACTATACAGCACCCAGATATATAGCGCTCACACTGCTCATACTGTACCGTACAGCACCCAGATATATAGTGCTCACACTGCTCATACTGTACCATACAGCACCCAGATATATAGTGCTCACACTGCTCATACTGTACCATACAGCACCCAGATATATAGTGCTCACACTGCTCATACTGTACCATACAGCACCCAGATATATAGTGCTCACACTGCTCATACTGTACCATACAGCACCCAGATATATAGTGCTCACACTGCCCATACTGTACCATACAGCACCCAGATATATAGTGCTCACACTGCTCATACTGTACCATAGAGCACCCAGATATATAGCGCTCACACTGCACATACTGTACTATACAGCACCCAGATATATAGCGCTCACACTGCCCATACAGCACCCAGATATATAGTGCTCACACTGCCCATAGTGTACCATACAGCACCCAGATATATAGCGCTCACACTGCTCATACTGTACCATACAGCACCCAGATATATAGTGCTCACACTGCTCATACTGTACCATACAGCACCCAGATATATAGTGCTCACACTGCTCATACTGTACCATACAGCACCCAGATATATAGTGCTCACACTGCCCATACTGTACCATACAGCACCCAGATATATAGCGCTCACACTGCTCATACTGTACCATACAGCACCCAGATATATAGTGCTCACACTGCACATACTGTACTATACAGCACCCAGATATATAGCGCTCACACTGCCCATACAGCACCCAGATATATAGTGCTCACACTGCCCATACTGTACCATACAGCACCCAGATATATAGTGCTCACACTGCTCATACAGTACCATACAGCACCCAGATATATAGCGCTCACACTGCCCATACTGTACCATACAGCACCCAGATATATAGTGCTCACACTACTCATACAGTACCATACAGCACCCAGATATATAGTGCTCACACTGCTCATACAGTACCATACAGCACCCAGATATATAGTGCTCACACTGCCCATACTGTACCATACAGCACCCAGATATATAGCGCTCACACTGCTCATACTGTACCATACAGCACCCATATATATAGTGCTCTCACTGCTCATACTGTACCATACAGCACCCAGATATATAGCGCCCACTCCCTCATACTGTACCATACAGCACCCAGATATATAGCGCTCACACTGCTCATACTGTACCATACAGCACCCAGATATACAGTGCTCACACTGCTCATACTGTACCATACAGCACCCAGATATATAGTGCTCACACTGCCCATACTGTACCATACAGCACCCAGATATATAGTGCTCACACTGCTCATACTGTACCATACAACACCCAGATATATAGTGCTCACACTGCCCATACTGTACCATACAGCACCCAGATATATAGCGCTCACACTGCTCATACTGTACCATACAGCACCCAAATATATAGCGCTCACACTGCTCATACTGTGCCATACAGCACCCAGATACATAGTGCTCTCACTGCTCATACTGTACCATACAGCACCCAGATATATAGCGCTCACACTGCCCATACTGTACCATACAGCACCCAGATATATAGTGCTCACACTGCTCATACTGTACCATACAGCACCCAGATATATAGCGCTCACACTGCCCATACTGTACCATACAGCACCCAGATATATAGTGCTCTCACTGCTCATACAGCACCCAGATATATAGTGCTCACACTGCTCATATTGTACCATACAGCACCCAGATATATAGTGCTCTCACTGCTCATACTGTACCATACAGCACCCAGATATATAGTGCTCTCACTGCTCATACTGTACCATACAGCATCCAGATATATAGTGCTCTCACTGCTCATATTGTACCATACAGCACCCAGATATATAGTGCTCACACTGCTCATACTGTACCATACAGCACCCAGATATATAGTGCTCACACTGCTCATACTGTACCATACAGCACCCAGATATATAGTGCTCACACTGCTCATAGAGCACCCAGATATATAGTGCTCACACTGCCCATACTGTACCATACAGCACCCAGATATATAGTGCTCACACTGCCCATACTGTACTATACAGCACCCAGATATATAGTGCTCACACTGCCCATATTGTACCATACAGCACCCATATATATAGTGCTCACACTGCTCATACTGTACCATACAGCCCCCAGATATATAGTGCTCACACTGCCCATACTGTACCATACAGCACCCAGTTATATAGCGCTCACACTACTCATACTGTACCATACAGCCCCCAGATATATAGTGCTGACTCTGCTCATACTGTACCATACAGCACCCAGATATATAGTGCTCACACTGCCCATACTGTACCATACAGGACCCAGATATATAGTGCTCACACTGCTCATACTGTACCATACAGCACCCAGATATATAGTGCTCACTCTGCTCATACTGTACCATACAGCACCCAGATATATTGTGCTCACACTGCCCATACTGTACCATACAGCACCCAGATATATAGTGCTCACACTGCTCATACTGTACCATACAGCACCCAGATATATAGTGCTCACACTGCTCATACTGTACCATACAGCACCCAGATATATAGTGCTTACACTGCCCATACTGTACCATACAGCACCCAGATATATAGTGCTCACACTGCTCATACTGTACCATACAGCACCCAGATATATAGCGCTCACACTGCCCATACAGCACCCAGATATATAGCGCTCACACTGTACCATACAGCACCCAGATATATAGTGCTCACACTGCCCATACTGTACCATACAGCACCCAGATACAGTATATAGTGCTCACACTGCTCATACTGTACCATACAGCACCCAGATATATAGTGCGCACACTGCTCATACTGTACACCATACAGCACCCAGATATTCAGTGCTCACACTGCTCATACTGTACCATACAGCACCCAGATATATAGTGCTCACACTGCTCATACTGTACCATACAGCACCCAGATATATAGCGCTCACACTGCCCATACAGCACCCAGATATATAGCGCTCACACTGCTCATACTGTACCATACAGCACCCAGATATATAGTGCTCACACTGCCCATACTGTACCATACAGCACCCAGATATATAGTGCTCACACTGCTCATACTGTACCATACAGCACCCAGATATATAGTGCTCACACTGCTCATACTGTACACCATACAGCACCCAGATATTCAGTGCTCACACTGCTCATACTGTACCATACAGCACCGAGATATATAGTGCTCACACTGCCCATACAGCACCCAGATATATAGTGCTCTCACTGCTCATACTGTACCATACAGCCCCCAGATATATAGTGCTCACCACTGCTCATACTGTACCCAAACCCATACAGCACCCAGATATATAGCGCCACACGTCAACAGCACCCAGATATACGCGCCAGCGCCCACACTGCTCATACTGTACCATACACCACCCCGATATATAGCGCTCACACTGATCATACAGCACCCAGATATATAGTGCTCACACTGCTCATACTGTACCATACAGCACCCAGATATATAGTGCTCTCACTGCTCATACTGTACCATACAGCACCCAGATATATAGCGCTCACACTGCTCATACTGTACCATACACCACCCCGATATATAGTGCTCACACTGATCATACAGCACCCAGATATATAGTGCTCACACTGCTCATACTGTATCATACAGCACCCAGATATATAGTGCTCACACTGCTCATACTGTACAATGCAGCACCCATATATATAGTGCTCATACTGTACCATACAGCACCCAGATATATAGTGCTCACACTGCTCATATTGTACCATACAGCACCCAGATATATAGCGCCACACTGCTCATACAGCACCCAGATATATAGTGCTCACACTGCTCATACTGTACCATACAGCACCCAGATATATAGTGCTCACACTGCTCATACTGTACCATACAGCACCCAGATATATTGTGCTCACACTGCCCATACTGTACCATACAGCACCCAGATATATAGTGCTCACACTGCTCATACTGTACCATACAGCACCCAGATATATAGCGCCCACACTGCCCATACTGTACCATACAGCACCCAGATATATAGCGCTCACACTGCCCATACTGTACCATACAGCACCCAGATATATAGCGCTCACACTGCCCATACTGTACCATACAGCACCCAGATATATAGCGCTCACACTGCCCATACTGTACCATACAGCACCCAGATATATAGCGCTCACACTGCTCATACTGTACCATACACCACCCAGATATATAGCGCTCACACTGCCCATACTGTACCATACAGCACCCAGATATATAGTGCTCACACTGCTCATACTGTACCATACAGCACCCAGATATATAGTGCTCACACTGCTCATACTGTACCATACAGCACCCAGATATATAGTGCTCACACTGCTCATACTGTACCATACAGCACCCAGATATATAGCGCTCACACTGCTCATACTGTACCATACAGCACCCAGATATATAGTGCTCACACTGATCATACTGTCATACAGCACCCAGGCTCACACTGCTCATACTGTACCATACAGCACCCAGATATATAGTGCTCTCACTGCTCATACTGTACCATACAGCACCCAGATATATAGTGCTCACACTGCCCATACTGTACCATACAGCACCCAGATATATAGTGCTCACACTGCCCATACTGTACCATACAGCACCCAGATATATAGTGCTCACACTGCCCATACTGTACCATACAGCACCCAGATATATAGCGCTCACACTGCCCATACTGTACCATACAGCACCCAGATATATAGTGCTCACACTGCTCATACTGTACCATACAGCACCCAGATATATAGTGCTCACACTGCCCATACTGTACCATACAGCACCCAGATATATAGTGCTCACACTGCTCATACTGTACCATACAGCACCCAGATATATAGTGCTCACACTGCCCATACTGTACCATACAGCACCCAGATATATAGTGCTCACACTGCTCATACTGTACCATACAGCACCCAGATATATAGTGCTCACACTGCTCATACTGTACCATACAGCACCCAGATATATAGTGCTCACACTGCCCATACTGTACCATACAGCACCCAGATATATAGTGCTCACACTGCTCATACTGTACCATACTGCACCCAGATATATAGCGCTCTCACTGCTCATACTGTACCATACAGCACCCAGATATACAGTGCTCACACTGCTCATACTGTACCATACAGCACCCAGATATATAGTGCTCACACTGATCATACAGCACCCAGATATATAGTGCTCACACTGCTCATACTGTACCATACAGCACCCTGATATATAGTGCTCACACTGCTCATACTGTACCATACAGCACCCAGATATATAGTGCTCACACTGATCATACAGCACCCAGAATATAGTGCTCACACTGCTCATACTGTACCATACAGCACCCAGATATATAGTGCTCATACTGTACCATACAGCACCCAGATATATAGTGCTCACACTGCCCATACTGTACCATACAGCACCCAGATATATAGCGCTCACACTGCTCATACTGTACCATACAGCACCCAGTTATATAGCGCTCACACTGCCCATACAGCACCGAGATATACAGTGCTCTCACTGCTCATACTGTACCATACAGCACCCAGATATATAGTGCTCACACTGCCCATACTGTACCATACAGCACCCAGATATATAGCGCTCACACTGCCCATACTGTACCATACAGCACCCAGATATATAGTGCTCAAACTGCTCATACTGTACCATACAGCACCCAGATATATAGTGCTCACACTGCTCATACTGTACCATACAGCACCCAGATATATAGTGCTCACACTGCTCATACTGTACCATACAGCACCCAGATATATAGTGCTCACACTGCCCATACTGTACCATACAGCCCCCCAGATATATAGTGCTCACACTGCTCATACAGTACCATACAGCACCCAGATATATAGTGCTCACACTGCCCATACTGTACCATACAGCACCCAGATATATAGTGCTCACACTGCTCATACAGTACCATACAGCACCCAGATATATAGTGCTCACACTGCCCATACAGCACCCAGATATATAGTGCTCACACTGCCCATACTGTACCATACAGCACCCAGATATATAGCGCTCACACTGCTCATACTGTACCATACAGCACCCAGATATATAGTGCTCTCACTGCTCATACTGTACCATACAGCACCCAGATATATAGCGCTCACACTGCTCATACTGTACCATACAGCACCCAGATATATAGCGCTCACACTGCTCATACTGTACCATACAGCACCCAGATATACAGTGCTCACACTGCCCATACTGTACCATACAGCACCCAGATATATAGTGCTCACACTGCCCATACTGTACCATACAGCACCCAGATATATAGTGCTCACACTGATCATACAGCACCCAGATATATAGGGCTCACACTGCCCATACTGTACCATACAGCACCCAGATATATAGCGCTCACACTGCCCATACTGTACCATACAGCACCCAGATATATAGTGCTCACACTGCCCATACTGTACCACACAGCACCCAGATATATAGCGCTCACACTGCTCATACTGTACCATACAGCACCCAAATATATAGTGCTCACACTGCTCATACTGTACCATACAGCACCCAGATACATAGTGCTCTCACTGCTCATACTGTACCATACAGCACCCAGATATATAGTGCTCACACTGCTCAAACAGTACCATACAGCACCCAGATATATAGCGCTCACACTGCCCATACTGTACCATACAGCACCCAGATATATAGCGCTCACACTGCTCATACTGTACCATACAGCACCCAGATATATAGCGCTCACACTGCTCATACTGTACCATACAGCACCCAAGTGCCTCACGCCCCACATACAGACCCAGATACATAGTGCTCTCACTGCTCATACTGTACCATACAGCACCCAGATATATAGCGCTCACACTGCCCATACTGTACCATACAGCACCCAGATATATAGTGCTCACACTGCCCATACTGTACCATACAGCACCCAGATATATAGCGCTCTCACTGCTCATACTGTACCATACAGCACCCAATATATAGTGCTCTCACTGCTCATACTGTACCATACAGCACCCAGATATATAGCGCTCACACTGCTCATACTGTACCATACAGCACCCAGATATATAGCGCTCACACTGCTCATACTGTACCATACAGCACCCAGATACATAGTGCTCTCACTGCTCATACTGTACCATACAGCACCCAGATATATAGTGCTCACACTGCCCATACTGTACCATACAGCACCCAGATATATAGTGCTCACACTGCTCATACAGTACCATACAGCACCCAGATATATAGCGCTCACACTGCCCATACTGTACCATACAGCACCCAGATATATAGTGCTCACACTACTCATACAGTACCATACAGCACCCAGATATATAGTGCTCACACTGCTCATACTGTACCATACAGCACCCAGATATATAGTGCTCACACTGCCCACCATACAGCACCCAGATATATAGTGCTCACACTGCCCATACGACCATACAGCACCCAGAATAGGCTCATACTGTACCATACAGCACCCAGATATTTAGTGCTCTCACTGCTCATACTGTACCATACAGCACCCAGATATATAGCGCTCACACTGCCCATACTGTACCATACAGCACCCAGATATATAGTGCTCACACTTCCCATACTGTACCATACAGCACCCAGATATATAGGGCTCACACTGCCCATACTGTACCATACAGCACCCAGATATATAGCGCTCACACTGCTCATACTGTACCATACAGCACCCAGATATATAGTGCTCACACTGCACATACTGTACTATACAGCACCCAGATATATAGCGCTCACACTGCTCATACTGTACCGTACAGCACCCAGATATATAGTGCTCACACTGCTCATACTGTACCATACAGCACCCAGATATATAGTGCTCACACTGCTCATACTGTACCATACAGCACCCAGATATATAGTGCTCACACTGCTCATACTGTACCATACAGCACCCAGATATATAGTGCTCACACTGCTCATACTGTACCATACAGCACCCAGATATATAGTGCTCACACTGCCCATACTGTACCATACAGCACCCAGATATATAGTGCTCACACTGCTCATACTGTACCATACAGCACCCAGATATATAGCGCTCACACTGCACATACTGTACTATACAGCACCCAGATATATAGCGCTCACACTGCCCATACAGCACCCAGATATATAGTGCTCACACTGCCCATAGTGTACCATACAGCACCCAGATATATAGCGCTCACACTGCTCATACTGTACCATACAGCACCCAGATATATAGTGCTCACACTGCTCATACTGTACCATACAGCACCCAGATATATAGTGCTCACACTGCTCATACTGTACCATACAGCACCCAGATATATAGTGCTCACACTGCCCATACTGTACCATACAGCACCCAGATATATAGCGCTCACACTGCTCATACTGTACCATACAGCACCCAGATATATAGTGCTCACACTGCACATACTGTACTATACAGCACCCAGATATATAGCGCTCACACTGCCCATACAGCACCCAGATATATAGTGCTCACACTGCCCATACTGTACCATACAGCACCCAGATATATAGTGCTCACACTGCTCATACAGTACCATACAGCACCCAGATATATAGTGCTCACACTGCCCATACTGTACCATACAGCACCCAGATATATAGTGCTCACACTGCTCATACAGTACCATACAGCACCCAGATATATAGTGCTCACACTGCTCATACTGTACCATACAGCACCCAGATATATAGTGCTCACACTGCCCATACTGTACCACGTCACAGCACCCAGATATATAGCGCTCACACTGCTCATACTGTACCATACAGCACCCAGATATATAGGCACCTCATACTGTACCATACAGCACCCAGATATATAGCGCTCACACTGCTCATACTGTACCATACAGCACCCAGATATACAGTGCTCACACTGCTCATACTGTACCATACAGCACCCAGATATATAGTGCTCACACTGCCCATACTGTACCATACAGCACCCAGATATATAGTGCTCACACTGCTCATACTGTACCATACAGCACCCAGATATATAGTGCTCACACTGCCCATACTGTACCATACAGCACCCAGATATATAGTGCTCACACTGCTCATACTGTACCATACAGCACCCAGATATATAGCGCCACACGCCAACGACCATACAGCACCCAGATACATAGTGCTCTCACTGCTCATACTGTACCATACAGCACCCAGATATATAGCGCTCACACTGCCCATACTGTACCATACAGCACCCAGATATATAGTGCTCACACTGCTCATACTGTACCATACAGCACCCAGATATATAGCGCTCACACTGCCCATACTGTACCATACAGCACCCAGATATATAGTGCTCACACTGCTCATACTGTACCATACAGCACCCAGATATATAGTGCTCACACTGCTCATACTGTGCCATACAGCACCCAGATATATAGTGCTCACACTGCCCATACTGTACCATACAGCACCCAGATATATAGTGCTCACACTGCCCATATTGTACCATACAGCACCCAAAAAGTGCTCACACGAACGACCAACAGCCCCCAGATATATAGTGCTCACACTGCCCATACTGTACCATACAGCACCCAGATATATAGCGCTCACACTGCTCATACTGTACCATACAGCCCCCAGATATATAGTGCTCACACTGCTCATACTGTACCATACAGCACCCAGATATATAGTGCTCACACTGCCCATACTGTACCATACAGGACCCAGATATATAGTGCTCACACTGCTCATACTGTACCATACAGCACCCAGATATATAGTGCTCACACTGCTCATACTGTACCATACAGCACCCAGATATATAGTGCTCACACTGCCCATACTGTACCATACAGCACCCAGATATATAGTGCTCACACTGCTCATACTGTACCATACAGCACCCAGATATATAGTGCTCACACTGCTCATACTGTACCATACAGCACCCAGATATATAGTGCTTCACACTGCCCATACTGTACCAAACAGCACCCAGATATATAGTGCTCACACTGCTCATACTGTACCATACAGCACCCAGATATATAGCGCTCACACTGCCCATACAGCACCCAGATATATAGCGCTCACACTGTACCATACAGCACCCAGATATATAGTGCTCACACTGCCCATACTGTACCATACAGCACCCAGATACAGTATATAGTGCTCACACTGCTCATACTGTACCATACAGCACCCAGATATATAGTGCGCACACTGCTCATACTGTACACCATACAGCACCCAGATATTCAGTGCTCACACTGCTCATACTGTACCATACAGCACCCAGATATATAGTGCTCACACTGCTCATACTGTACCATACAGCACCCAGATATATAGCGCTCACACTGCCCATACAGCACCCAGATATATAGCGCTCACACTGCTCATACTGTACCATACAGCACCCAGATATATAGTGCTCACACTGCCCATACTGTACCATACAGCACCCAGATATATAGTGCTCACACTGCTCATACTGTACCATACAGCACCCAGATATATAGTGCTCACACTGCTCATACTGTACACCATACAGCACCCAGATATTCAGTGCTCACACTGCTCATACTGTACCATACAGCACCGAGATATATAGTGCTCACACTGCCCATACAGCACCCAGATATATAGTGCTCTCACTGCTCATACTGTACCATACAGCCCCCAGATATATAGTGCTCACACTGCTCATACTGTACCATACAGCACCCAGATATATAGCGCTCACACTGATCATACAGCACCCAGATATATAGCGCTCACACTGCTCATACTGTACCATACACCACCCCGATATATAGCGCTCACACTGATCATACAGCACCCAGATATATAGTGCTCACACTGCTCATACTGTACCATACAGCACCCAGATATATAGTGCTCTCACTGCTCATACTGTACCATACAGCACCCAGATATATAGCGCTCACACTGCTCATACTGTACCATACACCACCCCGATATATAGTGCTCACACTGATCATACAGCACCCAGATATATAGTGCTCACACTGCTCATACTGTACCATACAGCACCCAGATATATAGTGCTCACACTGCTCATACTGTACAATGCAGCACCCATATATATAGTGCTCATACTGTACCATACAGCACCCAGATATATAGCGCTCACACTGCTCATATTGTACCATACAGCACCCAGATATATAGCGCTCACACTGCTCATACAGCACCCAGATATATAGTGCTCACACTGCTCATACTGTACCATACAGCACCCAGATATATAGTGCTCACACTGCTCATACTGTACCATACAGCACCCAGATATATTGTGCTCACACTGCCCATACTGTACCATACAGCACCCAGATATATAGTGCTCACACTGCTCATACTGTACCATACAGCACCCAGATATATAGCGCTCACACTGCCCATACTGTACCATACAGCACCCAGATATATAGTGCTCACACTGCCCATACTGTACCATACAGCACCCAGATATATAGCGCTCACACTGCCCATACTGTACCATACAGCACCCAGATATATAGCGCTCACACTGCCCATACTGTACTATACAGCACCCAGATATATAGCGCTCACACTACTCATACTGTACAATACAGCACCCAGATATATAGCGCTCACACTGCCCATACTGTACCATACAGCACCCAGATATATAGTGCTCACACTGCTCATACTGTACCATACAGCACCCAGATATATAGTGCTCACACTGCTCATACTGTACCATAGAGCAGCCAGATATATAGTGCTCACACTGCCCATACTGTACCATACAGCACCCAGATATATAGCGCTCACACTGCCCATACTGTACCATACAGCACCCAGATATATAGTGCTCACACTGCTCATACAGTACCGTACAGCACCCTGATATATAGTGCTCACACTGCCCATACAGCACCCAGATATATAGTGCTCACACTGCCCATACTGTACCATACAGCAACCAGATATATAGCGCTCACACTGCTCATACTGTACCATACAGCACCCATATATATAGTGCTCTCACTGCTCATACTGTACCATACAGCACCCAGATATATAGCGCTCACACTCCTCATACTGTACCATACAGCACCCAGATATATAGCGCTCACACTGCTCATACTGTACCATACAGCACCCAGATATACAGTGCTCACACTGCCCATACTGTACCATACAGCACCCAGATATATAGTGCTCACACTGCCCATACTGTACCATACAGCACCCAGATATATAGTGCTCACACTGATCATACAGCACCCAGATATATAGGGCTCACACTGCCCATACTGTACCATACAGCACCCAGATATATAGCGCTCACACTGCCCATACTGTACCATACAGCACCCAGATATATAGTGCTCACACTGCCCATACTGTACCACACAGCACCCAGATATATAGCGCTCACACTGCTCATACTGTACCATACAGCACCCAAATATATAGTGCTCTCACTGCTCATACTGTACCATACAGCACCCAGATACATAGTGCTCTCACTGCTCATACTGTACCATACAGCACCCAGATATATAGTGCTCACACTGCTCAAACAGTACCATACAGCACCCAGATATATAGCGCTCACACTGCCCATACTGTACCATACAGCACCCAGATATATAGCGCTCACACTGCTCATACTGTACCATACAGCACCCAAATATATAGCGCTCACACTGCTCATACTGTACCATACAGCACCCAGCTACATAGTGCTCTCACTGCTCATACTGTACCATACAGCACCCAGATACATAGTGCTCTCACTGCTCATACTGTACCATACAGCACCCAGATATATAGCGCTCACACTGCCCATACTGTACCATACAGCACCCAGATATATAGTGCTCACACTGCCCATACTGTACCATACAGCACCCAGATATATAGCGCTCTCACTGCTCATACTGTACCATACAGCACCCATATATATAGTGCTCTCACTGCTCATACTGTACCATACAGCACCCAGATATATAGCGCTCACACTGCTCATACTGTACCATACAGCACCCAAATATATAGCGCTCACACTGCTCATACTGTACCATACAGCACCCAGATACATAGTGCTCTCACTGCTCATACTGTACCATACAGCACCCAGATATATAGCGCTCACACTGCCCATACTGTACCATACAGCACCCAGATATATAGTGCTCACACTGCTCATACAGTACCGTACAGCACCCAGATATATAGCGCTCACACTGCCCATACTGTACCATACAGCACCCAGATATATAGTGCTCACACTACTCATACAGTACCATACAGCACCCAGATATATAGTGCTCACACTGCTCATACAGTACCATACAGCACCCAGATATATAGTGCTCACACTGCCCATACAGCACCCAGATATATAGTGCTCACACTGCCCATACTGTACCATACAGCACCCAGATATATAGCGCTCATACTGTACCATACAGCACCCATATATATAGTGCTCTCACTGCTCATACTGTACCATACAGCACCCAGATATATAGCGCTCACACTGCCCATACTGTACCATACAGCACCCAGATATATAGTGCTCACACTTCCCATACTGTACCATACAGCACCCAGATATATAGGGCTCACACTGCCCATACTGTACCATACAGCACCCAGATATATAGCGCTCACACTGCTCATACTGTACCATACAGCACCCAGATATATAGTGCTCACACTGCACATACTGTACTATACAGCACCCAGATATATAGCGCTCACACTGCTCATACTGTACCGTACAGCACCCAGATATATAGTGCTCACACTGCTCATACTGTACCATACAGCACCCAGATATATAGTGCTCACACTGCTCATACTGTACCATACAGCACCCAGATATATAGTGCTCACACTGCTCATACTGTACCATACAGCACCCAGATATATAGTGCTCACACTGCTCATACTGTACCATACAGCACCCAGATATATAGTGCTCACACTGCCCATACTGTACCATACAGCACCCAGATATATAGTGCTCACACTGCTCATACTGTACCATACAGCACCCAGATATATAGCGCTCACACTGCACATACTGTACTATACAGCACCCAGATATATAGCGCTCACACTGCCCATACAGCACCCAGATATATAGTGCTCACACTGCCCATAGTGTACCATACAGCACCCAGATATATAGCGCTCACACTGCTCATACTGTACCATACAGCACCCAGATATATAGTGCTCACACTGCTCATACTGTACCATACAGCACCCAGATACATAGTGCTCACACTGCTCATACTGTACCATACAGCACCCAGATATATAGTGCTCACACTGCCCATACTGTACCATACAGCACCCAGATATATAGCGCTCACACTGCTCATACTGTACCATACAGCACCCAGATATATAGTGCTCACACTGCACATACTGTACTATACAGCACCCAGATATATAGCGCTCACACTGCCCATACAGCACCCAGATATATAGTGCTCACACTGCCCATACTGTACCATACAGCACCCAGATATATAGTGCTCACACTGCTCATACAGTACCATACAGCACCCAGATATATAGCGCTCACACTGCCCATACTGTACCATACAGCACCCAGATATATAGTGCTCACACTACTCATACAGTACCATACAGCACCCAGATATATAGTGCTCACACTGCTCATACAGTACCATACAGCACCCAGATATATAGTGCTCACACTGCCCATACTGTACCATACAGCACCCAGATATATAGTGCTCACACTGCTCATACAGTACCATACAGCACCCAGATATATAGTGCTCACACTGCTCATACTGTACCATACAGCACCCATATATATAGTGCTCTCACTGCTCATACTGTACCATACAGCACCCAGATATATAGCGCTCACACTCCTCATACTGTACCATACAGCACCCAGATATATAGCGCTCACACTGCTCATACTGTACCATACAGCACCCAGATATACAGTGCTCACACTGCTCATACTGTACCATACAGCACCCAGATATATAGTGCTCACACTGCCCATACTGTACCATACAGCACCCAGATATATAGTGCTCACACTGCTCATACTGTACCATACAACACCCAGATATATAGTGCTCACACTGCCCATACTGTACCATACAGCACCCAGATATATAGCGCTCACACTGCTCATACTGTACCATACAGCACCCAAATATATAGCGCTCACACTGCTCATACTGTGCCATACAGCACCCAGATACATAGTGCTCTCACTGCTCATACTGTACCATACAGCACCCAGATATATAGCGCTCACACTGCCCATACTGTACCATACAGCACCCAGATATATAGTGCTCACACTGCTCATACTGTACCATACAGCACCCAGATATATAGCGCTCACACTGCCCATACTGTACCATACAGCACCCAGATATATAGTGCTCTCACTGCTCATACAGCACCCAGATATATAGTGCTCACACTGCTCATATTGTACCATACAGCACCCAGATATATAGTGCTCTCACTGCTCATACTGTACCATACAGCACCCAGATATATAGTGCTCTCACTGCTCATACTGTACCATACAGCATCCAGATATATAGTGCTCTCACTGCTCATATTGTACCATACAGCACCCAGATATATAGTGCTCACACTGCTCATACTGTACCATACAGCACCCAGATATATAGTGCTCACACTGCTCATACTGTACCATACAGCACCCAGATATATAGTGCTCACACTGCTCATAGAGCACCCAGATATATAGTGCTCACACTGCCCATACTGTACCATACAGCACCCAGATATATAGTGCTCACACTGCCCATACTGTACTATACAGCACCCAGATATATAGTGCTCACACTGCCCATATTGTACCATACAGCACCCATATATATAGTGCTCACACTGCTCATACTGTACCATACAGCCCCCAGATATATAGTGCTCACACTGCCCATACTGTACCATACAGCACCCAGTTATATAGCGCTCACACTACTCATACTGTACCATACAGCCCCCAGATATATAGTGCTGACTCTGCTCATACTGTACCATACAGCACCCAGATATATAGTGCTCACACTGCCCATACTGTACCATACAGGACCCAGATATATAGTGCTCACACTGCTCATACTGTACCATACAGCACCCAGATATATAGTGCTCACTCTGCTCATACTGTACCATACAGCACCCAGATATATTGTGCTCACACTGCCCATACTGTACCATACAGCACCCAGATATATAGTGCTCACACTGCTCATACTGTACCATACAGCACCCAGATATATAGTGCTCACACTGCTCATACTGTACCATACAGCACCCAGATATATAGTGCTTACACTGCCCATACTGTACCATACAGCACCCAGATATATAGTGCTCACACTGCTCATACTGTACCATACAACACCCAGATATATAGCGCTCACACTGCCCATACAGCACCCAGATATATAGCGCTCACACTGTACCATACAGCACCCAGATATATAGTGCTCACACTGCCCATACTGTACCATACAGCACCCAGATACAGTATATAGTGCTCACACTGCTCATACTGTACCATACAGCACCCAGATATATAGTGCGCACACTGCTCATACTGTACACCATACAGCACCCAGATATTCAGTGCTCACACTGCTCATACTGTACCATACAGCACCCAGATATATAGTGCTCACACTGCTCATACTGTACCATACAGCACCCAGATATATAGCGCTCACACTGCCCATACAGCACCCAGATATATAGCGCTCACACTGCTCATACTGTACCATACAGCACCCAGATATATAGTGCTCACACTGCCCATACTGTACCATACAGCACCCAGATATATAGTGCTCACACTGCTCATACTGTACCATACAGCACCCAGATATATAGTGCTCACACTGCTCATACTGTACACCATACAGCACCCAGATATTCAGTGCTCACACTGCTCATACTGTACCATACAGCACCGAGATATATAGTGCTCACACTGCCCATACAGCACCCAGATATATAGTGCTCTCACTGCTCATACTGTACCATACAGCCCCCAGATATATAGTGCTCACACTGCTCATACTGTACCATACAGCACCCAGATATATAGCGCTCACACTGATCATACAGCACCCAGATATATAGCGCTCACACTGCTCATACTGTACCATACACCACCCCCGATATATAGCGCTCACACTGATCATACAGCACCCAGATATATAGTGCTCACACTGCTCATACTGTACCATACAGCACCCAGATATATAGTGCTCTCACTGCTCATACTGTACCATACAGCACCCAGATATATAGCGCTCACACTGCTCATACTGTACCATACACCACCCCGATATATAGTGCTCACACTGATCATACAGCACCCAGATATATAGTGCTCACACTGCTCATACTGTATCATACAGCACCCAGATATATAGTGCTCACACTGCTCATACTGTACAATGCAGCACCCATATATATAGTGCTCATACTGTACCATACAGCACCCAGATATATAGTGCTCACACTGCTCATATTGTACCATACAGCACCCAGATATATAGCGCTCACACTGCTCATACAGCACCCAGATATATAGTGCTCACACTGCTCATACTGTACCATACAGCACCCAGATATATAGTGCTCACACTGCTCATACTGTACCATACAGCACCCAGATATATTGTGCTCACACTGCCCATACTGTACCATACAGCACCCAGATATATAGTGCTCACACTGCTCATACTGTACCATACAGCACCCAGATATATAGCGCTCACACTGCCCATACTGTACCATACAGCACCCAGATATATAGCGCTCACACTGCCCATACTGTACCATACAGCACCCAGATATATAGCGCTCACACTGCCCATACTGTACCATACAGCACCCAGATATATAGCGCTCACACTGCCCATACTGTACTATACAGCACCCAGATATATAGCGCTCACACTACTCATACTGTACAATACACCACCCAGATATATAGCGCTCACACTGCCCATACTGTACCATACAGCACCCAGATATATAGTGCTCACACTGCTCATACTGTACCATACAGCACCCAGATATATAGTGCTCACACTGCTCATACTGTACCATAGAGCAGCCAGATATATAGTGCTCACACTGCCCATACTGTACCATACAGCACCCAGATATATAGCGCTCACACTGCTCATACTGTACCATACAGCACCCAGATATATAGTGCTCACACTGATCATACTGTCATACAGCACCCAGATATATAGTGCTCACACTGCTCATACTGTACCATACAGCACCCAGATATATAGTGCTCTCACTGCTCATACTGTACCATACAGCACCCAGATATATAGTGCTCACACTGCCCATACTGTACCATACAGCACCCAGATATATAGTGCTCACACTGCCCATACTGTACCATACAACACCCAGATATATAGTGCTCACATTGCCCATACTGTACCATACAGCACCCAGATATATAGCGCTCACACTGCCCATACTGTACCATACAGCACCCAGATATATAGTGCTCTCACTGCTCATACTGTACCATACAGCACCCAGATATATAGTGCTCACACTGCCCATACTGTACCATACAGCACCCAGATATATAGTGCTCACACTGCTCATACTGTACCATACAGCACCCAGATATATAGTGCTCACACTGCCCATACTGTACCATACAGCACCCAGATATATAGTGCTCACACTGCTCATACTGTACCATACAGCACCCAAATATATAGTGCTCACACTGCTCATACTGTACCATACAGCATCCAGATATATAGTGCTCACACTGCCCATACTGTACCATACAGCACGCAGATATATAGTGCTCACACTGCTCATACTGTACCATACTGCACCCAGATATATAGCGCTCTCACTGCTCATACTGTACCATACAGCACCCAGATATACAGTGCTCACACTGCTCATACTGTACCATACAGCACCCAGATATATAGTGCTCACACTGATCATACAGCACCCAGATATATAGTGCTCACACTGCTCATACTGTATCATACAGCACCCTGATATATAGTGCTCACACTGCTCATACTGTACCATACAGCACCCAGATATATAGTGCTCACACTGATCATACAGCACCCAGATATATAGTGCTCACACTGCTCATACTGTATCATACAGCACCCAGATATATAGTGCTCATACTGTACCATACAGCACCCAGATATATAGTGCTCACACTGCCCATACTGTACCATACAGCACCCAGATATATAGCGCTCACACTGCTCATACTGTACCATACAGCACCCAGTTATATAGCGCTCACACTGCCCATACAGCACCGAGATATACAGTGCCTCACTGCTCATACTGTACCATACAGCACCCAGATATATAGTGCTCACACTGCCCATACTGTACCATACAGCACCCAGATATATAGCGCTCACACTGCCCATACTGTACCATACAGCACCCAGATATATAGTGCTCAAACTGCTCATACTGTACCATACTGCACCCAGATATATAGTGCTCACACTGCTCATACTGTACCATACAGCACCCAGATATATAGTGCTCACACTGCTCATACTGTACCATACAGCACCCAGATATACAGTGCTCTCACTGCTCATACTGTACCATACAGCACCCAGATATATAGCGCTCACACTGCCCATACTGTACCATACAGCACCCAGATATATAGTGCTCACACTGCTCATACTGTACCATACAGCACCCAGATATATAGTGCTCACACTGCTCATACTGTACCATACAGCACCCAGATATATAGCGCTCACACTGCTCATACTGTACCATACAGCACCCAGATATATAGCGCTCACACTGCTCATACTGTACCATACAGTACCCAGATATATAGTGCTCACACTGCCCATACTGTACCATACAGCACCCAGATATATAGTGCTCACACTGCTCATACTGTGTCATACAGCACCCAGATATATAGTGCTCACACTGCCCATACAGCACCCAGATATATAGTGCTCACACTGCCCATACAGCACCCAGATATATAGTGCTCACACTGCCCATACTGTACCATACAGCACCCAGATATATAGTGCTCACACTGCTCATACTGTGTCATACAGCACCCAGATATATAGTGCTCACACTGCCCATACAGCACCCAGATATATAGTGCTCACACTGCCCATACAGCACCCAGATATATAGCGCTCACACTGCCCATACTGTACCATACAGCACCCAGATATATAGCGCTCACACTGCCCATATTGTACCATACAGCACCCATATATATAGCGCTCACACTGCCCATACTGTACCATACAGCACCCAGATATATAGTGCTCACACTGCCCATACTGTACCATACAGCACTCAGATATACAGCGCTCACACTGCTCATACTGTACCATACAGCACCCAGATATATAGTGCTCACACTGCCCATACAGCACCCAGATATATAGTGCTCACACTGCCCATATTGTACCATACAGCACCCATATATATAGTGCTCACACTGCCCATACTGTACCATACAGCACTCAGATATACAGTGCCCAAACTACCCAGTCTGATAACCTGCAGCCAGAGGTTTATCCCCACCACACCCTCCATGTACAATTATATCATCTTCTCATAGACAATTGCACAATACATCGGGGATCAGATAATGCAGAGTAATGCAACAATGATCAGCGGCTTCCAAGAAAAGCTCAATAATACAATATTAATAGGAAGGAAGCTGCCAAACAGTGACTGTGAGCATAGTGCCCGGAGCCGGAGATTATAGATACAACTTGTGACCGTGAGCATAGCGACCAGAGACGGAGATTAAAGTTATAACCTGTTACGTAACTGTTAAATGATACATTGTTAGAAGTCAGCTGTGAGAGCAGAACTAGGTCAGGATAGATTTCTGATTCACTGACAGCAAGCAAAGATTTTGAAATAGTGAGAAATTAAAAGTCAAGAGGATGTCTTTACCTACATAACCATAATTTTTTAATTGCTTCAATTCCTCTTCATTGCTTTTATTAAACATGTATACAGCCCCTATGCATAGTTGTATAACTATGCTAACAGACAACAAGCAAACCCTGTGTAGTCTGAGTCAGAGGTCATGTGGAAGACATTGGGAGGAATTGTTTAACTGTTTACACCAGTTATTTGGCCTATAAGTTTGTGTTGCTATAGATGTGGGGGGTTGGCTGCAGAAATGAGGGGTCAAAGATGTCTTGATAGCAATCTTTGTAGTTAGAGAGATCTGCATGTCACTGAATCTCTGCACCAGCTGAAGTAATGTCCAACTAGTACTCTGTTTCCTCATCCTGGTTAGGCCTTCCCTCACTCATTCTGACTAGGCCTCTGCTCCTTCAGTCTAACTAGGCCTCTCCTCCCTAATTCTGTTTAGGTCTTTGCCCCCTCAGTCTGACTTGGCCTCTGCCTCCTTAGCCTGACTAGGCCTCTGCTCCCTCATCTGACTAGGCATCTGCTCCCTAAGCCTAACTAGGCCTCTGCTCCCTCAGTATAACTAGCCTCTGCCTCCTTAGCCTGACTAGGCCTCTGCTCCCTCAGTCTGACTAGGCCTCTGCTCCTCAGTCTGACTAGGCCTCTGCTTCCTCAGTCTGACTAGGCCTCTGCTTCCTCAGTCTGACTAGGCCTCTGCTTCCTCAGCCTGACTAGGCCTCTGCTTCCTCAGCCTGACTAGGCCTCTGCTTCCTCAGCCTGACTAGGCCTCTGCTTCCTCAGCCTGACTAGGCCTCTGCTTCCTCAGTCTGACTAGGCCTCTGCTTCCTCAGCCTGACCAGGCCTCTGCACACTTAGTCTGACTAGCCTCTGCCTCCTTAGCCTTACTAGGCCTCTGCTCCCTCATCTGACTAGGCATCTGCTCCCTAAGCCTAACTAGGCCTCTGCTCCCCTAGTCTGACTAGGACTTTGCTCCCTCATCTGACTAGCCTCTGCCTCCTTAGCCTGATTAGGCCTCTGCTCCCTCAGCCTGATTAGGCCTCTGCTCCCTCAGTCTGACTAGGCCTCTGCTCCCTCAGTCTGACTAGGCCTCTGCTCCCTCATCTGACTAGGCCTCTGCTCCCTCAGTCTGACTAGGCCTCTGCTCCCTCAGTCTGACTAGGCCTCTGCTCCCTCAGTCTGACTAGGCCTCTGCTCCCTCAGTCTGACTAGGCCTCTGCTCCCTCAGTCTGACTAGGCCTCTGCTCCCTCAGTCTGACTAGGCCTCTGCTCCCTCAGTCTGACTAGGCCTCTGCTCCCTCAGTCTGACTAGGCCTCTGCTCCCTCAGTCTGACTAGGCCTCTGCTCCCTCAGTCTGACTAGGCCTCTGCTCCCTCAGTCTGACTAGGCCTCTGCTCCCTCAGTCTGACTAGGCCTCTGCTCCCTCAGTCTGACTAGGCCTCTGCTCCCTCAGTCTAACTAGCCTCTGCCTCCTTAGCCTGACTAGGCCTCTGCTCCCTCATCTGACTAGGCCTCTGCTCCCTCAGTCTGACTAGGCCTCTGCTCCCTCAGTCTGACTAGGCCTCTGCACACTCAGGCTGACTAGCCTCTGCCTCCTTAGCCTGACTAGGCCTCTGCCTCCTTAGCCTGACTAGGCCTCTGCCTCCTTAGCCTGACTAGGCCTCTGCCTCCTTAGCCTGACTAGGCCTCTGCCTCCTTAGCCTGACTAGGCCTCTGCTCCCTCATCTGACTAGGCCTCTGCTCCCTCAGTCTGACTAGGCCTCTGCTCCCTCAGTCTGACTAGGCCTCTGCTCCCTCAGTCTGACTAGGCCTCTGCCTCCCTCATCTGACTAGGCATCTGCTCCCTAAGTCTGACTAGCCTCTGCCTCCTCAGCCTGACTAGACCTCTGCTCCCTCAGTCTGACTAGGCCTCTGCTCCCTCAGTCTGACTAGGCCTCTGCTCCCTCAGTCTGACTAGGCCTCTGCTCCCTCAGTCTGACTAGGCCTCTGCTCCCTCAGTCTGACTAGGCCTCTGCTCCCTCAGTCTGACTAGGCCTCTGCTCCCTCAGTCTGACTAGGCCTCTGCTCCCTCAGTCTGACTAGGCCTCTGCCTCCTTAGCCTGATTAGGCCTCTGCTCCCTCAGTCTGACTAGACCTCTGCTCCCTCAGTCTGACTAGGCCTCTGCTCCCTCATCTGACTAGTCTCTGCCTCCTCAGCCTGACTAGACCTCTGCTCCCTCAGTCTGACTAGGCCTCTGCTCCCTCAGTCTGACTAGGCCTCTGCTCCCTCATCTGACTAGGCATCTGCTCCCTAAGTCTGACTAGCCTCTGCCTCCTCAGCCTGACTAGACCTCTGCTCCCTCAGTCTGACTAGGCCTCTGCTCCCTCAGTCTGACTAGGCCTCTGCTCCCTCAGTCTGACTAGGCCTCTGCTCCCTCAGTCTGACTAGGCCTCTGCTCCCTCAGTCTGACTAGGCCTCTGCACACTCAGGCTGACTAGGCCTCTGCTCCCTCAGTCTGACTAGGCATCTGCTCCCTAAGTCTGACTAGCCTCTGCCTCCTCAGCCTGACTAGGCCTCTGCTCCCTCAGTCTGACTAGGCCTCTGCACACTCAGGCTGACTAGCCTCTGCTACCTTGAGTCTTGCCCCCTGATTTTCCCCCAGTCATGCACTCACCACAGTTACTGCGTCGTTGAGCAGAGATTCTCCAAACACCAAGATATAAAGTTTCTCATTCACGTGAATCTCTTCAAACACCGATAAAACGGCGACCGGATCAACAGCGGCGATCAGACTCCCGAACCACAGGTTATGCAGCAGAGAGACGTTGGTCAGTCCAAATACTGGCACCTGGCAGATCCCATAGAGGGAAACTCCAATCCCAAAGATGTTCCACAGGGTGCCCAGGATGGCATACCACAAGATGGGACCCAGGTTCTCAAAGAAGGGTCGAATGGGGAGAAAGTAACCGGCGTCCAAGACTATGGGGGGCAGGAGGTAGAGGAAGAAGATATTGCTGTTTATCTCCGGGTCCTTTTTATTTGCAACATATATGATCCCCCCTATAATGAGGCCCAGAATGATGAGGACACAGCTCTCTGGGACCACGGTCCGCACCTGGGGGGAAAAATGGAAACCTGCAAGAAGAATAAAGTCATCCGATTATTATCCGGCTAGAAATAAGACATATCTAGAGGATGAAAACCCATCCTGACAGCATCCTGTTCACACAGCTGAGAGTCTGTTACCATGAGCCTGGAGTCCAGGACAACAGTGAGCTGATGCTGTGTTTAGCTAAGAGGATTGTCTTCACTGGTACATTGTAACAAACCTTTAGCTGTATGAAATATTAAATCTACCTCCTCTTACCAATCTTAACCAGTGAGGCCAGCATGATGGCCAGGGTGATCTCGAAGGGCACCTGCACATGATGATAGTCCATGGAGAAGACTTTCAGCCGGAAGTTATTGCTGGACACGTTGGTCACCTGAGGAGTAAGCTCTGTGGCTGATGCTGACAGCAGGTAAGGGCCGAGGACCAGGACAAGGACTCCCATCATCTTCATGTCTCGTGCTGGCTCTGATCAGACGGATTCTTCAGCACAGTCTTCTCCTGACACCAGATCAGCTTTGAAGTGTCCCATGTACAATCCCTGGACCTACTCCAGAGCCTCCCGTCTGGAAAATTCCACAAATCGACTCATTTACAGAGAAGAAAACCATTATCTCCTCTGGTTAATTACACAATGAAGCGAATCATTCAGCTCTGCAGCTACACATGGGAATTACACACTAATAGCACCAGGGACAGGCACTGCCATGTAACAGTCCAGTAATCTCAGGTCTGGGATCAGGGACACGACCAGCTGTATTGGTGGGAGGCGGTGGCAGCTCATGAGGGGCATTGTGGTGGTATCTTGCAATCTCAGAATGAAAGTTGGAGCCCCCCATCATTACCATCATTATATTAGCGACCAGGTCATGGGGAGCAGGATATATTGTGAACAGTGAGGATCTATGTGAGTGCTGGAGCCTTCCATCAGACTATCAGTACTATAGCCCCCTACTAGACTACCAGTGCTGAGCCTTCTATCGGACTATCAGTGCTGGTGCCCCCTACTGGACTATCAGTGCTGGTGCCCCCTACTGGACTATCAGTGCTGGGGCCCCCTACTAGACTACCAGTGCTGAGCCTTCTATTGGACTATCAGTGCTGGTGCTCCCTACTGGACTATTGGTGTTTGTGCCCCCTACTAGACTACCAGTGCTGAGCCTTCTATCGGACTATCAGTGCTGGTGCCCCGGAGTGCTGGTGCCCCCTACTGGACTATCAGTGCTGGTGCCCCCTACTGGACTATCAGTGCTGGGGCCCCCTAGCCCAGTGCTGGCCTCTACTGGACTATCAGTGCTGGTGCTCCCTACTGGACTATTGGTGTTTGGCCCCCTACTAGACTACCAGTGCTGAGCCTTCTATTGGACTATCAGTGCTGGTGCTCCCTACTGGACTATTGGTGTTTGTGCCCCCTACTAGACTATCAGTGCTGAGCCTTCTATTGGACTATCAGTGCTGGTTCCCCCTACTGGACTATCAGTGCTGGGGCCCCCTACTAGACTACCAGTGCTGAGCCTTCTATCGGACTATCAGTGCTGGGGCCCCCTACTGGACACCAGTGCTGGGGCCCCCTACTGCACCAGTGTGAGCCTTCTACTGGACTATTGGTGTTTGTGCCCCCTACTAGACTACCAGTGCTGAGCCTTCTATCGGACTATCAGTGCTGGTGCCCCCTACTGGACTATCAGTGCTGGGGCCCCCTACTAGACTACCAGTGCTGAGCCTTCTATCGGACTATCAGTGCTGGGGCCCCCTACTGGACTATCAGTGCTGGGGCCCCCTACTAGACTACCAGTGCTGAGCCTTCTATTGGACTATCAGTGCTGGTGCTCCCTACTGGACTATTGGTGTTTGTGCCCCCTACTAGACTACCAGTGCTGAGCCTTCTATCGGACTATCAGTGCTGGTGCCCCCTACTGGACTATCAGTGCTGGGGCCCCCTACTAGACTACCAGTGCTGAGCCTTCTATTGGACTATCAGTGCTGGTGCTCCCTACTGGACTATTGGTGTTTGTGCCCCCTACTAGACTATCAGTGCTGAGCCTTCTATTGGACTGTCAGTGCTGGGGCCACCTACTAGAAAGAATGTTGCTGTTTACTTGGATTGATCCTGTTGAGTGTGTTTTTTTTTCTTTTATAATGTTTTATACTGTTTTCTCTGGTTATGCACTGTTCTTCTATAATAGTGCACTGTGCCTTTAAAAGGATTTTAAGCTGGCTTTTTATACTGATGACCTCTCCCCAGGATACCTGTCTGATACCTGGGCCCTGCACTGATCAGCTGATCCGGCTGCCTCCGTGTCCCAAAAACTATTGCCCCAGATAGGACCGGAAGCAACTTGGCTTCTACCCAAGTAATAGGTGCAGCGCTGCAGTACGGACCAGGAGTCAGACCCCGCTAATGCCCTGTCCTGTGGAGACTATAAAAAGCCACCTGAGGGCCAGAAAACCCCTTTAAGAAAAAAAAATGTTGTTTCATGCTGTCGTGTTATCTGTGAAATGGGCTGATGACTAGCAATGATCGGTGATGACTAATAAGTGATGACCAGTGATGACCAGTGATTACTAGTGATTACTAGTGATGACCAGTGATGACCAGTGATTACTAGTGATTACCAGTGATTACTAGTGATGACCAGTGATGACCAGTGATTACTAGTGATGACCAGTGATTACCAGTGATTACCAGTGATGACCAGTGATGACCAGTGATCACTAGTGAAGACCAGTGATGACCAGTGATTACTAGTGATGACCAGTGATTACTAGTGATGACCAGTGATTACTAGTGATTACTAGTGATTACCAGTGATGACCAGTGATCACTAGTGATGACCAGTGATCGCTAGTGAAGACCAGTGATTACCAGTGATGACCAGTGATTGCTAGTGATGACCAGTGATTGCTAGTGATGACCAGTGATTACTAGTGATGACCAGTGATGACCAGTGATGACCAGTGATGACCAGTGATTACTAGTGATGACCAGTGATGACCAGTGATGACCAGTGATTACTAGTGATTACTAGTGATGATCAGTGATCACTAGTGATCACTAGTGATTACTAGTGATGACCAGTGATGACCAGTGATCACTAGTGATGACCAGTGATGACCAGTGATTACTAGTGATGACCAGTGATGACCGGTTACCATGGCTAAAGTGTACCCAGTATCTCACCAATAGACTGTATGTCAAGGACCAGGAGCCAGGGTCACCCCATAGTCACCATAGTGTAAAGGACTGGAAGACGGGGAGAAAGGAAGGGGGTGAGGAGTGAACGTCACTCCTGTATATGTGCCTGAAAATGGATTCTGCACCCCAAGACACTGCACCTCCATGTTATGTGACTGGTTGATACCTGAGTAAAGAGGCCACAAGCTACGCCTGTTACATTACTGCGGCTCTCCTGCCTATTATTCACACCTAACATCAATACCATCCCACCAGTCATAAGACCACCGCTAGGGTGCGCCCCTGGAGAACAATCGCCTCCATCATCTACCCCGCTGCATCCAACTCATCAATGTGCCAGTGGAATTTGGTGAAAAATACAATTACCATGACCATTCTGAGGATATGACCATCGGCTGAATCTATCAGTCATTCCCCACCAGGCCCTCGGTCAGTGTCGGCGCCCCCTACAAGTCTATCAATGGTGAAGTCATAAATTAATCTTTGTAATGTATGTAACTGTTCCTGCATAAACACACCGGAAAACCTACAAAAATAACAGAAGAGGGAGCGACATCATTTCCAGTAACAAGACAGAGAACATCCCCCAATAATGGATCAATCCCCAGAAGACGTCAACCGTGAATAATTCACAGCGAAAAGAAACCCAAGATCATAAAATATAAAAAAGCAGCAGAAATATGGATGGAGAACAAGGAAAACCTAAACATAGTAGTGCAAGAGAGGATCACAAGACCAAAAACTGTATCAGAAACATAAGACCAACCTTACTGCAGTATTATAGTAGTTATATTCTTGTACATAGGGGCAGTATTATAGTAGTTATATTCTTGTACATAGGAGCAGTATTATAGTAGTTATATTCTTGTACATAGGGGCAGTATTATAGTAGTTATATTCTTGTACATAGGGGGCAGTATTATAGTAGTTATATTCTTGTACATAGGAGGTAGTATTATAGTAGTTATATTCTTGTACATAGGGGTAGTATTATAGTAGTTATATTCTTGTACATAGGGGGCAGTATTATAGTAGTTATATTCTTGTACATAGGAGCAGTATTATAGTAGTTATATTCTTGTACATAGGAGCAGTATTATAGTAGTTATATTCTTGTACATAGGAGCAGTATTATAGTAGTTATATTCTTGTACATAGGGGCAGTATTATAGTAGTTATATTCTTGTACATAGGGGGCAGTATTATAGTAGTTATATTCTTGTACATAGGAGCAGTATTATAGTAGTTATATTCTTGTACATAGGAGGGAGTATTATAGTAGTTATATTCTTGTACATAGGGGCAGTATTATAGTAGTTATATTCTTGTATATAGGAGCAGTATTATAGTAGTTATATTCTTGTACATAGGAGCAGTATTATAGTAGTTATATTCTTGTACATAGGAGCAGTATTATAGTAGTTATATTCTTGTACATAAGAGCAGTATTATAGTAGTTATATTCTTGTACATAGGAGCAGTATTATAGTAGTTATATTCTTGTACATAGGAGTAGTATTATAGTAGTTATATTCTTGTACATAGGAGCAGTATTATAGTAGTTATATTCTTGTACATAGGAGGTAGTATTATAGTAGTTATATTCTTGTACATAGGAGTAGTATTATAGTAGTTATATTCTTGTACATAGGGGCAGTATTATAGTAGTTATATTCTTGTACATAGGAGCAGTATTATAGTAGTTATATTCTTGTACATAGGAGGCAGTATTATAGTAGTTATATTCTTGTACATAGGGGCAGTATTATAGTAGTTATATTCTTGTACATAGGAGGTAGTATTATAGTAGTTATATTCTTGTACATAGGGGGCAGTATTATAGTAGTTATATTCTTGTACATAGGAGGTAGTATTATAGTAGTTATATTCTTGTACATAGGAGCAGTATTATAGTAGTTATATTCTTGTACATAGGAGCAGTATTATAGTAGTTATATTCTTGTACATAGGAGGTAATATTATAGTAGTTATATTCTTGTACATAGGAGGTAGTATTATAGTAGTTATATTCTTGTACATAGGAGCAGTATTATAGTAGTTATATTCTTGTACATAGGGGCAGTATTATAGTAGTTATATTCTTGTACATAGGGGGCAGTATTATAGTAGTTATATTCTTGTACATAGGAGCAGTATTATAGTAGTTATATTCTTGTACATAGGGGCAGTATTATAGTAGTTATATTCTTGTACATAGGGGGTAGTATTATAGTAGTTATATTCTTGTACAAAGGGAGTATTATAGTAGTTATATTCTTGTACATAGGAGCAGTATTATAGTAGTTATATTCTTGTACATAGGAGCAGTATTATAGTAGTTATATTCTTGTACATAGGAGCAGTATTATAGTAGTTATATTCTTGTACATAGGGGGCAGTATTATAGTAGTTATATTCTTGTACATAGGAGCAGTATTATAGTAGTTATATTCTTGTACATAGGAGGTAGTATTATAGTAGTTATATTCTTGTACATAGGAGCAGTATTATAGTAGTTATATTCTTGTACATAGGAGTAGTATTATAGTAGTTATATTCTTGTACATAGGAGACAGTATTATAGTAGTTATATTCTTATACATAGGAGTAGTATTATAGTAGTTATATTCTTGTACATAGGAGGTAGTATTATAGTAGTTATATTCTTGTACATAGGGGCAGTATTATAGTAGTTATATTTTTGTACATAGGAGTAGTATTATAGTAGTTATATTCCTGTACATAGGAGTGGTATTATAGTAGTTATATTCTTGTACATAGGGGCAGTATTATAGTAGTTATATTCTTGTACATAGGGGCAGTATTATAGTAGTTATATTCTTGTACATAGGAGGTAGTATTATAGTAGTTATACAGTCATATGAAAAAGTTTGGGCACCCCTATTAATCTTAATCATTTTTAGTTCTAAATATTTGGGTGTTTGCAACAGCCATTTCAATTTGATATATCTAATAACTGATGGACACAGTAATATTTCAGGATTGAAATGAGGTTTATTGTAGTAACAGAAAATGTGCAATATGCATTAAACCAAAATTTGACCGGTGCAAAAATTTGGGTACCCTTATCATTTTATTGATTTGAATACTCCTAACTACTTTTTACTGACTTACTGAAGCACAAAATTGGTTTTGTAACCTCACTGAGCTTTGAACTTCATAGCCAGGTGTATCCAATCATGAGAAAAGGTATTTAAGGTGGCCAATTGCAAGTTGTTCTCCTATTTGAATCTCCTCTGAAGAGTGGCATCATGGGCTCCTCAAAACAACTCTCAAATGATCTGAAAACAAAGATTGTTCAACATAGTTGTTCAGGGGAAGGATACAAAAAGTTGTCTCAGAGATTTAACCTGTCAGTTTCCACTGTGAGGAACATAGTAAGGAAATGGAAGACCACAGGGACAGTTCTTGTTAAGCCCAGAAGTGGCAGGCCAAGAAAAAAATCAAAAAAGGGAAAAAAAAAAAGGTGAGAACAAACAGCAAAAACCAACCCACCCCCCCCAAAAAACTGCCCCACCACCTTCTTCCTGTTGTTGTTCTCTACATCCCTCAACAAAACACCACACTTTCCACAAAAAAAAACAATGTGGGAGGGAGAGACAAAAGAAACAACCCCCTTTCTGAAAGCACGCCACAAACAGAGTCGCCTGAGGTATGCAAAAGCACATTTGGACAAGCCAGCTTCATTTTGGAAGAAGGTCCTGTGGACTGATGAAACAAAGATTGAGTTGTTTGGTCATACAAAAAGGCGTTATGCATGGCGTCCAAAAAACACAGCATTCCAAGAAAAACACTTGCTACCCACTGTAAAATTTGGTGGAGGTTCCATCATGCTTTGGGGCTGTGTGGCCAATGCCGGCACCGGGAATCTTGTTAAAGTTGAGGGTCGCATGGATTCAACTCAGTATCAGCAGATTCTTGAGAATAATGTACAAGAATCAGTGACGAATTTGAAGTTACGCCGGGGATGGATATTTCAGCAAGACAATGATCCAAATCTACTCAGGCATTCATGCAGAGGAACAATTACAATGTTCTGGAATGGCCATCCCAGTCCCCAGACCTGAATATCATTGAACATCTGTGGGATCATTTGAAGCGGGCTGTCCATGCTCGGCGACCATCAAACTTAACTGAACTGGAATTGTTTTGTAAAGAGGAATGGTCAAAAATACCTTCATCCAGGATCCAGGAACTGATTAAAAGCTACAGGAAGCGACTAGAGGCTGTTATTTTTGCAAAAGGAGGATCTACTAAATATTAATGTCACTTTTCTGTTGAGGTGCCCATACTTTTGCACTGGTCAAATTTTGGTTTAATGCATATTGCACATTTTTTTAAAAAAAAACCCCTTTTAAACCCGAAATATTTCTGTGTCCCTCTGTTTTTTGATATAATAAATTGAAATGGGTTGTTTAAAAAACCAAAATTTTTAGAATAAAAAATGATTAAGATTAATAGGGGTGCCCAAACTTTTTCATATGACTGTATTCTTGTACATAGGAGTAGTATTATAGTAGTTATATTCTTGTACATAGGAGCAGTATTATAGTAGTTATATCCTTGTACATAGGGGGCAGTATTATAGTAGTTATATTCTTGTACATAGGAGCAGTATTATAGTAGTTATATTCTTGTACATAGGAGTAGTATTATAGTAGTTATATTCTTGTACATAGGGGGCAGTATTATAGTAGTTATATTCTTGTACATAGGAGCAGTATTATAGTAGTTATATTCTTGTACATAGGAGGTAGTATTATAGTAGTTATATTCTTGTACATAGGAGCAGTATTATAGTAGTTATATTCTTGTACATAGGAGGTAGTATTATAGTAGTTATATTCTTGTACATAGGAGGTAGTATTATAGTAGTTATATTCTTGTACATAGGAGCAGTATTATAGTAGTTATATTCTTGTACATAGGGGGTAGTATTATAGTAGTTATATTCTTGTACATAGGAGCAGTATTATAGTAGTTATATTCTTGTACATAGGAGGTAGTATTATAGTAGTTATATTCTTGTACATAGGAGCAGTATTATAGTAGTTATATTCTTGTACATGAGTAGTATTATAGTAGTTATATTCTTGTACATAGGAGGTAGTATTATAGTAGTTATATTCTTGTACATAGGAGCAGTATTATAGTAGTTATATTCTTGTACATAGGAGGTAGTATTATAGTAGTTATATTCTTGTACATAAGAGCAGTATTATAGTAGTTATATTCTTGTACATAGGAGGTAGTATTATAGTAGTTATATTCTTGTACATAGGAGTAGTATTATAGTAGTTATATTCTTGTACATAGGGGGCAGTGTTATAGTAGTTATATTCTTGTACATAGGAGCAGTATTATAGTAGTTATATTCTTGTACATAGGAGCAGTATTATAGTAGTTATATTCTTGTACATAGGGAGTAGTATTATAGTAGTTATATTCTTGTACATAGGGAGCAGTATTATAGTAGTTATATTCTTGTACATAGGAGGTAGTATTATAGTAGTTATATTCTTGTACATAGGAGCAGTATTATAGTAGTTATATTCTTGTACATAGGAGCAGTATTATAGTAGTTATATTCTAGTACATAGGAGGTAGTATTATAGTAGTTATATTCTTGTACATAGGAGCAGTATTATAGTAGTTATATTCTTGTACATAGGGGCAGTATTATAGTAGTTATATTCTTGTACATAGGAGCAGTATTATAGTAGTTATATTCTTGTACATAGGAGGCAGTATTATAGTAGTTATATTCTTGTACATAGGGGTAGTATAGTAGTTATATTCTTGTACATAGGAGGTAGTATTATAGTAGTTATATTCTTGTACATAGGAGTAGTATTATAGTAGTTATATTCTTGTACATACAGGGAAGTATTACAGTCAGTACCAGAAGTTTTACTGAGCAGAGGGAAAACATGACGTTTTCCTTGTAGTGAGATTAGAGAATCCACCTTGAGGTTTTGTTCTCAGTATCACATATTATTTTATGTATCTTGGTATCATTTACAGTATTACTGGTTTTCTCTCTACAAAGTATTAACTTAAGGGGGCCGAATAATATTGCACGCCCAACTTTTCAGTTTTTTATCTTTTACAAAAGTTTAAAATATCCAATAAATTTCGTTCCACTTCACGATTGTGTCCCACTTGTTGTTGATTCTTCACCAAAAAATTAAAATTTTATATCCTTATGTTTGAAGCCTGAAATGTGGCAAAAGGTTGAAAAGTTCAAGGGGGCCAAATACTTTCGCAAGGCACTGTATATCCAGTATTTTTCCAGTAACTGGTGCTGGTGTTAAATAAACATAGACATTTCTAGAATTGTTGCTGTCTGTAATAAGATGCCTGTTGGGCAGTGATGTGACATCTGGAGTGTGAGTTGCTCTGATCTGATCTGACACATCCAGGGTTTCTGCTGCTGAGTAAGAATGAACTTAGCCAACATCTTCAGCATGCAGCTCAGTGCACAGGACACAGCAGGACTATGCTGATGCTGTAATCCACCTGAAATACTGCCATTTAGTAATTCATTTTATTGGACAGTTTGTGTCTCTTTTGTGAAGTCTTTGGTTATTTATCCTGAATCTCTACTGTGTGATTGTAATACTATTTCTCATTGTTTGCAACATTTCACCTGTGTGTGCCTTCTGTATATGTATCTGTATATGCATCTCTGAGTGTACTGTATATGTATCTATATATGTGTATGTATGTGTCTACTGTATATATATTTGTATTGTATCTGTGTGTACTGCATATGCATGTATGGTGTGCCACTCATATGTATTATGCATGTGTGTAAGTGTGTATATTTGTATATGTCTATTGTGTGTGTATATATATTTATGCCTCTATATGTGTGTCTACTGTATATATCTGTTTGTATCTATTTGTATCTATATGTGTACTATATATGTATCCATCTAGTGTGTGACTACTGTATATATCTGTGTATATTCTGTATGTATGTATGTTTGTACAATGTACAGTACAGACTAAAAGTTTGGACACACCTTCTCATTCCAAGAGTTTTCTGTATTTTCATGACTATAAAAATTGTAGATTCCCACTGAAGGCATCAAAACTATGAATTAGCACATGTGGAATTATATACTTAACAAAAAAGTGTGAAACAACTGAAAATACGTCTTATATTCTAGGTTCTTCAAAGTAGCCACCTTTTGCTTTGATTACTGCTTTGCACACTCTTGGCATTCTCTTGATAAGCTTCAAGAGGTAGTCACCTGAAATGGTCTTCCAACAGTCTTGAAGGAGTTCCCAGAGATGCTTAGCACTTGTTGGCCCTTTTGCCTTCACTCTGCGGTCCAGCTCACCCCAAACCATCTGGATTGGGTTCAGGTCTGGTGACTGTGGAGGCCAGGTCATCTGGCGTAGCACCCCATCACTCTCCTTCTTGGTCACATAGCCCTTACACAGTCTGGAGGTGTTTGGGGTCATTGTCCTGTTGGTCCAACTAAACGCAAACTGGATGGAATAGCATGCCGCTGCAAGATGCTGTGGTAACCATGCTGGTTCAGAATAAATCCCCAACAGTGTCCCCAGCAAAGCCCCCCACACCATCACACCTCCTCCGCCATGCTTCACGGGAACCAGGCATGTAGAGCCCATTCCTTCACCTTTTCTGCCTCGCACAAGGACACGGTGGTTGGAACCAAAGATCTCAAATTTGGACTCATCAGACCAAAGCCCAGATTTCCACAGGTCTAATCGTTGATTGTAATGTCAATCTGTATTCCCTTAGTTCTGACAGCAGCACAATATGGGGTATCTCTGCCCCTGTGTGTTGTTTAGGACGGTGGAACCTTTAATTAGCACCAAAATTAAGGTGCCTCCTACTGGCCCTATAAGAGGGCACCAGAGACCTCCCTCTCCTGTGTAAATTATAAAGTAAAAGGAAACAAGCTTCTAGGGAGGGAAGCCTTGTGCTGCTGTCAGGACTAAGGGAATACAGATTGACATTACAATCAACAATTCCCCTTACGTCCGACAGCAGCACAATATGGGGAGATAGCAAGTAATTCCCCTAGGGAGGATTTCCTCGCCTTACAACGTCAAGGACTGTCTGACCAAAGGTCAAAGGTTGACAAAGGTCAACTGAGATGACCATGATGCAGCCGCACAAATCTGGTCCAATGGTAAGGACCGATACTCAGCCCAAGAAGTCGACACAGCCCTGGTCGAATGGGCCGTAGAAAAGACTGGAGGGAGTAACTCCTGAATAAGAAAGGAAGACTTAATTGTCTCCTTGATCCATGTGGATAGAGTAGGCTTGGAAGCCTTGAGGCCTTTGTTTTTACCCTGCATGTTAATTAGTAGGTTTTCGGCCTTCCTAAACGGTTGAGTGTGGGATAGGTAAATCCGCAGACACCTTACCACATCTAAGGTGTGGAGCTTTTCTTCCTCCTCAGAGGTTGGAGTGGGGAAAAACACAGGTAGCGAAATTAGCTGATTGCTATTATAGCATGAGGGGACCTTAGGGTTAAACCCAGGCAAAAACCTAAGGTGCACCCTATCTGCAAAAAACACAATGTACGGTTCTCTAGAAGAGAGCCTGGAGTTCCCCTACTCTTTTGGCAGATGTAATAGCTAACAAAAAAGTGGTTTTGTAGGCTAAATATTTTAGCTCCGTAGTCTCCAAGGGTTCAAATGGAGGACCGCACAGGCCTGTAAGGACTAGTGCAAGGTCCCACTGGGGAACTGGAGATGACACTGAGGGCTTTAGCCTCATTGCCCCTTTAAGAAACCTTGCAACCAGAGGATCCTGGGACAGACGTCTGTTCAAATGAGTGGAGAGGGCCGCAATCTGCACTTTCAAAGTGGCAGGGGCAAGGCCCTTATCCAAACCGTCCTGAAGAAAAATTAAAATATCAGCCGTAGAAGGTTCTAGATTATTATTAACCTTCTTGGAGCACCACTCCATGAAAATCTTGGCTGTCCTCTGATAGTTCTTATTGGTAGAGTCTGCTCTTGCAGAAGAAAGGGTCTTCAGGACGGCCTCTGACAGTCCTCTATCCTGCTGTAGGGACTGCTCAACCTCCAGGCTGTCAGGTTGAATCTCCAGAGATCCTGGCACTTCAGGGATCTTTGGGAAACCAGGTTCTGGATGGGGGGAAGCCTCCAATATATCCCTCGACTCATCTCCATGAGTTGGGAAAACCAAGCTCTTTTTGGCCAGAATGGAATGATGGCTATCACAGAGACTTGGTCCTGTCTGATTTTCATCAATACCTTCGGTATTATTGGAATTGGAGGGAAGATGTATGCCAGCCTGGACCTCCAAGGAATGGACAGGGCATCCACTGCCAAGGGATTGTCCTCCTGGTAAAGGGGAACAGAACGTCTCCACTTTGGCGTTGAGTCGGGTTGCCATGAGGTCTATTTCTGGAAGACCCCACTTCAGGGTAATCTGATGAAAGACTTCTGGATTGAGTGACCATTCTCCTGATACGGCATGACCCCGACTCAACCGATCCACTACTATGTTCAGGGAGCCCTTGATGTGAACTGCGGATAAATGGGTTAGATTTTTCTCTGCCTATGTAAATATCAGATCTGCCTCCCTGAGGAGGGTTGGTGATCTGGTGCCTCCCTGTCTGTTCACGTACAGCACTGTGGTCATGTTGTCTGACCGGATTTTGACTGCTCTTCCCTTGGAAGAGACGAGAAATGGAGTAAGGCACGATATACAGCTCTGAGCTCCTTCCAGTTGGACGAGGTCCTTCTTTCTGGAGCGCTCCAGACTCCCTTTATGGAGTTTTCGTCCAAATGGGCTCCCCATCCCGAGAGGGATGCATCTGTAGTCAACAGGGTCCAAGAAGGTTGGACTGTGGACCTTCCGTCTTTCAGGTGCAACCACCACTTGAGGGAAAGACAGGTCCTGGGGGAGAGTCAAATCTTCTTGCTGAGTGTAAGAAGGGAGCGATCCCAAGCCTCTAGTAATTCCTTCTGGAGGGGATGTAAGTGCCACAAAGCCCATGGACTGCCTCCACTGAGGAAGACATCAAGCCCAGGATCTTCATCAATGTTCTGATGGAGGCTATCGGCTTTTTGAAGAGGTGCCGGACTGCACCAACCAGTTTCTCCTTCCTTGCTGGTGTCAAGGAGACCTGCAGGTGGACTGAATCCAGGAAGTAGCCGAGGAACTTCCTTCGGGTTGAAGGGATCGTTACTGACTTCTCCCAGTTTATAAGCCATCCCAGACTCTGAAACAGGGAAACGGCTGTCTGTAGATGCTGGAGCAGAACAGACTCTGACTGGGCTTTTATCAACCAGTCGTCTACATAAGGCACCAAGAATATCCCCTGAGCCTGAGGGCGGCCGTTATGGGGGCCACTACCTTTGTAAAGGTGTGGGGAGCAGAGGAGATCCCGAAGGGTAGTGCTGTGAAATGAAAATGCTTCCTGTGGCCGGAAACTACTACGGCAATCCTTAGAAACCTTCTGTGTGGAGGATGAATAGGAATATGCAAATAAGCGTCTTTTAGATCCAAAGTCACAAAAACATCGCCTTGGAGGAGAAAGTGGTGACAGACTTTATGGTTTCCATACGGAAGCGCTTCTTTTTGATGAAGCAGTTGAGGTACCTTAAGTCTATGATCATTCTCCACTTGTCTGCCGGTTTTGGTACCAGGAAGACGGGAGAATAGACACCGGATCCTTCTTCTAGAGAAGGGACTTCCTCCAGGGCTCCCTTATGAATATACTCTCGGATGGAGCATTCCAATGTAGTCTGCTGCATTGTAGGGAGGCTGCGAGTTAACACAAACCGATCCTGTGGAGGATGGAGGAACTCGATTGCATATCCTTTTTGGATTACCTGCAGGACCCATGGGTCTCGAATTTTTTCCTGCCAGCAGTTGAAAAAAATGGGAGAGATGACCCCCGACAGGAATCTCGGCCACAGGAAGACTGCTCCTGATGTCAAAAGCTAGGCTTCTCTTTTTTATCATCAGACTTCGGGAATCTCCGGATGGCGCCTCTAGAGGAATATCTAGAGCCTCTTTGGGACTGCCGTCCACGACGAAGCGGATAGCCTCTACCATGGCCAGAGTCAGATCTACCTCTAAAGGCCTGGGGTAAAGTTTTACCCTTCCTATCGGCCAAGCCCTCCAGGATCTCGTCTAGGGCACAGCCAAAGACTCTACCTGGCTCAAAGGGCAATGCGCCCAAATTATATTTTGAGGGGAAATCAGCTCTCCAGGGTTTTAACCATAGAGGTCTTCTTGCTGCAGTGGTAAGTGCCAGGGATTTGGCCGCCAGCCTTAATTGATGGTGGGAGGCCTCCGCTAAATATTCAGTTGCCAGGGAAACCGAGCCTAGAAACCCTAGCAGCTCGTCTCTGGAGACTCCAGAGTCGATGTCCCTCTCGAGATGGACCAGGTCAGTGTGTAATTTGGCTGACACTTCACAAGACACAACCGCCACAGCGGTCTGGGCCGAGGCAGTTGAATACGCCTTCTTGAGGGTATTGTCGATGCGCCTGTCCATGGCGTCGTGCAAATTTGATCCATCATCTGATGTTACCATAGTGCGGCGGGACAGTTTGGCCACCGCCGTATCCACCTTGGGAGGAGGACCCCATTGATCCCATTGAGCAACTGGGAATAAAGCCTTGAACCTCCTAGAAACCACAAGAGGTTTTTCAGGACCTCTCCACTCTGAGGACATTAATTTTTGTAATGTCTGGTCCACTTGGAAGACCCTAGGCCCTCTATAGGTGGACGTGGAGGCTTCCCCCGTCAACATCACGATCCTTAGACCGGATGGACTTCAGCAGCCGGCTTAATTTTTCGAGTGGGAAGCACGGCCTGCTGGAATCTTCAGTGGAATCGTCAGATGAGAGTGTCTCGTCCACTATCTGATAATCTTTGTTAGCGATCCGTAGGGAAGATTGTGTCTCAACCCGCGGTCTCTTGGCAATCTGGGCGATGGAAGAACAGATCTCCTTAAGAGACTCCTCCATATAGTCCTTTACCCAAGTGACAACCTCTCTTATAGAAGGTTCTTCTGACGGAGGTCCGCGGCACTGGCGACAGCGGGTAAAATCATAGCCATCAGGTAAAGGGGTATTGCAATCCAAACACATTAGGTGTTTACGTTTAGAGGACTTTTTCCTCCTAAGCCCATCGCCGTTACCTGATGCAGAAGATGACATCTGAAACATCAAAAGCCACATGACAATGTAGAATGGAAGATTGCCAAGCATCGCACAAGAAGAAAAAAAAACAAGGGGTACCTTACTTTTTTAAATCGGTCACTTGAAGAGAAAAAAAGATCCCGTCAGAAAAAAACCAGACACCGCAAACCGCAGCAGAGGATCTAGTAACCACGAGCTCACCAAGTAAAGGACTGAGGACCTTTTAAATGTAATCCAGCAGCGAGGGGAGGAGCCAAACAAAGAAAACATTCATACAGCGCCAAACGAGGTCAAATGCCATAATGGAACATAGAGGAGCATAAGCCTAAGCCAGAGGCTCAAAATACAAGCAGCAAAAAACAATTCTATATTTTGCCTTTAAATTTTAAATTTTCAAACTTACCGCACTTTTCCGAGAAAACCGGAACTAGGCCGCGGTGGTGCGCAAAGGCTTCCTTCCCCGGGGAACACGGGACTGGAGAAAGGTTCCGGCCGGGGAGGTTCCCCGCTTACTTCCGGGATCGCGCTGCAGTGCAATGAGCCGGGTAACGCTGCGCTGCGGAGCGGAAAAGGCCCGAAGGACCGGAGGATCTTTGGAACGTCAGAAAGGACCGAGGTACCCCTAAAAGGTAAGCCAGGAGCTTTTTTTTTTAGGAAAAACCCCTAGCAACGGGAGGTCACCAAAGACCTCCGTCCACCTGTCCCACTCAGGACAGAAAAAAATACAGGGGAGGGAGGGCTCTGGTGCCCTCTTATAGGACCAGTAGTAGGCACCTTGTTAATTTTGGTGCTAATTAAAGGTTCCACCGTCCTAAACAACACACAGGGGCAGAGATACCCCATATTGTGCTGCTGTCGGACGTAAGGGGAATGTCCATTCCTTGTGTTCTTTAGCCCAAACAAGTCTCTTGTGCTTGTTGCCTGTCCTTAGCAGTGGTTTCCTAGCAGCTATTTTACCATGAAGGTCTGCTGCACACAGTCTCCTCTTAACAGTTGTTGTAGAGATGTGTCTGCTGCTAGAACTCTTTGTTGCATTGACCTGGTCTCTAATCTGAGCTGCTGTTAACCTGGGATTTCTGAGGCTGGTGACTCGGATGAACTTATCCTCCGCAGCAGAGGTGACTTTTCGTCTTCCTTTCCTGGGGCGGTCCTCATGTGAGCCAGTTTCTTTGTAGCGCTTGATGGTTTTGGCCACTGCACTTGGGGACACATTCAGTTTTCCCAATTTTTCAGACTGACTGACCTTCATTTCTTAAAGTAATGATGGCCACTCGTTTTTCTTTACTTAGCTGCTTTTTTCTTGCCATAATACAAATTCTAACACTCCATTCAGTAGGACTATCAGCTGTGTATCCACCTGACTTCTGAACAACACAACTGATGGTCCCAACCCCATTTATAAGGCAAGAAATCCCACTTATTAAACCTGACAGGGCACACCTGTGAAGTGAAAACCATTTCAGGTGACTACCTCTTGAAGCTCATCAAGAGAATGCCAAGAGTGTGCAAAGCAGTAATCAAAGCAAAAGGTGGCTACTTTGAAGAACCTAGAATAGAAGACATATTTTCAGTTGTTTCACACTTTTTTGTTAAGTATATAATTCCACATGTGGTAATTCATAGTTTTGATGCCTTCAGTGTGAATCTACAATTTTTATAGTCATGAAAATACAGAAAACTCTTGGAATGAGAAGGTGTGTCCAAACTTTTAGTCTGTACTGTATATGTATCTATATTTATGTATGTGTGTGCACCTACTCTATATCTGTGTTTGTGTGTCTATTATATATGTATATATCTCTGTGTATGTGTCTACTGTATATATATGTTTGTGTATATTATATATGTATCTATGTGTATCTACTGTATACAGTATGTTTCTCTATTATGCATGTACTTTACTTTTCTTTTAGGGTCATCACAGAATGAAATCCAGAAGCTTTGCTTCCCGCTGGTCCTGGGGGTGCCACTATATAGATACATTGCCTGCAGAGTGTTACAGGGTCCAGCAGACACAGGTGCTCTATACATCACCATGTAGTAAGGATTACAAGGTCTTTGCTGGCCGGATGTAATATTCTTGCAGTCATCTGTATAATCTCTGCTTTAGGTTGATGTCATTCGACAGTTCATTTTATGGGGGCTCGTCCGGGATCCCCTATAGACCTGGGACTTTCTTTCATTCATCAACACTTCAGATGCCACAAGATATGGTTTTATTTTATTTTATTTAGCACAGCTCATTGTTTGCAACACTTCAGACATTAACCCATTGGTTGCTGAACCATGCAGGATAGCTCTTCGCCAGGACGACAACCACTTCAGCACACCCATCCATAGGTACAATACCTGTCCTTGTGACATTCTTCCAGAAACCACTTCTCATGTCCAAGTATCTAGAATTCTGACTGAGCTTCAATACCAGATACAACCATGGGCTGTTTCTAGAAGAAAGCAGCTTTCTTTTTTCTAATCTCATAACCTCATACAACCCTTTCTAATCTATTCTGGAGCAGTGCATTCTGGGAGGTATGGTGCATCAGAATATGGTACAATACACTTACATTTCATTCAGTAAATTCTACACATACACTGAACCTGCAGGAGGCAGCAGTCAATAAGTGGTTCCAGAGAAGTGTGACTGCAGCTCCGGGTGTGACTAGAGTAACATGACTGACACAGTTACTCATCATTCTATGTAGACTTAGGCGAAGGCCCCACGTAGCGGGCCGCATAAAAAAAGTGCTGCAGAATTTTTGCTTCCATTATACCTATGCGAAAACCGCCAGCGTTTCCGTAGATATAATTGACATTCTGCTATTTGCACAAATTTTCCACTTTTTTCACATTTCCACTGCGGATATTATTCTGCAATGTGTGGATGGGATTTGCCAGAATCCCATCCACTTTGCAGGGACTATAAAATGCCGTGGTTTTTGCCGTAGCGTTTCTGCCACGACAAAATTGCGGTGTTTGTGCGACGTGGGACCCTGGCGTAAAGCTGTAAAACGGCTCCGAGTCACTTTTAGCTCTGAACGTGGCGGCTCTTGATAAAGGACGAGTTGCTTGAGAGCACTTTGGGTATTGCCTTGTTGTCTTGGCTAGAGATGTGTAGAATTGGGGTGATGAATTCAGAGCTCCCCCCGCTGGTTGTGCTGAAGAGTCGTTGCAGGACAGCCTCCTTGGCCTTGAAATGATCAACATTCTGCTCCTGCGATATCTGCAGGCTAATCTGGTGCACATTGTTCATGAGGATGGCAGACAACAGTTGGGGGTGCAGCGAGGTGCCCGCTGTCAGATTCTCCTCATAGAATTGCTTGTATAGCTCCTGCATCTTATTCTCTATGAAGCCGTTCAGAACAGAGTTGGAGAAGGGGGCGGAGGGTAAAATGTGGCTCTCTACACTGGGGGCCCCCTCTCCTTCGAGGAGCCTTCCTGGATTTTCATTCGGAGGACTACTGCTATCAATGTCTGCTGACACCAGCACCGGCCCGTCCTCACAGTCGCCATCTAAGATACATCCAGAGTCCACCACCTTATGGAGGATGTGATCGCCAGCGATGTGTAGATCGGGGTAGTTCTTGTAGATGCTGCCACAGCGGCTGGACCAAGATGTGTACAGGTCCAAGGAGTCATCACTCAGTGCCTCACGCCTCGGGATACATAAGGCTTGTGATAATGTTCCGGGGGGTTCACTGTGATGCAGCGGCTCAAATCCCCGATCCCTGTCATCGGACACTTTGCTGCCCACACACTTCACCCTTGACTTGCCGGAGGACATCCTCTCTAGCGGTTTCTCCTTCTTTCCATCCTTCTGCCCTTCAGAGTTCAGCAGTTGCCTATAGAACGCTGTGCACAGGAAAGACTCAGACAACATGGCGGTGACTGGGGGAGTCTGCAGAGATATAACAAGATGGAACAGACTGAGAAGATATGCAAAAAATATACTGAGAAATCTGCATTACATACAATCTGTCGTCTTGTGTCTGTAAGGGGTTAATGTGGAGCCTACACCTAAGAACTGTTTATGTGCCTTTAAGATGTTTTGTACTTATTTTGCATTGTCAGACATGTTGAATACGGTGCCTTTAATGTGCAGCATTTCAGCTGCCGGGCTGTGACATAAAGAGGATTTTGGGAGCAGAAGGAGCAGATCAGCCCCAGATTGGGCAGCCACGCTCACATGGGGACACCGGACACAGGGGCTGCATCACCCACAGAGGTTGAGATTGGAAAATGCCTCGCTCTGCAGGGACGCCGGATTTATGGCTACATTACACATAGAGGCGGGGTAATGGAGGGGATATAAGGGCAGGATTCCTGCCACACTGGGTCTAGTTTGGGTTCAGTCACGCCAGGCCAGGAGCTGCTAAAAGGAGTAAGAACCAGGACAGACCAGATCCACAGGGAGTGCAGAGGGTTTGGGGGGTAGTATAGCATCGGAGCTGCCAGGAGAGACTGAAAGGTGGACAGAAGGAGTGTGAGGGCAGAGATCAGGTCAGAACCAGAGCTTTAAGGTCAGAAGTTGTTAGGAGGCAGCTGCACAGAGTCAAACTAGAGAGACAGCCGGGTACCTGCAGCTGGAGCCTGTGCTGGAAGGGAAAGACCATGTGTAACAACTGTGATCTGCTGATCTGATCTGTCAGACTGTCCGCACCAGGAAGGAGCTGCTGTTCTGCAAAAGTAAAGAAACTGCTCTTGCTTTAAACCATCCGCTGTCTGTGTGACCTTCCCTGTGCCTCGCCTTGAACCTTACACTTGGTAGTAGTATCTAATCTTACACTTGGCATGTTCCTCTAACCTTACTCGTCTATCTCAGTTTCACTCTTTACTGCATTTGTAGCATTCTGATCATAAACCAGGAGGCTCAGGATGAGCACTAATGTAGGTCCTACGCAAACAGGCAAGTGCTGTGGAGCAGAAAATTGTGGGAAGACGCAGTATAAGTCTGTAAAGGAACATGGATGATGTTTAGGATCAGGAGCACCATCTCAGGACAGCTGCCGATGCTCAGTACTTGTGCGGCAGCCTCTTGTTCACATTCTCACCACGCACAGATGCCGCCATGTCTAGACGTGCTTTTTCACATTGCAGTATAAGCAGTCAAAGGGTTAATAGACGACCATCCATTATCATCACTACAACGGCTCATTATTATCTGCATCACACAAGAGCATTGTCCTCCTAACTAATGCTGCAGATATGATGCTGGGACTTGTAGTCCTCCCAGTATTAACAACTGATGGGTCACTAGATTCCCCTCCCTCCCGTCATGTGACATTTACTTCATCCTTCTCCGTGTTCTTCTTTTCATGTGATGCATTTATGAGAATAAGGAAGTGAGATTTAGAGGTAACCCTGAGTACAGCCGAGAGGTCCGCACAGCACTACAGTCACCTCCAACTGTGGATACACACCATGAGGAAGGCTGCGCAGGAGCTATAGGGCCCGGAGCAGCTCAAAGTGCAACCAGGATATTCTGGTGCCATATTCACCTTTTAGGGTCTGAAGCAGGAGGATGGTAGTCACCAGGTACAAGGGGAAGTGGAATCATTAACTATTAGTGATGTATCTACCATAGGGGCGGGTGCACAACTTCAAAAGGGCCTGATAGAAAACTGCCTGCAACCACCACTAGGAGGAGCTCACTAAATAGAGATTACATAGTCAACACTAGGAGGAGCTCACTACATACAGATTATACAGCCACCACTAGAGGGAGCTCACTACATACAGATTATACAGTCACCACTAGGAGAAGCTCACTACATACAGATTATACAGTCACCACTAGGGGGAGCTCACTACATACAGATTATACAGTCACCACTAGGAGGAGCTCACTACATACAGATTATACAGTCACCACTAGGGGGAGCTCACTACATACAGATTATACAGTCACCACTAGAGGGAGCTCACTACATACAGATTATACAGTCACCACTAGGAGGAGCTCTCTACCTACAGATTATACAGTCATCACTAGAGGGAGCTCACTACGTACAGATTATACAGTCACCACTAGGAGGAGCTCACTACATACAGATTATACAGTCACCACTAGGAGGATCTCACTACATACAGATTATACAGTCACCACTAGAGGGAGCTCACTACATACAGAATATACAGTCACCACTAGAGGGAGCTCACTACATGCAGATTATACAGTCACCACCAGGAGGAGCTCACTACATACAGATTATACAATCACCACTAGAGAGAGCTCACTACATACAGATAATATAGTCAACACTAGAGAGAGCTCACTACATACAGATTATACAGTCACCACTAGGAGGAGCTCACTACATACAGATTATACAGTCACCACTAGAGGGAGCTCACTACATACAGATAATATAGTCACCACTAGAGGAAGCTCACTACATACAGATAATATACTCACCACTAGAGGGAGCTCACTGCCTACACATAATATAGTCACCACTAAGAGGAGCTCACTACATACAGATTATACAGTCACCACTAGGGGGAGCTCACTACATACAGACTATACAGTCACCACTAGGAGGAGCTCACTACATACAGATTATACAGTCACCACTAGGAGGAGCTCACTACATACAGATTATACAGTCACCACTAGGGGGAGCTCACTACATACAAATTATACAGTCACAGTCATTATACAGCTCACTACATACAGATAATATAGTCACCACTAGAGGGAGCTCACTACATACATATTATACAGTCACCACTAGAGGAAGCTCACTACATACAGATAATATAGTCACCACTAAAGGGAGCTCACTACATACACATAATATAGTCACCACTAAGAGGAGCTCACTACATACAGATTATACAGTCACCACTAGAGGGAGCTCACTACATACAGATTATACACCTGCCACTAGAGGGAGCTCACTACATACAGATTATACAGTCACCACTAGAGGGAGCTCACTAAATACAGATAATATAGTCACCACTAGAGGAAGCTCACTACATACAGATAATATAGTCACCACTAGAGGGAGCTCACTGCATACACATAATATAGTCACCACTAAGAGGAGCTCACTACATACAGATTATACAGTCACCACTAGGAGGAGCTCACTACATACAGATTATACAGTCACAGTCATTATACAGCTCACTACATACAGATAATATAGTCACCACTAGAGGGAGCTCACTACATACAGATTATACAGTCACGACTAGAGGAAGCTCACTACATACAGATAATATAGTCACCACTAAAGGGAGCTCACTACATACACATAATATAGTCACCACTAAGAGGAGCTCACTACATACAGATTATACAGTCACCACTAGAGGGAGCTCACTACATACAGATTATACACCGCCACTAGAGGGAGCTCACTACATACAGATTGTATAGTCACCACTAGGAGGAGCTCACAACATACAGAATACACAGTCACCACTAGGGGGAGCTCACTACATACAGATTATACAATCACCACTAGAGGGAGCTCACTACATACAGATTATACAGTCACCACTAGGAGGAGCTCACTAGATACAGATTATACAGTGACCACTAGGAGGAGGTCACTACATACAGATTATACAGTCACCACTAGGGAGAGCTCACTACATACAGATTATACAGTGACCACTAGGAGGAGCTCACTACATATAGATTATGCAGTCACCACTAGAGGGAGCTCACTACGTACAGATTATACAGTCACCACTAGGAGGAGCTCACTACACACAGATTATACAGTCACCACTAGAGGGATCTCACTACATACAGATTATACAGTCACCACTAGGAGGAGCTCACTACATACAGATTATACAGTCACCACTAGAGGGAGCTCACTACATACAGATTATACAGTCACCACTAGGAGGAGCTCACTACATACAGACTATACAGTCACCACTAGGAGGAGCTCACTACATACAGATTATACATTCAACACTAGGAGGAGCTCACTACATACAGATTATACAGTCACCACTAGGAGGAGCTCACTACATACAGATTATACAGCCACCACTAGAGGGGGGTCACTGCATACAGATTATAGAGCCACCACTAGAGGGAGCTCTTTACATACAGATTATACAGTCACCACTAGGGGGAGCTCACTACATACAGATTATACAGCCATCACTAGGGGGAGCTCACTACATACAGATTATACAGTCACCACTAGAGGGAGCTCACTACATACAGATTATACAGTCACCACTAGGAGGAGCTCACTACATACATATTGTACAGTCACAACTAGGAGGAGCTCACTACATACAGATTATACAGTCACCACTAGGAGGAGCTCACTACATACAGATTATACTGCCACCACTAGAGGGAGCTCACTACATACAGATTATACAGTCACCACTAGAGGGAGCTCACTACATACAGATTATACAGTCACCACTAAGAGGAGCTCACTACATACAGATTATACAGTCACCATTAGAGGGAGCTCACTACATACAGATTATACAGTCACCACTAGAGGGAGCTCACTAAATACAGATAATATAGTCACCACTAGAGGGAGCTCACTACATACAGATTATACAGTCACCACTAGGAGGAGCTCACTACATACAGATTATACAGTCACCACTAGGAGGAGCTCACTACATACAGAATATACAGTCACCACTAGGGGGAGCTCACTACATACAGATTATACAGTCACCACTAGAGGGAACGCACTACATACAGATTATACAGTCACCACTAGGAGGAGCTCACTACATACAGATTATACACCTGCCACTAGAGGGAGCTCACTACATACAGAATGTATAGTCACCACTAGGAGGAGCTCACTACATTCAGAATATACGGTCACCACTAGGGGAGCTCAGGCACCGGGGCACTACATACAGATTATACAGTCACCACTAGGAGGAGCTCACTACATACAGATTATACAGTCACCACTAGGAGGAGCTCACTACATACAGATTATACAGTCACCACTAGAGGGAGCTCACTACATACAGATTATACAGTCACCACTAGAGGGAGCTCACTACATACAGATTATACAGTCACCACTAGGAGGAGCTCACTACATACAGATTATACAGTCACCACTAGGAGGAGCTCACTACATACAGATTATACAGTCACCACTAGAGGGAGCTCACTACATACAGATTATACATTCACCACTAGAGGGAGCTCACTACATACAGATTATACAGTCACCACTAGGAGGAGCTCACTACATACAGATTATACAGTCACCACTAGAGGGAGCTCACTACATACAGATTATACAGTCACCACTAAGAGGAGCTCACTACATATAGATTATACAGTCACCACTAGGGGGAGCTCACTACATACAGATTATACAGTCACCACTAGGAGGGAGCTCACTACATACAGATTATACAGTCACCACTAGGAGGAGCTCACTACATACAGATTATACAGTCACCACTAGGAGGAGCTCACTACATACAGATTATACAGTCACCACTAGAGGGAGCTCACTACATACAGATTATACAGTCACCACTAGGAGGAGCTCACTACATACAGATTATACAGTCACCACTAGAGGGAGCTCACTACATACAGATTATACAGTCACCACTAAGAGGAGCTCACTACATATAGATTATACAGTCACCACTAGGGGGAGCTCACTACATACAGATTATACAGTCACCACTAGAGGGAGCTCACAACATACAGATTATACAGTCACCACTAGAGGGTGCTCACTACATACAGATTATACAGTCACCACTAGGAGGAGCTCACTACATACAGATTATACAGTCAACACTAGAGGGAGCTCACTACATACAGATTATACAGTCACCACTAGGAGGAGCTCACTACATACAGATTATACAGTCACCACTAGAGGGAGCTCACTACATACAGATTATACAGTCACCACTAAGAGGAGCTCACTACATACAGATTATACAGTCACCACTAGGGGGAGCTCACAACATACAGATTATACAGTCACCACTAAGAGGAGCTCACTACATACAGATTATACAGTCACCACTAGGAGGAACTCACTACATACAGATTATACAGTCACCACTAGGGGGAGCTCACTACATACAGATTATACAGTCACCACTAGAGGGAGCTCACTACATACAGATTATACAGTCACCACTAGGAGGAGCTCACTACATACAGAATATACAGTCACCACTAGAGGGAGCTCACTACATACAGATTATACAGTCACCACTAGGAGGAGCTCACTACATACAGATTATACAATCACCACTAGGGGGAGCTCACTACATACAGATTATACAGTCACCACTAGGAGGAACTCACTACATACAGATTATACAGTCACCACTAGGGGGAGCTCACTACATACTGATTATACAGTCACCACTAGAGGGAGCTCACTACATACAAATTACACAGTCTCCACTAAGAGGAGCTCACTACATACAGATTATACAGTCACCACTAGAGGGAGCTCACTACATACAGATTATACAGTCACCACTAGGAGGAGCTCACTACATACAGATTATACAGTCACCACTAGGAGGAGCTCACTACATACAGATTATACAGTCACCACTAGGAGAAGCTCACTACATACAGATTATACAGTCACCACTAGGGGGAGCTCACTACATACAGATTATACAGTCACCACTAGAGGGAGCTCACTACATACAGATTATACAGTCACCACTAGGAGGAGCTCTCTACATACAGATTATACAGTCACCACTAGAGGGAGCTCACTACATACAGATTATACAGTCACCACTAGGAGGAGCTCACTACATACAGATTATACAGTCACCACTAGGAGGAGCTCACTACATACAGATTATACAGTCACCACTAGAGGGAGCTCACTACATACAGAATATACAGTCACCACTAGAGGGAGCTCACTACATACAGATTATACAGTCACCACTAGGAGGAGCTCACTACATACAGATTATACAGTCACCACTAGAGGGAGCTCACTACATACAGATTATACAGTCACCACTAGGAGGAGCTCACTACATACAGATTATACAGTCACCACTAGGGGGAGCTCACTACATACAGATTATACAGTCACCACTAGGAGGAGCTCACTACATACAGATTATACAGTCACCACTAGGGGGAGCTCACTACATACAGATTATACAGTCACCACTAGAGGGAGCTCACTACATACAGATTATACAGTCACCACTAGAGGGAGCTCACTACATACAGATTATACAGTCACCACTAAGAGGAGCTCACTACATACAGAATATACAGTCACCACTAGGGGGAGCTCACTACATACAGATTATACAGTCACCACTAGAGGGAGCTCACTACATACAGATTATACAGTCACCACTAGGAGAGCTCACTACATACAGATTATACACCACAGGGGCCACAACAGATTATAGTCACCACTAGGAGGAGCTCACTACATACAGAATATACAGTCACCACTAGGGGGAGCTCACTACATACAGATTATACAGTCACCACTAGAGGGAGCTCACTACATACAGATTATACAGTCACCACTAGAGGGAGCTCACTACATACAGATTATACAGTCACCACTAGGAGGAGCTCACTACATACAGATTATACAGTCACCACTAGAGGGAGCTCACTACATACAGATTATACAGTCACCACTAAGAGGAGCTCACTACATATAGATTATACAGTCACCACTAGGGGGAGCTCACTACATACAGATTATACAGTCACCACTAGAGGGAGCTCACTACATACAGATTATACAGTCACCACTAGGAGGAGCTCACTACATACAGATTCTACAGTCACCACTAGGAGGAGCTCACTACATACAGATTATACAGTCACCACTAGAGGGAGCTCACTACATACAGATTATACAGTCACCACTAGAGGGAGCTCACTTCATACATATTATACAGTCACCACTAGGAGGAGCTCACTACATACAGATTATACAGTCACCACTAGGGGAGCTCACTACATACAGATTATACAGTCACCACTAGAGGGAGCTCACTACATACATATTATACAGTCACCACTAGGAGGAGCTCACTACATACAGATTATACAGTCACCACTAGGGGGAGCTCACTACATACAGATTATACAGTCACCACTAGGAGGAGCTCACTACATACAGATTATACAGTCACCACTAGGGGGAGCTCACTACATACAGATTATACAGTCACCACTAGAGGGAGCTCACTACATACAGATTATACAGTCACCACTAGGAGGAGCTCACTACATACACATAATATAGTCACCACTAACGGAGCTCACTACATACAGATTGTACATTCACCACTAGGGGGAGCTCACTAAATACAGATTATAAAGTCACCACTAGAGGGAGCTCACTACATACAGATTATACAGCCGCCACTAGAGGGAGCTCACTACATACAGATTGTACAGTCACCACTAGGAGGAGCTCACAACATACAGAATACACAGTCACCACTAGGGGGAGCTCACTACATACAGATTATACAATCACCACTAGAGGGAGCTCACTACATACAGATTATACAGTCACCACTAGGAGGAGCTCACTAGATACAGATTATACAGTGACCACTAGGAGGAGGTCACTACATACAGATTATACAGTCACCACTAGGGAGAGCTACTACATACAGATTATACAGTGACCACTAGGAGGAGCTCACTACATACAGATTATGCAGTCACCACTAGAGGGAGCTCACTACGTACAGATTATACAGTCACCACTAGGAGGAGCTCACTACACACAGATTATACAGTCACCACTAGAGGGAGCTCACTACATACAGATTATACAGTCACCACTAGGAGGAGCTCACTACATACAGATTATACAGTCACCACTAGAGGGAGCTCACTACATACAGATTATACAGTCACCACTAGGAGGAGCTCACTACATACAGACTATACAGTCACCACTAGGAGGAGCTCACTACATACAGATTATACATTCACCACTAGGAGGAGCTCACTACATACAGATTATACAGTCACCACTAGGAGGAGCTCACTACATACAGATTATACAGCCACCACTAGAGGGAGCTCACTACATACAGATTATATAGTCACCACTAGAGGAGCTCACAACATACAGAATATACAGTCACCACTAGGGGGAGCTCACTACATACAGATTATACAATCACCACTAGAGGGAGCTCACTACATACAGATTATACAGTCACCACTAGGAGGAGCTCACTACATACAGATTATACAGTCACCACTAGGAGGAGGTCACTACATACAGATTATACAGTCACCACTAGGGAGAGCTGACTACATACAGATTATACAGTCACCACTAGGAGGAGCTCACTACATACAGATTATGCAGTCACCACTAGAGGGAGCTCACTACGTACAGATTATACAGTCACCACTAGGAGGAGCTCACTACATACAGATTATACAGTCACCACTAGAGGGAGCTCACTACATACAGATTATACAGTCACCACTAGGAGGAGCTCACTACATACAGAATATACAGTCACCACTAGAGGGAGCTCACTACATACAGATTATACAGTCACCACTAGGAGGAGCTCACTACATACAGATTATACAATCACCACTAGGGGGAGCTCACTACATACAGATTATACAGTCACCACTAGGAGGAACTCACTACATACAGATTATACAGTCACCACTAGGGGGAGCTCACTACATACTGATTATACAGTCACCACTAGAGGGAGCTCACTACATACAAATTACACAGTCTCCACTAAGAGGAGCTCACTACATACAGATTATACAGTCACCACTAGAGGGAGCTCACTACATACAGATTATACAGTCACCACTAGGAGGAGCTCACTACATACAGATTATACAGTCACCACTAGGAGGAGCTCACTACATACAGATTATACAGTCACCACTAGGAGAAGCTCACTACATACAGATTATACAGTCACCACTAGGGGGAGCTCACTACATACAGATTATACAGTCACCACTAGAGGGAGCTCACTACATACAGATTATACAGTCACCACTAGGAGGAGCTCTCTACCTACAGATTATACAGTCATCACTAGAGGGAGCTCACTACGTACAGATTATACAGTCACCACTAGGAGGAGCTCACTACATACAGATTATACAGTCACCACTAGGAGGATCTCACTACATACAGATTATACAGTCACCACTAGAGGGAGCTCACTACATACAGAATATACAGTCACCACTAGAGGGAGCTCACTACATACAGATTATACAGTCACCACTAGGAGGAGCTCACTACATACAGATTATACAGTCACCACTAGAGGGAGCTCACTTCATACATATTATACAGTCACCACTAGGAGGAGATCACTACATACAGATTATACAGTCACCACTAGGGGGAGCTCACTACATACAGATTATACAGTCACCACTAGGAGAAGCTCACTACATACAGATTATACAGTCACCACTAGGGGGAGCTCACTACATACAGATTATACAGTCACCACTAGAGGGAGCTCACTACATACAGATTATACAGTCACCACTAGAGGGAGCTCACTACATACAGATTATACAGTCACCACTAAGAGGAGCTCACTACATACAGAATATACAGTCACCACTAGGGGGAGCTCACTACATACAGATTATACAGTCACCACTAGAGGGAGCGCACTACATACAGATTATACAGTCACCACTAGGAGCAGCTCACTACATACAGATTATACACCTGCCACTAGAGGGAGCTCACTACATACAGAATGTATAGTCACCACTAGGAGGAGCTCACTACATACAGAATATACAGTCACCACTAGGGGGAGCTCACTACATACAGATTATACAGTCACCACTAGAGGGAGCTCACTACATACAGATTATACAGTCACCACTAGAGGGAGCTCACTACATACAGATTATACAGTCACCACTAGGAGGAGCTCACTACATACAGATTATACAGTCACCACTAGAGGGAGCTCACTACATACAGATTATACAGTCACCACTAAGAGGAGCTCACTACATATAGATTATACAGTCACCACTAGGGGGAGCTCACTACATACAGATTATACAGTCACCACTAGAGGGAGCTCACTACATACAGATTATACAGTCACCACTAGGAGGAGCTCACTACATACAGATTCTACAGACACCACTAGGAGGAGCTCACTACATACAGATTATACAGTCACCACTAGAGGGAGCTCACTACATACAGATTATACAGTCACCACTAGAGGGAGCTCACTTCATACATATTATACAGTCACCACTAGGAGGAGATCACTACATACAGATTATACAGTCACCACTAGGGGGAGCTCACTACATACAGATTATACAGTCACCACTAGAGGGAGCTCACTACATACATATTATACAGTCACCACTAGGAGGAGATCACTACATACAGATTATACAGTCACCACTAGGGGGAGCTCACTACATACAGATTATACAGTCACCACTAGGAGAAGCTCACTACATACAGATTATACAGTCACCACTAGGGGGAGCTCACTACATACAGATTATACAGTCACCACTAGAGGGAGCTCACTACATACAGATTATACAGTCACCACTAGGAGGAGTTCACTACATACACATAATATAGTCACCACTAACTGGCGCTCACTACATACAGATTGTACATTCACCACTAGGGGGAGCTCACTAAATACAGATTATAAAGTCACCACTAGAGGGAGCTCACTACATACAGATTATACACCTGCCACTAGAGGGAGCTCACTACATACAGATTGTATAGTCACCACTAGGAGGAGCTCACAACATACAGAATACACAGTCACCACTAGGGGGAGCTCACTACATACAGATTATACAATCACCACTAGAGGGAGCTCACTACATACAGATTATACAGTCACCACTAGGAGGAGCTCACTAGATACAGATTATACAGTGACCACTAGGAGGAGGTCACTACATACAGATTATACAGTCACCACTAGGGAGAGCTGACTACATACAGATTATACAGTGACCACTAGGAGGAGCTCACTACATATAGATTATGCAGTCACCACTAGAGGGAGCTCACTACGTACAGATTATACAGTCACCACTAGGAGGAGCTCACTACACACAGATTATACAGTCACCACTAGAGGGATCTCACTACATACAGATTATACAGTCACCACTAGGAGGAGCTCACTACATACAGATTATACAGTCACCACTAGAGGGAGCTCACTACATACAGATTATACAGTCACCACTAGGAGGAGCTCACTACATACAGACTATACAGTCACCACTAGGAGGAGCTCACTACATACAGATTATACATTCAACACTAGGAGGAGCTCACTACATACAGATTATACAGTCACCACTAGGAGGAGCTCACTACATACAGATTATACAGCCACCACTAGAGGGAGCTCACTACATACAGATTGTATAGTCACCACTAGGAGGAGCTCACAACATACAGAATACACAGTCACCACTAGGGGGAGCTCACTACATACAGATTATACAATCACCACTAGAGGGAGCTCACTACATACAGATTATACAGTCACCACTAGGAGGAGCTCACTAGATACAGATTATACAGTGACCACTAGGAGGAGGTCACTACATACAGATTATACAGTCACCACTAGGGAGAGCTGACTACATACAGATTATACAGTGACCACTAGGAGGAGCTCACTACATATAGATTATGCAGTCACCACTAGAGGGAGCTCACTACGGCCCTACAGATTATACAGTCACCACTAGGAGGAGCTCACTACACACAGATTATACAGTCACCACTAGAGGGAGCTCACTACATACAGATTATACAGTCACCACTAGGAGGAGCTCACTACATACAGATTATACAGTCACCACTAGAGGGAGCTCACTACATACAGATTATACAGTCACCACTAGGAGGAGCTCACTACATACAGATTATACAGTCACCACTAGGAGGAGCTCACTACATACAGATTATACAGTCACCACTAGGAGGAGCTCACTACATACAGATTATACAGTCACCACTAGGAGGAGCTCACTACATACAGATTATACAGTCACCACTAGGAGGAGCTCACTACATACAGATTATACAGTCACCACTAGGGGGAGCTCACTACATACAGATTATACAGTCACCACTAGGGGGAGCTCACTACATACAGATTATACAGTCACCACTAGGAGGAGCTCTCTACCTACAGATTATACAGTCATCACTAGAGGGAGCTCACTACGTACAGATTATACAGTCACCACTAGGAGGAGCTCACTACATACAGATTATACAGTCACCACTAGGAGGATCTCACTACATACAGATTATACAGTCACCACTAGAGGGAGCTCACTACATACAGAATATACAGTCACCACTAGAGGGAGCTCACTACATACAGATTATACAGTCACCACTAGGAGGAGCTCACTACATACAGATTATACAGTCACCACTAGAGGGAGCTCACTTCATACATATTATACAGTCACCACTAGGAGGAGATCACTACATACAGATTATACAGTCACCACTAGGGGGAGCTCACTACATACAGATTATACAGTCACCACTAGGAGAAGCTCACTACATACAGATTATACAGTCACCACTAGGGGGAGCTCACTACATACAGATTATACAGTCACCACTAGAGGGAGCTCACTACATACAGATTATACAGTCACCACTAGAGGGAGCTCACTACATACAGATTATACAGTCACCACTAAGAGGAGCTCACTACATACAGAATATACAGTCACCACTAGGGGGAGCTCACTACATACAGATTATACAGTCACCACTAGAGGGAGCGCACTACATACAGATTATACAGTCACCACTAGGAGCAGCTCACTACATACAGATTATACACCTGCCACTAGAGGGAGCTCACTACATACAGAATGTATAGTCACCACTAGGAGGAGCTCACTACATACAGAATATACAGTCACCACTAGGGGGAGCTCACTACATACAGATTATACAGTCACCACTAGAGGGAGCTCACTACATACAGATTATACAGTCACCACTAGAGGGAGCTCACTACATACAGATTATACAGTCACCACTAGGAGGAGCTCACTACATACAGATTATACAGTCACCACTAGAGGGAGCTCACTACATACAGATTATACAGTCACCACTAAGAGGAGCTCACTACATATAGATTATACAGTCACCATTAGGGGGAGCTCACTACATACAGATTATACAGTCACCACTAGAGGGAGCTCACTACATACAGATTATACAGTCACCACTAGGAGGAGCTCACTACATACAGATTCTACAGACACCACTAGGAGGAGCTCACTACATACAGATTATACAGTCACCACTAGAGGGAGCTCACTACATACAGATTATACAGTCACCACTAGAGGGAGCTCACTTCATACATATTATACAGTCACCACTAGGAGGAGATCACTACATACAGATTATACAGTCACCACTAGGGGGAGCTCACTACATACAGATTATACAGTCACCACTAGAGGGAGCTCACTTCATACATATTATACAGTCACCACTAGGAGGAGATCACTACATACAGATTATACAGTCACCACTAGGGGGAGCTCACTACATACAGATTATACAGTCACCACTAGGAGAAGCTCACTACATACAGATTATACAGTCACCACTAGGGGGAGCTCACTACATACAGATTATACAGTCACCACTAGAGGGAGCTCACTACATACAGATTATACAGTCACCACTAGGAGGAGTTCACTACATACACATAATATAGTCACCACTAACTGGAGCTCACTACATACAGATTGTACATTCACCACTAGGGGGAGCTCACTAAATACAGATTATAAAGTCACCACTAGAGGGAGCTCACTACATACAGATTATACATCTGCCACTAGAGGGAGCTCACTACATACAGATTGTATAGTCACCACTAGGAGGAGCTCACAACATACAGAATACACAGTCACCACTAGGGGGAGCTCACTACATACAGATTATACAATCACCACTAGAGGGAGCTCACTACATACAGATTATACAGTCACCACTAGGAGGAGCTCACTAGATACAGATTATACAGTGACCACTAGGAGGAGGTCACTACATACAGATTATACAGTCACCACTAGGGAGAGCTGACTACATACAGATTATACAGTGACCACTAGGAGGAGCTCACTACATATAGATTATGCAGTCACCACTAGAGGGAGCTCACTACGTACAGATTATACAGTCACCACTAGGAGGAGCTCACTACACACAGATTATACAGTCACCACTAGAGGGATCTCACTACATACAGATTATACAGTCACCACTAGGAGGAGCTCACTACATACAGATTATACAGTCACCACTAGAGGGAGCTCACTACATACAGATTATACAGTCACCACTAGGAGGAGCTCACTACATACAGACTATACAGTCACCACTAGGAGGAGCTCACTACATACAGATTATACATTCAACACTAGGAGGAGCTCACTACATACAGATTATACAGTCACCACTAGGAGGAGCTCACTACATACAGATTATACAGCCACCACTAGAGGGAGCTCACTACATACAGATTGTATAGTCACCACTAGGAGGAGCTCACAACATACAGAATACACAGTCACCACTAGGGGGAGCTCACTACATACAGATTATACAATCACCACTAGAGGGAGCTCACTACATACAGATTATACAGTCACCACTAGGAGGAGCTCACTAGATACAGATTATACAGTGACCACTAGGAGGAGGTCACTACATACAGATTATACAGTCACCACTAGGGAGAGCTGACTACATACAGATTATACAGTGACCACTAGGAGGAGCTCACTACATATAGATTATGCAGTCACCACTAGAGGGAGCTCACTACGTACAGATTATACAGTCACCACTAGGAGGAGCTCACTACACACAGATTATACAGTCACCACTAGAGGGATCTCACTACATACAGATTATACAGTCACCACTAGGAGGAGCTCACTACATACAGATTATACAGTCACCACTAGAGGGAGCTCACTACATACAGATTATACAGTCACCACTAGGAGGAGCTCACTACATACAGACTATACAGTCACCACTAGGAGGAGCTCACTACATACAGATTATACATTCAACACTAGGAGGAGCTCACTACATACAGATTATACAGTCACCACTAGGAGGAGCTCACTACATACAGATTATACAGCCACCACTAGAGGGGGGTCACTGCATACAGATTATACAGTCACCACTAGGAGGAGCTCACTACATACAGACTATACAGTCACCACTAGGAGGAGCTCACTACATACAGATTATACATTCAACACTAGGAGGAGCTCACTACATACAGATTATACAGACACCACTAGGAAGAGCTCACTACATACAGATTATACAGTCACCACTATGGGGAGCTCACTACATACAGATTATACAGTCACCACTAGGAGGAGCTCACTACATACAGATTATACAGTCACCACTAGAGGGAGCTCACTACATACAGATTATACAGTCACCACTAAGAGGAGCTCACTACATACAGATTATACAGTCACCACTAGGGGGAGCTCACTACATACAGATTATACAGTCACCACTAGAGGGAGCTCACTACATACAGATTATACAGTCACCACTAGGGGGAGCTCACTACTTGCAGATTATACAGTCACCACTATGGGGAGTTCACTACATACAGATTATACAGTCACCACTAGAGGGAGCTCACTACATACAGATTATACAGTCACCACTAGGGGGAGCTCACTACATACAGATTATACAGTCACCACTAGAGGGAGCTCACTACATACAGATTATACAGTCACCACTATGGGGAGCTCACTACATACAGATTATACAGTCACCACTAGGGGGAGCTCACTTCATACAGATTATACAGACACCACTAGGAAGAGCTCACTACATACTTACTGAGTGGACCATGAACTCCTTTGACTGAAAAAGAGAATAATCGATCACAGTCCAAAATTCCTCCACAACGATGGAAGAGACTGATAAAGTCATCCAGAGAACCAGGAGGACAGGTTATTGGTCCTATTGCCGCAACCCAAATGGAGGGAACTGAAGGATGGGAGTAGTGGTGGCGGATGACGTGACACCTTCTAGGCCGAGCACACTCAACCATACTGGGGACAGTAGTGAATGGAGTCCTGACAGGGATGTGGTTACCTTTGTTTAGGCCCGAGTCAACTCCTCCTGTCAGTGTCCTCCACTGCTCCTCCTGGCACAGTGTCCAGAAGTCCAGACAGCTGAACTCCCTTCTTAGGGCTGTTTCTGAATGAGCCTGGGTCAAGCAATCTCTCCTCCTAGAGTCTGTATGGATAACCGTTATGGTCCAATCTCAGTGCTGATGAGTACCTCTGCACAAAGCAGGAAACCGAACTGCTTACAATCTAGACTGGCTCACACTGGACCTAGGCCTCCTACAACCCCTGCCCAGTGGCCTGTGATTGGCCAGGACTGAACCAAGGGGAAGGTTTGAACACAGAGGGGGAAAATAACAAGGGAAAGCTGCAAAACATTATATACAGTGACACAGAATATAAAGGATAGGACATACCAACACAACCCAGAGGCACAATAGACAAACACTTAAAGCAGTAGCACTCTGGGATGCTGCACTATAAACTCTTGATTCATGGGAGGGCTCAGGCTATCACACTTGGGTTTTCTGTTTTGGCCTAGTTTTTTTAGTAAATAACGACCTGCTGGAATCTCTTGTGCGATGTTTTCATCTGAGATTGGATTTACCAAATTTTAAGACCTTCTAAGCAGAAAATTTGTAAAGGGAAAACAGCAGTTTTTCTATGATGGCTAGCAGACCGGTCATAGCCCCAGTATATAGTGATATTATAAAGAAGAGCACGCCCCTCCGGCAGGTAGGCAACGATCACAGTTGCAGGGGGTGCAACCAGGCCCAAAGGGGAAGATGGCCGGGGCTCCGCTGTATCAAGACCTCAACATCAATGGACAACCCCTCTAAAGAGTTGTTCCCTGAGATTGATGACCTATTCTGAGTATAAGACATCATTCGGGCACAACTGTTTGATGCGACTGCGATGCTTGTGCACGTGCCGCGACCCCTTCACTATTCTCACTGCACGTCACCTCTTTCTTAGCAGCCGTGCGATATAATTACAGCCTCGTCCTATAGAAGTGAACAGGATGTAATTACATTGCACGGTCACTATAAAACATGTGGGTCCGATGTATATAGTGTAGGGGTCACAGGACGCGCACAAGCACTGAAGTCCCTTCAAAGAGCTGATCAGCGGGGGCCCTTGGTTTTGGATCCTCCCCTGATCTCTTATTGATGACCTTACGATAGGTCATCAAGAGAAAGGACCTGAAATACCTCTTTAAGACTAAAGGCCCCCCATGTAGCAAATTTCGTATTTTTCCAGTGTTTTTTATTGCATTTTTGCTGCATTTTTTTCTTTCCTTATTAAATCTATATGCATTTCTGCAGCTACAATTGACTTTCCGCGTTTCTGATAATTCCGCTTTCCCGAAGCAACAAATAGGTCATCAATATTAGATGTGGGGTCTGACTGCCAGGACCGTCACTGATCAGCTGTTTACGTGCCGGGCGCCACGCTGCTCACCGTATTTCTGATAACCGCGGGTGTGGATATTACAGCTATTATACCCCTACCAAGTCTATAGGACGCTGCTGCAGCACCCACAACCACCAAATCAAGAATAAGCCATAGGGATGGGGTAGAGGCCACGTCACAGTCTGCATGGGGGCCCTACAGATTTGCGTACCTCCCCCCTACTCCTGCCACATACAATGTAGCGGCAGCCATACATCATGTGTTACTTTCATACACTTCTATTCTTATTACCTTACCATCTGCCGCCGCCGCTGCTACTCCGTTCACTCATCAGACCTGCCGGCAGGGCCCCCCTACCATCCGGTCAGATCGAGGTCCCACAGCCTGTGCCGTCTCTCTCCGCTGACCCCAAGTATTGAGACTTCGATCTTCCCTTTTTCATTTTCCAGATCTTCGGTTAAAAAGGAGAAGTCATTCTGCAAGATTCCGTTCACCAGAAGAAATGACGAATTGTTGGTTATTTTAGTCACATTGTCCTGCGGGGGTGGGGGGAGGGGCCATATATCTGAGGGGTAGAGATGGACACATAGAGCGACCCCCTCCCCAATCCAGACCCCCTCAGACTGGGACTATAACACTACAGGAGACTACTCTGACGCAGGCATGACAGAGCTCGTCACCCAGCTTTCCTCATCCCACAAAGGCGTGTACATTTGTACTGTTATGTAGAGGCCCTTCCCATATTACTAGTCCACAGGTCATCTCATGTGTCAGTCTGTACTGCAGTTCTTGAATTTGAGTCTTTTAGCGTCTGCCTCCATAGCAGATAATGAATCTATTCAGCACTGAACTGCGCATGAGGCGAATATAATCTATTACTATCTGTTATCAGCCATGTCAGGAGAGGCCGACTGTAGGACAGGGGAATACAATCCATTACTAACTGTTATCAGCCATGTCAGGAGGGGAGAGGCCGACTGTAGGACAGGGGAATACAATCTATTACTATCTGTTATCAGCCATGTCAGGAGGGGAGAGGCCGACTGTAGGACAGGGGAATACAATCTATTACTATCTGTTATCAGCCACGTCAGGAGGAGAGAGGCCGACTGTAGGACAGGGGAATACAATCTATTACTATCTGTTATCAGCCATGTCAGGAGGGGAGAGGCCGACTGTAGGACAGGAGAATACAATCTATTACTCCCTGTTATCAGCCATGTCAGGAGGGGAGAGGCCGACTGTAGGACAGGGGAATACAATCTATTACTATCTGTTATCAGCCACGTCAGGAGGAGAGAGGCCGACTGTAGGACAGGGGAATACAATCTATTACTATCTGTTATCAGCCAAGTCAGGAGGGGAGAGGCCGACTGTAGGACAGGGGAATACAATCTATTACTATCTGTTATCAGCCATGTCAGGAGGGGAGAGGCCGACTGTAGGACAGGAGAATACAATCTATTACTCCCTGTTATCAGCCATGTCAGGAGGGGAGAGGCCGACTGTAGGACAGGAGAATACAATCTATTACTCCCTGTTATCAGCCATGTCAGGAGAGGAGAGGCCGACTGTAGGACAGGGGAATACAATCTATTACTATCTGTTATCAGCCATGTCAGGAGAGGAGAGGCCGACTGTAGGACAGGGGAATACAATCTATTACTATCTGTTATCAGCCAAGTCAGGAGGGGAGAGGCCGACTGTAGGACAGGGGAATACAATCTATTACTATCTGTTATCAGCCATGTCAGGAGGGGAGAGGCCGACTGTAGGACAGGGGAATACAATCTATTACTATCTGTTATCAGCCATGTCAGGAGAGGAGAGGCCGACTGTAGGACAGGGGAATACAATCTATTACTATCTGTTATCAGCCACGTCAGGAGAGGAGAGACCAACTGTAGGACAGGGGAATACAATCTATTACTATCTGTTATCAGCCATGTCAGGAGGGGAGAGGCCGACTGTAGGACAGGGGAGTACAATCTATTACTATCTGTTATCAGCCACGTCAGGAGGGGAGAGGCCGACTGTAGGACAGGGGAATACAATCTATTACTATCTGTTATCAGCCATGTCAGGAGGGGAGAGGCCGACTGTAGGACAGGGGAATACAATCTATTACTATCTGTTATCAGCCATGTCAGGAGGGGAGAGGCCGACTGTAGGACAGGGGAATACAATCTATTACTATCTGTTATCAGCCATGTCAGGAGGGGAGAGGCCGACTGTAGGACAGGGGAATACAATCTATTACTATCTGTTATCAGCCATGTCAGGAGAGGAGAGGCCGACTGCAGGACAGGGGACTACAATCTATTACTATCTGTTATCAGCCATGTCAGGAGAGGAGAGGACGACTGTAGGACAGGGGAATACAATCTATTACTATCTGTTATCAGCCATGTCAGGAGGGGAGAGGCCGACTGTAGGACAGGGGAATACAATCTATTACTATCTGTTATCAGCCACGTCAGGAGGGGAGAGGCCGACTGTAGGACAGGTGAATACAATCTATTACTATCTGTTATCAGCCATGTCAGGAGAGGAGAGGCCGACTGTAGGACAGGGGAATACAATCTATTACTATCTGTTATCAGCCATGTCAGGAGGGGAGAGGCCGACTGTAGGACAGGGGAATACAATCTATTACTATCTGTTATCAGCCATGTCAGGGGGGAGAGAGGCCGACTGTAGGACAGGGGAATACAATCTATTACTATCTGTTATCAGCCATGTCAGGAGAGGAGAGGCCGACTGTAGGACAGGGGAATACAATCTATTACTATCTGTTATCAGCCATGTCAGGAGAGGAGAGGCCGACTGTAGGACAGGGGAATACAATCTACTACTATCTGTTATCAGCCAGGTCAGGAGGGGAGAGGCCGACTGTAGGACAGGGAAATACAATCTATTACTATCTGTTATCAGCCACGTCAGGAGAGGAGAAGCCGACTGTAGGACAGGGGAATACAATCTATTACTATCTGTTATCAGCCATGTCAGGAGGGGAGAGGCCGACTGTAGGACAGGTGACTACAATCTATTACTATCTGTTATCAGCCACGTCAGGAGGGGAGAGGCCGACTGTAGGACAGGAGACTACAATCTATTACTATCTGTTATCAGCCATGTCAGGAGGGGAGAGGCCGACTCTAGGACAGGTGAATACAATCTATTACTATCTGTTATCAGCCATGTCAGGAGGGGAGAGGCCGACTGTAGGAAAGGGGAATACAATCTATTACTATCTGTTATCAGCCACGTCAGGAGAGGAGAGGCCGACTGTAGGACAGGGGAATACAATCTATTACTATCTGTTATCAGCCACGTCAGGAGGGGAGAGGCCGACTGTAGGACAGGGGAATACAATCTATTACTATCTGTTATCAGCCATATCAGGAGGGGAGAGGCCGACTGTAGGAAAGGGGAATACAATCTATTACTATCTGTTATCAGCCATGTCAGGAGGGGAGAGGCCGACTGTAGGACAGGGGAATACAATCTATTACTATCTGTTATCAGCCATGTCAGGGGGAGAGAGGCCGACTGTAGGACAGGGGAATACAATCTATTACTATCTGTTATCAGCCACGTCAGGAGAGGAGAGGCCGACTGTAGGCCAGGGGAATACAATCTATTACTATCTGTTATCAGCCATGTCAGGAGGGGAGAGGCCGACTGTAGGACAGGGGAATACAATCTATTACTATCTGTTATCAGCCATGTTAGGAGGGGAGACACCGACTGTAGGACAGGGGAATACAATCTATTACTATCTGTTATCAGCCATGTCAGGAGAGGAGAGGACGACTGTAGGACAGGGGAATGTAATCTATTGCTATCTGTTATCAGCCATGTCAGGAGGAGAGAGGCCGACTGTAGGACAGGGGAATACAATCTATTACTATCTGTTATCAGCCACGTCAGGAGAGGAGAGGCCGATTGTAGGACAGGGGAATACAATCTATTACTATCTGTTATCAGCCACGTCAGGAGAGGAGAGGCCGATTGTAGGACAGGGGAATACAATCTATTACTATCTGTTATCAGCCACGTCAGGAGGGGAGAGGCCGACTGTAGGACAGGGGAATACAATCTATTACTATATGTTATCAGCCATGTCAGGAGAGGAGAGGACGACTGTAGGACAGGGGAATGTAATCTATTGCTATCTGTTATCAGCCATGTCAGGAGGAGAGAGGCCGACTGTAGGACAGGGGAATACAATCTATTACTATCTGTTATCAGCCATGTCAGGAGAGGAGAAGCCGACTGTAGGACAGGGGAATACAATCTATTACTATCTGTTATCAGCCATGTCAGGGGGGGGGGAGAGGCCGACTGTAGGACAGGTGAATACAATCTATTACTCTCTGTTATCAGCCATGTCAGGAGGGGAGAGGCCGACTGTAGGACAGGTGAATACAATCTATTACTCTCTGTTATCAGCCATGTTAGGAGGGGAGAGGCCGACTGTAGGACAGGTGAATACAATCTATTACTATCTGTTATCAGCCATGTCAGGAGAGGAGAGGCCGACTGTAGGACAGGTGACTGCAATCTATTACTCTCTGTTATCAGCCACGTCAGGAGGGGAGAGGCCGACTGTAGGACAGGGGAATACAATCTATTACTATCTGTTATCAGCCACGTCAGGAGAGGAGAGGCCAACTGTAGGACAGGTGAATACAATCTATTACTATCTGTTATCAGCCACGTCAGGAGAGGAGGGGCCGACTGTAGGACAGGGGAATACAATCTATTACTATCTGTTATCAGCCATGTCAGGAGGGGAGAGGCCGACTGTAGGACAGGGGAATACAATCTATTACTATCTGTTATCAGCCACGTCAGGAGAGGAGAGGCCGATTGTAGGACAGGGGAATACAATCTATTACTATCTGTTATCAGCCACGTCAGGAGGGGAGAGGCCGAGTGTAGGACAGGGGAATACAATCTATTACTATCTGTTATCAGCCATGTTAGGAGGGGAGAGGCCGAGTGTAGGACAGGGGAATACAATCTATTACTATCTGTTATCAGCCATGTCAGGGGGGGGAGAGGCCGACTGTAGGACAGGTGACTACAATCTATTACTATCTGTTATCAGCCACGTCAGGAGGGGAGAGGCCGACTGTAGGACAGGTGAATACAATCTATTACTATCTGTTATCAGCCACGTCAGGAGAGGAGAGGCCGACTGTAGGACAGGAGAATACAATCTATTACTATCTGTTATCAGCCATGTCAGGAGGGGAGAGGCTGACTGTAGGACAGGGGAATACAATCTATTACTATCTGTTATCAGCCATGTCAGGAGGGGAGAGGCTGACTGTAGGACAGAGGAATACAATCTATTACGATCTGTTATCAGCCATGTCAGGAGGGGAGAGACCGACTGTAGGACAGGTGACTACAATCTATTACTATCTCTTATCAGCCATGTCAGGAGGGGAGAGGCCGACTGTAGGAGAGGGGAATACAATCTATTACTATCTGTTATCAGCCATGTCAGGAGGGGAGAGGCCGACTGTAGGAGAGGTGACTACAATCTATTACTGTATGTTATCAGCCATGTTAGGAGAGGAGAGGCCGACTGTAGGACAGGGGAATACAATCTATTACTATCTGTTATCAGCCATGTCAAGAGGGGAGAGGCCGACTGTAGGACAGGGGAATACAATCTATTACTATCTGTTATCAGCCATGTCAGGAGGGGAGAGGCCGACTGTAGGACAGGGGAATACAATCTATTACTATCTGTTATCAGCCATGTCAGGAGGGGAGAGGCCGACTGTAGGACAGGGGAATACAATCTATTACTATCTGTTATCAGCCATGTCAGGAGAGGAGAGGCCGACTGTAGGACAGATGAATACAATCTATTACTATCTGTTATCAGCCATGTCAGGAGAGGAGAGGCCGACTGTAGGACAGTTGAATACAATCTATTACTATCTGTTATCAGCCATGTCAGGAGAGGAGAGGCTGACTGTAGGACAGGGGAATACAATCTATTACTATCTGTTATCAGCCATGTCAGGAGGGGAGAGGCCGACTGTAGGACAGGGAAATACAATCTATTACTATCTGTTATCAGCCATGTCAGGAGAGGAGAGGCCGACTGTAGAACAGGGGAATACAATCTATTACTATCTGTTATCAGCCATGTCAGGGGGGGAGAGGCCGACTGTAGGACAGGTGACTACAATCTATTACTATCTGTTATCAGCCACGTCAGGAGGAGAGAGGCCGACTGTAGGACAGGTGAATACAATCTATTACTATCTGTTATCAGCCACGTCAGGAGAGGAGAGGCCGACTGTAGGACAGGGGAATACAATCTATTACTATCTGTTATCAGCCATGTCAGGAGGGGAGAGGCCGACTGTAGGACAGGGGAATACAATCTATTACTATCTATTATCAGCCACGTCAGGAGAGGAGAGGCCGACTGAGGTAGGACAGGGGACTGCAATCTATTACTCTCTGTTATCAGCCATGTCAGGAGGGGAGAGGCCGACTGTAGGACAGGGGAATACAATCTATTACTATCTGTTATCAGCCATGTCAGGAGGGGAGAGGCCGACTGTAGGACAGGGGAATACAATCTATTACTATCTGTTATCAGCCATGTCAGGAGGGGAGAGGCCGACTGTAGGACAGGGGAATACAATCTATTACTATCTGTTATCAGCCATGTCAGGAGGGGAGAGGCCGACTGTAGGACAGGTGAATACAATCTATTACTATCTGTTATCAGCCATGTCAGGAGGGGAGAGGCCGACTGTAGGACAGGGGAATACAATCTATTACTATCTGTTATCAGCCATGTCAGGAGAGGAGAGGCCGACTGTAGGACAGGGGAATACAATCTATTACTATCTGTTATCAGCCATGTCAGGAGGGGAGAGGCCGACTGTAGGACAGGGGAATACAATCTATTACTATCTGTTATCAGCCATGTCAGGAGAGGAGAGGCCGACTGTAGGACAGGGGAATACAATCTATTACTATCTGTTATCAGCCATGTCAGGAGGGGAGAGGCCGACTGTAGGACAGGGGAATACAATCTATTACTATCTGTTATCAGCCATGTCAGGAGAGGAGAGGCCGACTGTAGGACAGGGGAATACAATCTATTACTATCTGTTATCAGCCATGTCAGGAGGGGAGAGGCCGACTGTAGGACAGGGGAATACAATCTATTACTATCTGTTATCAGCCACGTCAGGAGGGGAGAGGCCGACTGTAGGACAGGGGAATACAATCTATTACTATCTGTTATCAGCCATGTCAGGAGGGGAGAGGCCGACTGTAGGACAGGGGAATACAATCTATTACTATCTGTTATCAGCCATGTCAGGAGGGGAGAGGCCGACTGTAGGACAGGGGAATACAATCTATTACTATCTGTTATCAGCCATGTCAGGAGGGGAGAGGCCGACTGTAGGACAGGGGAATACAATCTATTACTATCTGTTATCAGCCATGTCAGGAGGGGAGAGGCCGACTGTAGGACAGGGGAATACAATCTATTACTATCTGTTATCAGCCATGTCAGGAGGGGAGAGGCCGACTGTAGGACAGGGGAATACAATCTATTACTATCTGTTATCAGCCATGTCAGGAGGGGAGAGGCCGACTGTAGGACAGGGGAATACAATCTATTACTATCTGTTATCAGCCATGTCAGGAGGGGAGAGGCCGACTGTAGGACAGGGGAATACAATCTATTACTATCTGTTATCAGCCATGTCAGGAGGGGAGAGGCCGACTGTAGGACAGGGGAATACAATCTATTACTATCTGTTATCAGCCATGTCAGGAGGGGAGAGGCCGACTGTAGGACAGGGGAATACAATCTATTACTATCTGTTATCAGCCATGTCAGGGAGGGGAGAGGCCGACTGTAGGACAGGTGACTACAATCTATTACTATCTGTTATCAGCCATGTCAGGAGGGGAGAGGCCGACTGTAGGACAGGGGAATACAATCTATTACTATCTGTTATCAGCCATGTCAGGAGAGGAGAGGCCGACTGTAGGACAGGGGAATACAATCTATTACTATCTGTTATCAGCCATGTCAGGAGGGGAGAGGCCGACTGTAGGACAGGGGAATACAATCTATTACTATCTGTTATCAGCCATGTCAGGAGGGGAGAGGCCGACTGTAGGACAGGGGAATACAATCTATTACTATCTGTTATCAGCCATGTCAGGAGGGGAGAGGCCGACTGTAGGACAGGGGAATACAATCTATTACTATCTGTTATCAGCCATGTCAGGAGAGGAGAGGCCGACTGTAGGACAGGGGAATACAATCTATTACTATCTGTTATCAGCCATGTCAGGAGAGGAGAGGCCGACTGTAGGACAGGGGAATACAATCTATTACTATCTGTTATCAGCCATGTCAGGAGAGGGAGAGGCCGACTGTAGGACAGGGGAATACAATCTATTACTATCTGTTATCAGCCATGTCAGGAGAGGAGAGGCCGACTGTAGGACAGGGGAATACAATCTATTACTATCTGTTATCAGCCATGTCAGGGGGGGGGAGAGGCCGACTGTAGGACAGGGGACTACAATCTATTACTATCTGTTATCAGCCATGTCAAGAGGAGGAGAGGCCGACTGTAGGACAGGTGAATACAATCTATTACTATCTGTTATCAGCCACGCAGGAGAGGAGAGCCGTCAGGAGAGGAGAGGCCGACTGTAGGACAGGGGAATACAATCTATTACTATCTGTTATCAGCCATGTCAGGAGGGGAGAGGCCGACTGTAGGACAGGGGAATACAATCTATTACTATCTATTATCAGCCACGTCAGGAGAGGAGAGGACGACTGTAGGGTAGGACAGGGGAATGTAATCTATTGCTATCTGTTATCAGCCATGTCAGGAGGGGAGAGGCCGACTGTAGGACAGGGGAATACAATCTATTACTATCTGTTATCAGCCATGTCAGGAGGGGAGAGGCCGACTGTAGGACAGGGGAATACAATCTATTACTATCTGTTATCAGCCATGTCAGGAGAGGAGAAGCCGACTGTAGGACAGGGGAATACAATCTATTACTATCTGTTATCAGCCATGTCAGGAGGGGAGAGGCCGACTGTAGGACAGGGGAATACAATCTATTACTCTCTGTTATCAGCCATGTCAGGAGAGGAGAGGCCGACTGTAGGACAGGTGAATACAATCTATTACTTTCTGTTATCAGCCATGTCAGGAGAGGAGAGGACGACTGTAGGACAGGTGACTGCAATCTATTACTCTCTGTTATCAGCCATGTCAGGAGGGGAGAGGCCGACTGTAGGAAAGGTGAATACAATCTATTACTCTCTGTTATCAGCCATGTCAGGAGGGGAGAGGCCGACTGTAGGACAGGTGAATACAATCTATTACTATCTGTTATCAGCCATGTCAGGAGGGGAGAGGCCGACTGTAGGACAGGTGAATACAATCTATTACTCTCTGTTATCAGCCATGTCAGGAGGGGAGAGGCCGACTGTAGGACAGGTGAATACAATCTATTACTCTCTGTTATCAGCCATGTCAGGAGGGGAGAGGCCGACTGTAGGACAGGTGAATACAATCTATTACTATCTGTTATCAGCCATGTCAGGAGAGGAGAGGCCGACTGTAGGACAGGTGACTGCAATCTATTACTCTCTGTTATCAGCCATGTCAGGAGGGGAGAGGCCGACTGTAGGACAGGGGAATACAATCTATTACTATCTGTTATCAGCCACGTCAGGAGAGGAGAGGCCGACTGTAGGACAGGGGAATACAATCTATTACTATCTGTTATCAGCCACGTCAGGAGGGGAGAGGCCGACTGTAGGACAGGGGAATACAATCTATTACTATCTGTTATCAGCCATGTCAGGAGAGGAGAGGCCGAGTGTAGGACATGGGAATACAATCTATTACTCTCTGTTATCAGCCATGTTAGGAGGGGAGAGGCCGACTGTAGGACAGGGGAATACAATCTATTACTATCTATTATCAGCCACGTCAGGAGGGGAGAGGCCGACTGTAGGACAGGGGAATACAATCTATTACTATCTGTTATCAGCCATGTCAGGAAGGGAGAGGCCGACTGTAGGACAGGAGAATACAATCTATTACTATCTGTTATCAGCCATGTCAGGAGGGGAGAGGCCGACTGTAGGGCAGGGGAATATAATCTATTGCTATCTGTTATCAGCCATGTCAGGAGGGGAGAGGCCAACTGTAGGACAGGGGAATACAATCTATTACTATCTGTTATCAGCCATGTCAGGGGGGGAGAGGCCGACTGTAGGACAGGTGACTACAATCTATTACTATCTGTTATCAGCCACGTCAGGAGGGGAGAGGCCGACTGTAGGACAGGGGAATACAATCTATTACTATCTGTTATCAGCCATGTCAGGAGAGGAGAGGCCGACTGTAGGACAGGAGAATACAATCTATTACTATCTGTTATCAGCCATGTCAGGAGGGGAGAGGCCGACTGTAGGCCAGGGGAATACAATCTATTACTATCTGTTATCAGCCATGTCAGGAGGGGAGAGGCCGACTGTAGGACAGGTGAATACAATCTATTACTATCTGTTATCAGCCATGTCAGGAGGGGAGAGGCCGACTGTAGGCCAGGGGAATACAATCTATTACTATCTGTTATCAGCCATGTCAGGAGGGGAGAGGCCGACTGTAGGACAGAAGAATACAATCTATTACTATCTGTTATCAGCCATGTCAGGAGGGGAGAGGCCGACTGTAGGACAGGGGAATGCAATCTATTACTATCTGTTATCAGCCATGTCAGGAGAGGAGAGGCCGACTGTAGGACAGGGGAATGCAATCTATTACTATCTGTTATCAGCCATGTCAGGAGGGGAGAGGCCGACTGTAGGCCAGGGGAATACAATCTATTACTATCTGTTATCAGCCATGTCAGGAGGGGAGAGGCCGACTGTAGGACAGGAGAATACAATCTATTACTATCTGTTATCAGCCATGTCAGGAGGGGAGAGGCCGACTGTAGGACAGGGGAATGCAATCTATTACTATCTGTTATCAGCCATGTCAGGAGAGGAGAGGCCGACTGTAGGACAGGGGAATGCAATCTATTACTATCTGTTATCAGCCATGTCAGGAGGGGAGAGGCCGACTGTAGGACAGGGGAATACAATCTATTACTATCTGTTATCAGCCATGTCAGGGAGGGGAGAGGCCGACTGTAGGACAGGGGAATACAATCTATTACTATCTGTTATCAGCCATGTCAGGAGGGGAGAGGCCGACTGTAGGACAGGGGAATACAATCTATTACTATCTGTTATCAGCCATGTCAGGAGGGGAGAGGCCGACTGTAGGACAGGGGAATACAATCTATTACTATCTGTTATCAGCCATGTCAGGAGGGGAGAGGCCGACTGTAGGACAGGGGAATACAATCTATTACTATCTGTTATCAGCCATGTCAGGAGGGGAGAGGCCGACTGTAGGACAGGGGAATACAATCTATTACTATCTGTTATCAGCCATGTCAGGAGGGGAGAGGCCGACTGTAGGACAGGGGAATACAATCTATTACTATCTGTTATCAGCCATGTCAGGAGGGGAGAGGCCGACTGTAGGACAGGGGAATACAATCTATTACTATCTGTTATCAGCCACGTCAGGAGGGGAGAGGCCGACTGTAGGACAGGGGAATACAATCTATTACTATCTGTTATCAGCCATGTCAGGAGGGGAGAGGCCGACTGTAGGACAGGGGAATACAATCTATTACTATCTGTTATCAGCCACGTCAGGAGAGGAGAGGCCGACTGTAGGACAGGGGACTACAATCTATTACTATCTGTTATCAGCCATGTTAGGAGGGGAGAGGCCGACTGTAGGACAGGGGAATACAATCTATTACTATCTATTATCAGCCACGTCAGGAGAGGGAGAGGCCGACTGGTAGGACAGGGGAATGTAATCTATTGCTATCTGTTATCAGCCATGTCAGGAGGGGAGAGGCCGACTGTAGGACAGGGGAATACAATCTATTACTATCTGTTATCAGCCATGTCAGGAGGGGAGAGGCCGACTGTAGGACAGGGGAATACAATCTATTACTATCTGTTATCAGCCATGTCAGGAGAGGAGAAGCCGACTGTAGGACAGGGGAATACAATCTATTACTATCTGTTATCAGCCATGTCAGGGCCGAGGGGGAGAGGCCGACTGTAGGACAGGGGAATACAATCTATTACTCTCTGTTATCAGCCATGTCAGGAGAGGAGAGGCCGACTGTAGGACAGGTGAATACAATCTATTACTTTCTGTTATCAGCCATGTCAGGAGAGGAGAGGACGACTGTAGGACAGGTGACTGCAATCTATTACTCTCTGTTATCAGCCATGTCAGGAGGGGAGAGGCCGACTGTAGGAAAGGTGAATACAATCTATTACTCTCTGTTATCAGCCATGTCAGGAGGGGAGAGGCCGACTGTAGGACAGGTGAATACAATCTATTACTCTCTGTTATCAGCCATGTCAGGAGGGGAGAGGCCGACTGTAGGACAGGTGAATACAATCTATTACTCTCTGTTATCAGCCATGTCAGGAGGGGAGAGGCCGACTGTAGGACAGGTGAATACAATCTATTACTCTCTGTTATCAGCCATGTCAGGAGGGGAGAGGCCGACTGTAGGACAGGTGAATACAATCTATTACTATCTGTTATCAGCCATGTCAGGAGAGGAGAGGCCGACTGTAGGACAGGTGACTGCAATCTATTACTCTCTGTTATCAGCCATGTCAGGAGGGGAGAGGCCGACTGTAGGACAGGGGAATACAATCTATTACTATCTGTTATCAGCCACGTCAGGAGAGGAGAGGCCGACTGTAGGACAGGGGAATACAATCTATTACTATCTGTTATCAGCCAAGTCAGGAGGGGAGAGGCCGACTGTAGGACAGGGGAATACAATCTATTACTATCTGTTATCAGCCATGTCAGGAGAGGAGAGGCCGAGTGTAGGACATGGGAATACAATCTATTACTCTCTGTTATCAGCCATGTTAGGAGGGGAGAGGCCGACTGTAGGACAGGGGAATACAATCTATTACTATCTATTATCAGCCACGTCAGGAGGGGAGAGGCCGACTGTAGGACAGGGGAATACAATCTATTACTATCTGTTATCAGCCATGTCAGGAAGGGAGAGGCCGACTGTAGGACAGGAGAATACAATCTATTACTATCTGTTATCAGCCATGTCAGGAGGGGAGAGGCCGACTGTAGGGCAGGGGAATATAATCTATTGCTATCTGTTATCAGCCATGTCAGGAGGGGAGAGGCCAACTGTAGGACAGGGGAATACAATCTATTACTATCTGTTATCAGCCATGTCAGGGGGGGAGAGGCCGACTGTAGGACAGGTGACTACAATCTATTACTATCTGTTATCAGCCACGTCAGGAGGGGAGAGGCCGACTGTAGGACAGGGGAATACAATCTATTACTATCTGTTATCAGCCATGTCAGGAGAGGAGAGGCCGACTGTAGGACAGGAGAATACAATCTATTACTATCTGTTATCAGCCATGTCAGGAGGGGAGAGGCCGACTGTAGGCCAGGGGAATACAATCTATTACTATCTGTTATCAGCCATGTCAGGAGGGGAGAGGCCGACTGTAGGACAGGTGAATACAATCTATTACTATCTGTTATCAGCCATGTCAGGAGGGGAGAGGCCGACTGTAGGCCAGGGGAATACAATCTATTACTATCTGTTATCAGCCATGTCAGGAGGGGAGAGGCCGACTGTAGGACAGAAGAATACAATCTATTACTATCTGTTATCAGCCATGTCAGGAGGGGAGAGGCCGACTGTAGGACAGGGGAATGCAATCTATTACTATCTGTTATCAGCCATGTCAGGAGAGGAGAGGCCGACTGTAGGACAGGGGAATACAATCTATTACTATCTGTTATCAGCCATGTCAGGAGGGGAGAGGCCGACTGTAGGCCAGGGGAATACAATCTATTACTATCTGTTATCAGCCATGTCAGGAGGGGAGAGGCCGACTGTAGGACAGAGGAATACAATCTATTACTATCTGTTATCAGCCATGTCAGGAGGGGAGAGGCCGACTGTAGGACAGGGGAATGCAATCTATTACTATCTGTTATCAGCCATGTCAGGAGAGGAGAGGCCGACTGTAGGACAGGGGAATGCAATCTATTACTATCTGTTATCAGCCATGTCAGGAGGGGAGAGGCCGACTGTAGGCCAGGGGAATACAATCTATTACTATCTGTTATCAGCCATGTCAGGAGGGGAGAGGCCGACTGTAGGACAGGGGAATACAATCTATTACTATCTGTTATCAGCCATGTCAGGAGGGGAGAGGCCGACTGTAGGACAGGGGAATACAATCTATTACTATCTGTTATCAGCCATGTCAGGAGGGGAGAGGCCGACTGTAGGACAGGTGAATACAATCTATTACTATCTGTTATCAGCCACGTCAGGAGGGGAGAGGCCGACTGTAGGACAGGTGAATACAATCTATTACTATCTGTTATCAGCCACGTCAGGAGGGGAGAGGCCGACTGTAGGACAGGTGAATACAATCTATTACTATCTGTTATCAGCCACGTCAGGAGGGGAGAGGCCGACTGTAGGACAGGGGAATACAATCTATTACTATCTGTTATCAGCCACGTCAGGAGGGGAGAGGCCGACTGTAGGACAGGTGAATACAATCTATTACTCTCTGTTATCAGCCATGTCAGGAGGGGAGAGGCCGACTGTAGGACAGGGGAATACGATCTATTACTCTCTGTTATCAGCCATGTCAGGAGGGGAGAGGCCGACTGTAGGACAGGGGAATACGATCTATTACTATCTGTTATTAGCCACGTCAGGAGGGGCGAGGCCGACTGTAGGACAGGGGAATACAATCTATTACTATCTGTTATTAGCCACGTCAGGAGAGGAGAGGCCGACTGTAGGGCAGGGGAATACAATCTATTACTATCTGTTATCAGCCATGTCAGGAGGGGAGAGGCCGACTGTAGGACAGAGGAATACAATCTATTACTATCTATTATCAGCCACGTCAGGAGGGGAGAGGCCGACTGTAGGACAGGTGAATACAATCTATTACTCTCTGTTATCAGCCATGTCAGGAGGGGAGAGGCCGACTGTAGGACAGGTGAATACAATCTATTACTATCTGTTATCAGCCATGTCAGGAGAGGAGAGGCCGACTGTAGGACAGGTGACTGCAATCTATTACTCTCTGTTATCAGCCATGTCAGGAGGGGAGAGGCCGACTGTAGGACAGGGGAATACAATCTATTACTATCTGTTATCAGCCACGTCAGGAGAGGAGAGGCCGACTGTAGGACAGGTGAATACAATCTATTACTATCTGTTATCAGCCACGTCAGGACAGGAGAGGCCGATTGTAGGACAGGGGAATACAATCTATTACTATCTGTTATCAGCCATGTCAGGAGGGGAGAGGCCGACTGTAGGACAGGGGAATACAATCTATTACTATCTATTATCAGCCACGTCAGGAGGGGAGAGGCCGACTGTAGGACAGGGGAATAAAATCTATGACTATCTGTTATCAGCCATGTCAGGAAGGGAGAGGCCGACTGTAGGACAGGGGAATACAATCTATTACTATCTGTTATCAGCCATGTCAGGAGGGGAGAGGCCGACTGTAGGACAGGGGAATATAATCTATTGCTATCTGTTATCAGCCATGTCAGGAGGGGAGAGGCCAACTGTAGGACAGGGGAATACAATCTATTACTATCTGTTATCAGCCATGTCATGGGGGGGGAGAGGCCGACTGTAGGACAGGTGACTACAATCTATTACTATCTGTTATCAGCCACGTCAGGAGGGGAGAGGCCGACTGTAGGACAGGGGAATACAATCTATTACTATCTGTTATCAGCCATGTCAGGAGAGGAGAGGCCGACTGTAGGACAGGAGAATACAATCTATTACTATCTGTTATCAGCCATGTCAGGAGGGGAGAGGCCGACTGTAGGCCAGGGGAATACAATCTATTACTATCTGTTATCAGCCATGTCAGGAGGGGAGAGGCCGACTGTAGGACAGGTGAATACAATCTATTACTATCTGTTATCAGCCATGTCAGGAGGGGAGAGGCCGACTGTAGGCCAGGGGAATACAATCTATTACTATCTGTTATCAGCCATGTCAGGAGGGGAGAGGCCGACTGTAGGACAGAAGAATACAATCTATTACTATCTGTTATCAGCCATGTCAGGAGGGGAGAGGCCGACTGTAGGACAGGGGAATGCAATCTATTACTATCTGTTATCAGCCATGTCAGGAGGGGAGAGGCCGACTGTAGGACAGGGGAATGCAATCTATTACTATCTGTTATCAGCCATGTCAGGAGGGGAGAGGCCGACTGTAGGCCAGGGGAATACAATCTATTACTATCTGTTATCAGCCATGTCAGGAGGGGAGAGGCCGACTGTAGGACAGGGGAATACGATCTATTACTATCTGTTATTAGCCACGTCAGGAGGGGCGAGGCCGACTGTAGGACAGGGGAACACAATCTATTACTATCTGTTATTAGCCACGTCAGGAGAGGAGAGGCCGACTGTAGGGCAGGGGAATACAATCTATTACTATGTGTTATCAGCCACGTCAGGAGAGGAGAGGCCGACTGTAGGGCAGGGGAATACAATCTATTACTATCTGTTATCAGCCATGTCAGGAGGGGAGAGGCCGACTGTAGGACAGGTGAATACAATCTATTACTATCTGTTATCAGCCACGTCAGGAAGGGAGAGGCCGACTGTAGGACAGGGGAATACAATCTATTACTATCTGTTATCAGCCATGTCAGGAGGGGAGAGGCCGACTGTAGGACAGGGGAATACAATCTATTACTATCTGTTATCAGCCATGTCAGGAGGGGAGAGGCCGACTGTAGGACAGGGGAATACAATCTATTACTATCTGTTATCAGCCATGTCAGGAGGGGAGAGGCCGACTGTAGGACAGGGGAATACAATCTATTACTATCTGTTATCAGCCATGTCAGGAGGGGAGAGGCCGACTGTAGGACAGGGGAATACAATCTATTACTATCTGTTATCAGCCATGTCAGGAGGGGAGAGGCCGACTGTAGGACAGGGGAATACAATCTATTACTATCTGTTATCAGCCATGTCAGGAGGGGAGAGGCCGACTGTAGGACAGGTGAATACAATCTATTACTATCTGTTATCAGCCACGTCAGGAGGGGAGAGGCCGACTGTAGGACAGGGGAATACAATCTATTACTATCTGTTATCAGCCATGTCAGGAGGGGAGAGGCCGACTGTAGGACAGGGGAATACAATCTATTACTATCTGTTATCAGCCATGTCAGGAGGGGAGAGGCCGACTGTAGGACAGGGGAATACAATCTATTACTATCTGTTATCAGCCATGTCAGGAGGGGAGAGGCCGACTGTAGGACAGGTGAATACAATCTATTACTATCTGTTATCAGCCATGTCAGGAGGGGAGAGGCCGACTGTAGGCCAGGGGAATACAATCTATTACTATCTGTTATCAGCCATGTCAGGAGGGGAGAGGCCGACTGTAGGACAGGGGAATACAATCTATTACTATCTGTTATCAGCCATGTCAGGAGGGGAGAGGCCGACTGTAGGACAGGGGAATACAATCTATTACTATCTGTTATCAGCCATGTCAGGAGGGGAGAGGCCGACTGTAGGCCAGGGGAATACAATCTATTACTCTCTGTTATCAGCCATGTCAGGAGGGGAGAGGCCGACTGTAGGACAGGGGAATACAATCTATTACTATCTGTTATCAGCCACGTCAGGAGGGGAGAGGCCGACTGTAGGACAGGGGAATACAATCTATTACTTCTGTTATCAGCCACGTCAGGAGGGGAGAGGCCGACTGTAGGGCAGGGGACAGGGGAAAACAATCTATTACTATCTGTTATCAGCCACGTCAGGAGAGGAGAGGCCGACTGTAGGACAGGGGAATACAATCTATTACTATCTGTTATCAGCCATGTCAGGAGGGGAGAGGCCGACTGTAGGACAGGGGAATACAATCTATTACTATCTGTTATCAGCCATGTCAGGAGGGGAGAGGCCGACTGTAGGACAGGTGAATACAATCTATTACTATCTGTTATCAGCCACGTCAGGAGGGGAGAGGCCGACTGTAGGACAGGGGAATACAATCTATTACTATCTGTTATCAGCCATGTCAGGAGGGGAGAGGCCGACTGTAGGACAGGGGAATACAATCTATTACTATCTGTTATCAGCCATGTCAGGAGGGGAGAGGCCGACTGTAGGACAGGGGAATACAATCTATTACTATCTGTTATCAGCCATGTCAGGAGGGGAGAGGCCGACTGTAGGACAGGGGAATACAATCTATTACTATCTGTTATCAGCCATGTCAGGAGGGGAGAGGCCGACTGTAGGACAGGGGAATACAATCTATTACTATCTGTTATCAGCCATGTCAGGAGGGGAGAGGCCGACTGTAGGACAGGGGAATGCAATCTATTACTATCTGTTATCAGCCATGTCAGGAGGGGAGAGGCCGACTGTAGGACAGGGGAATACAATCTATTACTATCTGTTATCAGCCATGTCAGGAGGGGAGAGGCCGACTGTAGGACAGGGGAATACAATCTATTACTATCTGTTATCAGCCATGTCAGGGGGGGGGGGGGGGAGGGGGTAGGACAGGTGAATACAATCTATTACTATCTGTTATCAGCCATGTCAGGAGGGGAGAGGCCGACTGTAGGACAGGGGAATACAATCTATTACTATCTGTTATCAGCCATGTCAGGAGGGGAGAGGCCGACTGTAGGACAGGGGAATACAATCTATTACTATCTGTTATCAGCCATGTCAGGAGGGGAGAGGCCGACTGTAGGACAGGGGAATACAATCTATTACTATCTGTTATCAGCCACGTCAGGAGGGGAGAGGCCGACTGTAGGACAGGGGAATACAATCTATTACTATCTGTTATCAGCCATGTCAGGAGGGGAGAGGCCGACTGTAGGACAGGGGAATACAATCTATTACTATCTGTTATCAGCCATGTCAGGGGGGAGAGGCCGACTGTAGGACAGGGGAAAACAATCTATTACTATTTTTTAAAAACCAATTAAGAAAAGAAAAAAAAATATAAAAAAAGAAAAAAAAAAAAAAGTCAGGAGGGGAGAGGCTGACTCAGCTGCCACGTAACTGGCCCTTTAATATATTAGCATCAACAACTTCTTTCAGTGAAACATTTCATTATCAGTGGAACTTCCCTTTGTTCTTGTGATTTCTCAGTTGTGTTACAAGTCAATACAGAAACCTTTGTTGATTTTGTATGTAATGACAACATAACCTTACCCATAATGTCCATATAATACTGTCATAATATATACATACACGTTATACTTCTACACAACACACATTAATACTGCCACACTATACACATATATTAACATAACCCTGTATATACACATATAATACTGCCATGCAACCCCCCCAACATCATATCACTAAAGAGCCATTTTGTACATTCACATAATGTGACTCATTGGGCATTTTGTGGAGTCTCCTCTGACTATAGAAATGTCTCTTTAAAGAAACTGAATATTCGCCATATATATCGCTGCTCCAGGAAATGGTCTCCTTCTGTATTTTCTCATCGTGTTCTCTCATGCGTTTCGCAGCCTCATCACCCGTCACCAATTTATATTCATTGTCAGTGATCCGTACTGGAGATTTTATGGCTGCTCGTAAAAAACTCCAATAACGTCTCTGAAGATGGATACGATTTTTATATCTCCATCCATCCTACATTGGGAAGTTGGAACAGGGGGCCATCAGGGGATGACTAAAGCCACATTTCTCATGGTGAGGGGCGTGAAGATCCAAGATACTTCTATTAATGGACATATGAGATCGTAATTAACTACAATATATAAAAGGTGCAGAGCTGCACTCACTATTCTGCTGGTTCAGTCACTGTGTACATACATTACATTACTTATCCTGTACTGATCCTGAGTTACATCCTGTATTATACTCCAGAGCTGCACTCACTATTCTGCTGGTACAGTCACTGTGTACATACATTACATTACTTATCCTGTATTATACTCCAGAGCTGCACTCACTATTCTGCCGATGCAGTCACTGTGTACATACATTACATTACTTATCCTGTATTATACTCCAGAGCTGCGCTCACTATTCTGCTGGTGCAGTCACTGTGTACATACATTACATTACTTATCCTGTACTGATCCTGAGTTATATCCTGTATTATACTCTAGAGCTGCACTCACTATTCTGCTGGTACAGTCACTGTGTACATACATTACATTACTTATCCTGTACTGATCCTGAGTTACATCCTGTATTATACTCCAGAGCTGCGCTCACTATTCTGCTGGTGCAGTCACTGTGTACATACATTACATTACTTATCCTGTACTGATCCTGAGTTACATCCTGTATTATACCCCAGAGCTGCACTCACTATTCTGCTGGTGCAGTCACTGTGTACATACATTACATTACTTATCCTGTACTGATCCTGAGTTACATCCTGTATTATACTCCAGAGCTGCGCTCACTATTCTGCTGGTGCAGTCACTGTGTACATACATTACATTACTTATCCTGTATTATACTCCAGAGCTGCGCTCACTATTCTGCTGGTACAGTCACTGTGTACATACATTACATTACTTATCCTGTACTGATCCTGGGTTACATTCTGTATTATACTCCAGAGCTGCACTCACTATTCTGCTGGTGCAGTCACTGTGTACATACATAACATTACTTATCCTGTATTATACTCCAGAGCTGCGCTCACTATTCTGCTGGTGCAGTCACTGTGTACATACATTACATTACTTATCCTGTATTATACTCCAGAGCTGCGCTCACTATTCTGCTGGTGCAGTCACTGTGTACATACATTACATTACTTATCCTGTATTATACTCCAGAGCTGCACTCACTATTCTGCTGGTGCAGTCACTGTGTACATACATAACATTACTTATCCTGTATTATACTCCAGAGCTGCGCTCACTATTCTGCTGGTACAGTCACTGTGTACATACATTACATTACTTATCCTGTACTGATCCTGAGTTACATCCTGTATTATACTCCAGAGCTGCACTCACTATTCTGCTGGTACAGTCACTGTGTACATACATTACATTACTTATCCTGTACTGATCCTGAGTTACATCCTGCATTATACTCCAGAGCTGCGCTCACTATTCTGCTGGTGCAGTCACTGTGTACATACATTACATTACTTATCCTGTACTGATCCTGAGTTACATCCTGTATTATACTCCAGAGCTGCGCTCACTATTCTGCTGGTACAGTCACTGTGTACATACATTACATTACTTATCCTGTACTGATCCTGAGTTACATCCTGTATTATACTCCAGAGCTGCGCTCACTATTCTGCTGGTACAGTCACTGTGTACATACATTACATTACTTATCCTGTACTGATCCTGAGTTACATCCTGTATTATACTCCAGAGCTGTGCTCACTATTCTGCTGGTGTAGTCACTGTGTACATACATTACTTATCCTGTACTGATCCTGAGTTACATCCTGTATTATACTCCAGAGCTGCGCTCACTATTCTGCTGGTACAGTCACTGTGTACATACATTACATTACTTATCCTGTACTGATCCTGAGTTACATCCTGTATTATACTCCAGAGCTGCGCTCACTATTCTGCTGGTGCAGTCACTGTGTACATACATTTTATTACTTATCCTGTACTGATCCTGAGTTACATCCTGTATTATACCCCAGAGCTGCACTCACTATTCTGCTGGTACAGTCACTGTGTACATACATTACATTACTTCTCCTGTACTGATCCTGAGTTACATCCTGTATTATACTCCAGAGCTGCGCTCACTATTCTGCTGGTGCAATCACTGTGTACATACATTACATTACTTATCCTGTACTGATCCTGAGTTACATCCTGTATTATACTCCAGAGCTGCGCTCACTATTCTGCTGGCTTTACTTCTACAGGACATTGGTTGCTGCACTTCTTGTGACATTGTCTCATTCCTGTCAGTTATTTCGTCATCTAGAATTACAGAACTGGTTACTGAAGACTCTGGAATCAGTTTCTGGATTTTCAGTTTCTTTTTATTGAAGATTTTGCAAAAACAAGAAAAACAAAATAAATTTTTAAGACTTTTTATTACACATAAAGATTAGTGACAAAATACTCGGCGAATAAGAGAAAAGTGCGGCAAGATGCAACACCACAGCAAGAGCGACATCCGCAGGGGGCTATAACTCAAGACCACACAAAGATGGCGTCCTGTGACAGATCACCTGTGGTTTAGGAATGTCAGTCAGGGCATGCTGGGGGTTGTAGTTCTGAGCAGACACAGAGCCGCTAGTTGGGACCTTGTGACCAGATTACTGATTATTATACAGAGTTTTCTAATGCGACTGACATTTATAAATATTAAGATGCAGCAATTTCATCGTACCGGAGAGTCCACCACATTAACCCCTTACTAACCCGTCCCATGGAGATGTGGATCGTCCTGAATATACATGAGAAAATCCTACAGGGGAGAGGAATGTGTGCAGGACAGGCCCTGAAAATTCTAGGTGACTTGTAGTACTACCTCATTACCACCAGATGGCGCTGCAGCAATACTGATAAATAACGAAGAGTTTTTATTCTACAACCAGATGGCGCTGTTATAACATGCAATAAGGAATCTTCACTGTGCCCAGATAGCGCTGTGATTATACATATGATGGTTCTTTGCAATACCACCGGATGGCGCTGTTATAATATGTAGTGATTTATCATCACTCTACCACCAGGATGGTGCTGTATCACACATGATGGTTCTTTGTATTACCCCCAGATGGTGCTGTGATTACACACATACAGTGGTTACTTGTACTACCACTGGGTGGCGCTGTGATTACACACATACAGTGGTTACTTGTACTACCACTGGATGGCGCTGTGATTCACACACACACACACACACACAATGGTTCTTTGTATTACCCCCAGATGGTGCTGTGATTACACACATACAGTGGTTACTTGTACTACCACTGGGTGGCGCTGTGATTACACACATACAATGGTTATTTGTACTACCACTGGGTGGCGCTGTGATTACACACACACACACACACAATGGTTCTTTGTATTACCCCCAGATGGTGCTGTGATTACACACATACAATGGTTATTTGTACTACCACTGGGTGGCGCTGTGATTACACACACATACACACACTATTTGTACTACCCCCAGATGGCGCTGTGATTACACACACACACAATGGTTCTTTGTACTACCACCGGATGGCGCTGTTATCACATATGATGGTTCTTTGTACTACCCCTAGATGGCGCTGTGATTACACCCACACACACATTATTTGTACTACCCCTAGATGGCGCTGTGATTACACCCACACACACATTATTTGTACTACCACTGGATGGCGCTGTGATTACACACACACACACACACACACACACACACACACAATGGTTCTTTGTATTACCCCCAGATGGTGCTGTGATCACATATGATGGTTCTTTGTACTACCCCTAGATGGCGCTGTGATTACACACACACACACACACACACACACACACAATGATTCTTTGTACTACCACCGGATGGCGCTGTGATTACACACATGATGGTTCCTCACATTGTAGCTTTCGCAATGTTTTTCTTCCCCTTTATGACTAATCCACAGCTCGTAAAACAATAAAGCACATGAGTAATTGTGGTCTGGGCCGTTCCCTCCCCTCTATCTGCTGAGTGCAAGCTCTTGGGATCAGGCCTGGTCAGTGGCACCAATCATCTATCCAATTACATGGCCGCCCCATTGTGGTTTGGGGAATGTCTGCGCCGGAGACGGCGGGTTGTATGTCAGGACATCGGTGTCTGCTGGAAAAAACATTAAGTGGAGGATTTTTGGCAATTGCAGCTTCATGGTAAGAAAAGATTGTCGCAGCTCATTACATGTGACCCTGGAGATAGTCTGCAGATTTAAAGAGACAGTCACCCACAAAAGAAGATCATGCAGGTCATCCCACGGATCTTCTTGTAGGCGACTGTCTCTTTAAGCTCATTGTGGCGCGGCGTCTTCCTCGCCCACCATGATCCATACTGTATGTATATTAAAGGCACCTGGGGAATTAGGGGGTGGTCTTACAGAGGGGAGGGGCTTGTACCTGGAATGCTCCGCCCTCATCATCAGACATTAGTAATTCAGTAAATCACAACTATGAAACAATCTCGGACCAGATGATCGCTGCAGATGTGGAGACGTCACTTGGGGGCGCTGCGGGAAATGGAAGACAAATGTCTACAAATTAAATTCTTCCCTCTCATCGGCCTCCGTTGGCAATAATATTGGCACAGGCGGTGGCGATGTTACAACACAGATGGGGGCAGGGTTCATGTCCGCCGGACAGCGAATCATTGCTGCAAGGAGAGAAGTTAAGACTTTAGGAGCGAAGCATCGGAGACGCCCTGGAAGGCTCGGAAAGTTCTGGTCCGGGGAGGAGAAATGGCGGCTTCACGCGCTCTGCTTGGCCAAAGCCTCGGCTTCCTGCAGACAAAGAGGAAAGAAGACAAGAGTGAGAGCAATGCAGGGGCAGTGGAAAGTTGGGTGACAGATCATTGATTGAATTCACCCAGCTTTCCAAGATTCCTCAACAGCACATGTGAGCGACAAGCAATGAATCCCTCCCCCTGCTCTGCAATGTAGCTGCCGGCGAAGAGAGACCCCGATAGTCCCAATGTGAATACACACTGAGCATGGTGGAGACGTGTCTGCTCTGGACATGACAGGGTTAACATTCCTTCAAGGAAGAGACAGCAGAAATACTCAACCTTGAACAGAGGTGCAGTCACCTGCCCCTCCCCCACTCCCCAGCCTTTGGGTCGGGGCCTCTGTTCATTCATGGGTCACCCAAGGGCCACAAAAAACGTAGACTTGGATTCAGACCAGCGTCCACTTAAACCCAGACCTGAGCCTCGGACCAGAAGGCCCTGTACAGGATCAATGTCTTCCCCCCAATGCCCGTCTCCTACGCCAGGACCCCCCATACTGCCCCGGACCCCAATAACTCCTGAGCCTTTACCTTTGATCCCGGAGGGGGCGTCAGGCCCAGGAACTTGTACACCTCATTATTCTCTCTGGCTTCAAAGAAGGCGTCGTAACCCTGAGGGCGAGAAGTGAGACCATGAGCGGGCGACCTCTGGAGGGGGCGACTACAAGAACGCTGCCCCCTGTCAGTGAATAGGAAAAAGTGTCAGCTGTGAGAGGCCACAGTGCCCGGGGTGCACCAACAAGTCAGTGCTCATGGGCAGGATATAGATGGCGGGGCAGGACATGGGAAGGATATAGATGGCGGGGCACGGGGCAGGACATGGGCAGGAGGACAGATGGCGGGGCACGGGGCAGGACATGGGCAGGATATAGATGGCGGGGCACGGGGCAGGACATGGGAAGGATATAGATGGCGGGGCACGGGGCAGGACATGGGCAGGATATAGATGGCGGGGCACAGGGCAAGACATGGGCAGGAGGACAGACGGCGGGGCACGGGGCAGGACATGGGCAGGAGGACAGACGGCGGGGCACAGGGCAAGACATGGGCAGGAGGACAGACGGCGGGGCACAGGGCAAGACATGGGCAGGATATAGATGGCGGGGCACGGGGCATGACATGGGCAGGAGGACAGACGGCGGGGCACAGGGCAGGACATGGGCAGGAGGACAGACGGCGGGGCACGGGGCAGGACATGGGCAGGATATAGATGGCGGGGCACGGGGCAGGACATGGGCAGGAGGACAGACGGCGGGGCACGGGGCAGGACATGGGCAGGAGGACAGACGGCGGGGCACGGGGGCAGGACATGGGCAGGAGGACAGACGGCGGGGCACAGGGCAGGACATGGGCAGGAGGACAGACGGCGGGGCACGGGGCAGGACATGGGCAGGAGGACAGACGGCGGGGCACAGGGCAAGACATGGGCAGGAGGACAGACGGCGGGGCACAGGGCAAGACATGGGCAGGATATAGATGGCGGGGCACGGGGCATGACATGGGCAGGAGGACAGACGGCGGGGCACGGGGCAGGACATGGGCAGGATATAGATGGCGGGGCACGGGGCAGGACATGGGCAGGAGGACAGACGGCGGGGCACGGGGCAGGACATGGGCAGGAGGACAGACGGCGGGGCACGGGGCAGGACATGGGCAGGAGGACAGACGGCGGGGCACAGGGCAGGACATGGGCAGGAGGACAGACGGCGGGGCACGGGGCAGGACATGGGCAGGAGGACAGACGGCGGGGCACAGGGCAAGACATGGGCAGGATATAGATGGCGGGGCACGGGGCAGGACATGGGCAGGAGGACAGACGGCGGGGCACGGGGCAGGACATGTGCAGGAGGACAGACGGCGGGGCACGGGGCAGGACATGGGCAGGAGGACAGACGGCGGGGCACAGGGCAGGACATGGGCAGGAGGACAGACGGCGGGGCACAGGGCAAGACATGGGCAGGATATAGATGGCGGGGCACGGGGCAGGAGGACAGACGGCGGGGCACGGGGCAGGACATGGGCAGGAGTACAGACGGCGGGGCACAGGGCAAGACATGGGCAGGATATAGATGGCGGGGCACGGGGCAGGAGGACAGACGGCGGGGCACGGGGCAGGACATGGGCAGGAGGACAGACGGCGGGGCACGGGGCAGGACATGGGCAGGAGGACAGACGGCGGGGCACGGGGCAGGACATGGGCAGGAGGACAGACGGCGGGGCACAGGGCAGGACATGGGCAGGATATAGATGGCGGGGCACAGGGCAGGACATGGGCAGGAGGACAGACGGCGGGGCACGGGGCAGGACATGGGCAGGAGTACAGACGGCGGGGCACGGGGCAGGACATGGGCAGGAGGACAGACGGCGGGGCACAGGGCAGGACATGGGCAGGAGGACAGACGGCGGGGCACAGGGCAGGACATGGGCAGGATATAGATGGCGGGGCACGGGGCAGGACATGGGCAGGAGGACAGATGGCGGGGCACGGGGCAGGACATGGGCAGGAGGACAGACGGCGGGGCACAGGGCAGGACATGGGCAGGATATAGATGGCGGGGCACAGGGCAGGACATGGGCAGGAGGACAGACGGCGGGGCACAGGGCAGGACATGGGCAGGATATAGATGGCGGGGCACAGGGCAGGACATGGGCAGGAGGACAGACGGCGGGGCACGGGGCAGGACATGGGCAGGAGTACAAATGGCGGGGCACGGGGCAGGACATGGGCAGGAGGACAGACGGCCGGGCAGGAGGACAGACGGCGGGGCATGGGGCAGGAGTACAGATGGCGGGGCACGGGGCAGGACATGGGCAGGATATAGATGGCGGGGCACGGGTCAGGACATGGGCAGCAGGACAGACGGCGGGGCACGGGGCAGGACAAGGGCAGGAGGACAGACGGCGGGGCACGGGGCAAGACATGGGCAGGAGGACAGACGGCGGGGCACGGGGCAGGACATGGGCAGGAGGACAGACGGCGGGGCACAGGGCAGGACAAGGGCAGGAGGACAGACGGCGGGGCACAGGGCAGGACAAGGGCAGGAGGACAGACGGCGGGGCACAGGGCAGGACAAGGGCAGGAGGACAGACGGCGGGGCGCAGGGCAGGACATGGGCAGGAGGACAGACGGCAGGGCACAGGGCAGGACATGGGCAGGATATAGATGGCGGGGCACAGGGTAGGACGACAGACGGCGGGGCAGGACATGGGCAGGACAACAGACGGCGGGGCACGGGGCAGGACATGGGCAGGAGTACAGACGGCGGGGCACAGGGCAGGACATGGGCAGGAGGACAGATGGCGGGGCACAGGGCAGGACATGGGCAGGAGGACAGACGGCGGGGCACCGGGCAGGACATGGGCAGGAGGACAGACGGCGGGGCACAGGGCAGGACATGGGCAGGAGGACAGACGGCGGGGCACAGGGCAGGACATGGGCAGGAGGACAGACGGCGGGGCACAGGGCAGGACATGGGCAGGATATAGATGGCGGGGCACAGGGCAGGACGACAGACGGCGGGGCAGGACATGGGCAGGACAACAGACGGCGGGGCACGGGGCAGGACATGGGCAGGAGGACAGACGGCGGGCCATGGGGCAGGAGTACAGATGGCGGGGCATGGGGTAGGAGTACAGACAGCGGGGCACGGGGCAGGACATGAGCAGGAGGACAGACGGCTGGGCAGGAGGACAGATGACAGACGGCGGGGCACGGGGCAGGAGGACAGACGACGGGGCAGGAGGACAGACGGCGGGGCACGGGGCAGGAGGACAGACGGCAGGGCAGGAGGACAGACGGCGGGGCACGGGGCAGGAGGACAGACGGCGGGGCAGGAGGACAGACGGCGGGGCAGGAAGACAGACGGCGGGGCACGGGGCAGGAGGACAGACGGCGGGGCACGGGGCAGGAGGACAGACGGCGGGGCAGGAGGACAGACGGCGGGGCAGGAGGACAGACGGCGGGGCAGGAGGACAGACGGCGGGGCAGGAGGACAGACAGCGGGGCACGGGGCAGGAGGACAGACGGCGGGGCACGGGGCAGGACATGGGCAGTGAGGGGGTTCTGCAGCTTTCTAATAGATTTTAGGGCCAGGATCCCCCCGTCAGTGAATGGGAACAATTCTGTGTACACCCAGAGGCCTCCTGACCTAATACTTCTTACAACTGAGGATTTGTTACAATGTATCAATATAGACAATCCGCTGTCCTGACACACTGTAACAAGCTCTCAGCTCGGAGGGGGTGACACATTACATGTGGTCTTACCCCGAGGTAACAGTTGTCACTGAAGATTTGGGGGGGCAGTGGGATGCCGCTTGCAGGCCTGCAGTGCTCTGGAACATTCTCCCTCATCCATTTTCGGTTTTCCTCATTGGCAGCGATGTCCTTCTCCTCATACTCAATCTTCATGGCATCGAGGAGGCCAGTAATGGTGTTCTGCTGCTTCTTAATCTGACAAAAGAGCAAGACACAAAGTAAGGAGGTGTGAACAGCAGGGAACTGAGAGTACGATGTGCCCCAGGCTGTTCACAAAGCGCCAAAGATCCCTGTGACAGTATAATGTCCCATAGCGGCCCCTCCACACTGTATAATGTCCCATAGCGGCCCCTCCACACAGTATAATGTCCCATAGCGGCCCCTCCGCACAGTATAATGTCCCATAGCGGCCCCTCCACACTGTATAATGTCCCATAGCGGCCCCTCCGCACAGTATAATGTCCCATAGCAGCCCCTCCACACTGTATAATGGCCCATAGCGACCCCTCCACACAGTATAATGTCACATAGCGGCTCCTGCACACAGTATAATGTCACATAGCGGCCCCTCCACACAGTATAATGTCCCATAGCAGCCCCTCCACACAGTATAATGTCCCATAGCAGCCCCTCCACACAGTATAATGGCCCATAGCGACCCCTCCACACAGTATAATGGCCCATAGCGACCCCTCCACACAGTATAATGGCCCATAGCGACCCCTCCACACAGTATAATGGCCCATAGCGACCCCTCCACACAGTATAATGGCCCATAGCGACCCCTCCACACAGTATAATGGCCCATAGCGACCCCTCCACACAGTATAATGGCCCATAGCGACCCCTCCACACTGTATAATGGCCCATAGCGACCCCTCCACACAGTATAATGGCCCATAGCGACCCCTCCACACAGTATAATGGCCCATAGCGACCCCTCCACACTGTATAATGGCCCATAGCGACCCCTCCACACAGTATAATGGCCCATAGCGACCCCTCCACACAGTATAATGGCCCATAGCGACCCCTCCACACAGTATAATGGCCCATAGCGACCCCTCCACACAGTATAATGGCCCATAGCGACCCCTCCACACAGTATAATGGCCCATAGCGTCCCCTCCACACAGTATAATGGCCCATAGCGACCCCTCCACACAGTATAATGGCCCATAGCGACCCCTCCACACAGTATAATGGCCCATAGCGACCCCTCCACACAGTATAATGGCCCATAGCGACCCCCTCCACACAGTATAATGGCCCATAGCGACCCCTCCACACAGTATAATGGCCCATAGCGACCCCCTCCACACAGTATAATGTCCCATAGTGACCCCACCACACAGTATAATATCCCATAGTGACCCCACCACAGTAATACACTGTGTCAGTGGATTATGATTGGGGCAAATGGCCACTTGTTTATTGTTGGGCCCCTCTGCAGCCTTAGGCCATGGGAAATCACCCATGTCACACATATAATAATAGAGGTATCAGAGATCTAGAGGTCCGAGGCACAGGTAGAGATAAGTGATACAGCTATAGGTACTGCATATAACGCTATAGATGATATAGGCGCTATGGTATGAGGCGCAGATATAGCAGTTGTTTTCTTACTAGACAGGTCACAACTACCATCATATAACTGGAATGGACCTCTCCGCAGTACCAGGAGAGGATGGCATGGTGGGCAGAGGGGGAAACGGGGGCATATTGTAGCCAGTGGTGTCGGCTTCTGCAGAGCGTCACATATCCTGTGCGGTTATAATGAGACTCTCCTGGTTTGGTACACGGCAGATTTCCCTTACACGGCCAGGATCCCCCTCCCCCTCCTTCCTCATACAGACTGAGATGTGAGGCTCACAACCTCCTAATAAGGAGACATTACAGTCCACTGCAGACACAGGAAGTAGTACTGTGCACCTCCAGACATGAGAGCGGAGACTGGGAGTAGTACTGTGCACCTCCAGACATGAGAGCGGAGACGGGGAGTAGTACTGTGCACCTCCAGACATGAGAGCGGAGACTGGGAGTAGTACTGTGCACCTCCAGACATGAGAGCGGAGACTGGGAGTAGTACTGTGCACCTCCAGACATGAGAGCGGAGACGGGGAGTAGTACTGTGCACCTCCAGACATGAGAGCGGAGACTGGGAGTAGTACTGTGCACCTCCAGACATGAGAGCGGAGACGGGGAGTAGTACTGTGCACCTCCAGACATGAGAGCGGAGACTGGGAGTAGTACTGTGCACCTCCAGACATGAGAGCGGAGACAGGGAGTAGTACTGTGCACCTCCAGACATGAGAGCGGAGACTGGGAGTAGTACTGTGCACCTCCAGACATGAGAGCGGAGACGGGGAGTAGTACTGTGCACCTCCAGACATGAGAGCGGAGACTGGGAGTAGTACTGTGCACCTCCAGACATGAGAGCGGAGACGGGGAGTAGTACTGTGCACCTCCAGACATGAGAGCGGAGACTGGGAGTAGTACTGTGCACCTCCAGACATGAGAGCGGAGACGGGGAGTAGTACTGTGCACCTCCAGACATGAGAGCGGAGACTGGGAGTAGTACTGTGCACCTCCAGACATGAGAGCGGAGACGGGGAGTAGTACTGTGCACCTCCAGACATGAGAGCGGAGACAGGGAGTAGTACTGTGTACCTCCAGACATGAGAGCGGAGACGGGGAGTAGTACTGTGCACCTCCAGACATGAGAGCGGAGACTGGGAGTAGTACTGTGCACCTCCAGACATGAGAGCGGAGACAGGGAGTAGTACTGTGCACCTCCAGACATGAGAGCGGAGACAGGGAGTAGTACTGTGCACCTCCAGACATGAGAGCGGAGACGGGGAGTAGTACTGTGCACCTCCAGACATGAGAGCGGAGACAGGGAGTAGTACTGTGCACCTCCAGACATGAGAGCGGAGACAGGGAGTAGTACTGTGCACCTCCAGACATGAGAGCGGAGACAGGGAGTAGTACTGTGCACCTCCAGACATGAGAGCGGAGACAGGGAGTAGTACTGTGCACCTCCAGACATGAGAGCGGAGACAGGGAGTAGTACTGTGCACCTCCAGACATGAGAGCGGAGACAGGGAGTAGTACTGTGCACCTCCAGACATGAGAGCGGAGACTGGGAGTAGTACTGTGCACCTCCAGACATGAGAGCGGAGACAGGGAGTAGTACTGTGCACCTCCAGACATGAGAGCGGAGACAGGGAGTAGTACTGTGCACCTCCAGACATGAGAGCGGAGACGGGGAGTAGTACTGTGCACCTCCAGACATGAGAGCGGAGACAGGGAGTAGTACTGTGCACCTCCAGACATGAGAGCGGAGACAGGGAGTAGTACTGTGCACCTCCAGACATGAGAGCGGAGACGGGGAGTAGTACTGTGCACCTCCAGACATGAGAGCGGAGACGGGGAGTAGTACTGTGCACCTCCAGACATGAGAGCGGAGACAGGGAGTAGTACTGTGCACCTCCAGACATGAGAGCGGAGACGGGGAGTAGTACTGTGCACCTCCAGACATGAGAGCGGAGAAGGGGAGTAGTACTGTGCACCTCCAGACATGAGAGCGGAGACGGGGAGTAGTACTGTGCACCTCCAGACATGAGAGCGGAGACGGGGAGTAGTACTGTGCACCTCCAGACATGAGAGCGGAGACTGGGAGTAGTACTGTGCACCTCCAGACATGAGAGCGGAGACAGGGAGTAGTACTGTGCACCTCCAGACATGAGAGCGGAGACAGGGAGTAGTACTGTGCACCTCCAGACATGAGAGCGGAGACAGGGAGTAGTACTGTGCACCTCCAGACATGAGAGCGGAGACGGGGAGTAGTACTGTGCACCTCCAGACATGAGAGCGGAGACGGGGAGTAGTACTGTGCACCTCCAGACATGAGAGCAGAGACTGGGAGTAGTACTGTGCACCTTAATATCTGTCTTCTCAGGTGGTAGAGAGGCAGCAGCTCAGATACTAACTCCCCAAAATACAGGTGGAAGTGACCGGAAACATCAATCATACACCAAATGATGACATCACAGGATACATAACTAACAAGAACAAGGAATGTCAGTGAGGAATGAAGTTGTAGATCACATGACCAGGTTTGATGACATCATCTATTATTTGGATTTCCAGAAAAATAAGAACATCACCAAACTCTAAAAAGACTAAGAACTAGGTAACAACCAGAGCTCAGTGGGAATGAAAGGGTGGGAGAGTCTAACACTTAGGGGCTTGGGAAATCTGGGTGACAACTAATGTTAGAGTAGTAGTGGTGGCCATGATGGGCGTTATCCTTCTCATGGATTGTTCAGAGCTGTGGCAGGTGCGTGCGGCTGGATCGGCAGATGTTCTCGCTGCAGATTATGTTCTTCTGTTTGCCAAGTAAATACAGGTGACAGCGACAAAGCCAGGACTGCCCCGCCCACAGCGCAGCACACCAGGTAAAGCTACAGCCTACTACAGCTGAGGGTCTGTTACTATGTATTGTTATAGACAATCCAGGCAGATAACACAGAGACATTGGAACAAAACCTCAGTTGCAAATGGGGACTATATCTGAATAAACAAGAATGGAGGGGAGAGGCCGACTGTAGGACAGGGGAATACAATCTATTACTATCTGTTATCAGCCATGTCAGGAGGGGAGAGGCCGACTGTAGGACAGGGGAATACAATCTATTACTATCTGTTATCAGCCATGTCAGGAGGGGAGAGGCCGACTGTAGGACAGGGGAATACAATCTATTACTATCTGTTATCAGCCATGTCAGGAGGGGAGAGGCCGACTGTAGGACAGGGGAATACAATCTATTACTATCTCTTATCAGCCATGTCAGGAGAGGAGAGGCCGACTGTAGGACAGGAGAATACAACCTATTACTATCTGTTATCAGCCATGTCAGGAGGAGAGAGGCCGACTGTAGGACAGGTGATTACAATCTATTACTATCTGTTATCAGCCATGTCAGGAGGGGAGAGGCCGACTGTAGGACAGGGGAATACAATCTATTACTATCTGTTATCAGCCATGTCAGGAGAGGAGAGACCGACTGTAGGACAGGGGAATACAATCTATTACTATCTGTTATCAGCCATGTCAGGAGGGGAGAGGCCGACTGCAGGACGGGGGAATACAATCTATTACTATCTGTTATCAGCCATGTCAGGAGAGGAGAGGCCGACTGTAGGACAGGGGAATACAATCTATTACTATCTGTTATCAGCCATGTCAGGAGAGGAGAGGCCGACTGTAGGACAGGGGAATACAATCTATTACTATCTGTTATCAGCCATGTCAGGAGAGGAGAGGCCGACTGTAGGACAGGTGAATACAATCTATTACTATCTGTTATCTGCCATGTCAGGAGAGGAGAGGCCGACTGTAGGACAGGGGACTACAATCTATTACTATCTGTTATCAGCCACGTCAGGAGAGGAGAGGCCGACTGTAGGACAGGGGAATACAATCTATTACTATCTGTTATCAGCCACGTCAGGAGAGGAGAGGCCGACTGTAGGACAGGTGAATACAATCTATTACTATCTGTTATCAGCCATGTCAGGAGAGGAGAGGCCGACTGTAGGACAGGGGAATACAATCTATTACTATCTGTTATCAGCCACGTCAGGAGGGGAGAGGCCGACTGTAGGACAGGGGAATACAATCTATTACTATCTCTTATCAGCCACGTCAGGAGAGGAGAGGCCGACTGTAGGACAGGGGAATACAATCTATTACTATCTGTTATCAGCCATGTCAGGAGGGAAGAGGCCGACTGTAGGACAGGGGAATACAATCTATTACTATCTGTTATCAGCCATGTCAGGAGAGGAGAGGCCGACTGTAGGACAGGGGAATACAATCTATTACTATCTCTTATCAGCCACGTCAGGAGAGGAGAGGCCGACTGTAGTACAGGGGAATACAATCTATTACTATCTGTTATCAGGCACGTCAGGAGAGGAGAGGCCGACTGTAGGACAGGGGAATACAATCTATTACTATCTGTTATCAGCCATGTCAGGAGAGGAGAGGCCGACTGTAGGACAGGGGAATACAATCTATTACTATCTGTTATCAGCCATGTCAGGAGGGGAGAGGCCGACTGTAGGACAGGTGAATACAATCTATTACTATCTGTTATCAGCCATGTCAGGAGGGGAGAGGCCGACTGTAGGACAGGGGAATACAATCTATTACTATCTGTTATCAGCCATGTCAGGAGAGGAGAGGAGAGGCCGACTGTAGGACAGGGGAATACAATCTATTACTATCTGTTATCAGCCACGTCAGGAGAGGAGAGGCCGACTGTAGGACAGGGGAATACAATCTATTACTATCTGTTATCAGCCACGTCAGGAGGGGAGAGGCCGACTGTAGGACAGGGGAATACAATCTATTACTATCTGTTATCAGCCACGTCAGGAGGGGAGAGGCCGACTGTAGGACAGTGGAATACAATCTATTACTATCTGTTATCAGCCACGTCAGGAGAGGAGAGGCCGACTGTAGGACAGGGGAATACAATCTATTACTATCTGTTATCAGCCACGTCAGAAGGGGAGAGGCCGACTGTAGGACAGGGGAATACAATCTATTACTATCTGTTATCAGCCATGTCAGGAGGGGAGAGGCCGACTGTAGGACAGGGGAATACAATCTATTACTATCTCTTATCAGCCATGTCAGGAGGGGAGAGGCCGACTGTAGGACAGGGGAATACAATCTATTACTATCTCTTATCAGCCATGTCAGGAGGGGAGAGGCCGACTGTAGGACAGGGGAATACAATCTATTACTCTCTGTTATCAGCCATGTCAGGAGGGGAGAGGCTGACTGTAGGACAGGTGAATACAATCTATTACTCTCTGTTATCAGCCACGTCAGGAGAGGAGAGGCCGACTGTAGGACAGGACTACAATCTATTACTATCTGTTATCAGCCATGTCAGGAGGGGAGAGGCCGACTGTAGGACAGGACTACAATCTATTACTATCTGTTATCAGCCATGTCAGGAGGGGAGAGGCCGACTGTAGGACAGGGGAATACAATCTATTACTATCTGTTATCAGCCATGTCAGGAGGGAGAGGCCGACTGTAGGACAGGGGAATACAATCTATTACTATCTGTTATCTGCCATGTCAGGAGGGGAGAGGCCGACTGTAGGACAGGGGAATACAATCTATTACTATCTGTTATCAGCCATGTCAGGAGGGGAGAGGCCGACTGTAGGACAGGGGAATACAATCTATTACTCTCTGTTATCAGCCATGTCAGGAGAGGAGAGGCCGACTGTAGGACAGGGGAATACAATCTATTACTATCTGTTATCAGCCATGTCAGGAGAGGCTGACTGTAGGACAGGGGAATACAATCTATTACTATCTGTTATCAGCCATGTCAGGAGAGGAGAGGCCGACTGTAGGATAGGGGAATACAATCTATTACTATCTGTTATCAGCCATGTCAGGAGAGGAGAGGCCGACTGTAGGATAGGGGAATACAATCTATTACTATCTGTTATCAGCCATGTCAGGAGAGGAGAGGCCGACTATAGGACAGGGGAATACAATCTATTACTATCTGTTATCAGCCATGTCAGGAGAGGAGAGGCCGACTGTAGGACAGGGGAATACAATCTATTACTATCTGTTATCAGCCATGTCAGGAGGGGAGAGGCCGACTGTAGGACAGGGGAATACAATCTATTACTATCTGTTATCAGCCATGTCAGGAGGGAGAGGCCGACTGTAGGACAGGGGAATACAATCTATTACTATCTGTTATCTGCCATGTCAGGAGGGGAGAGGCCGACTGTAGGACAGGGGAATACAATCTATTACTATCTGTTATCAGCCATGTCAGGAGAGGAGAGGCCGACTGTAGGACAGGGGAATACAATCTATTACTATCTGTTATCAGCCATGTCAGGAGGGAGAGGCCGACTGTAGGACAGGGGAATACAATCTATTACTATCTGTTATCAGCCATGTCAGGAGAGGAGAGGCCGACTGTAGGACAGGTGACTACAATCTATTACTATCTGTTATCAGCCATGTCAGGAGGGGGGGGGCCGGGGGGGGGGGACAGAGGGAGAGGCCGACTGTAGGACAGGGGAATACAATCTATTACTATCTGTTATCAGCCATGTCAGGAGAGGAGAGGCCGACTGTAGGATAGGGGAATACAATCTATTACTATCTGTTATCAGCCATGTCAGGAGAGGAGAGGCCGACTATAGGACAGGGGAATACAATCTATTACTATCTGTTATCAGCCATGTCAGGAGAGGAGAGGCCGACTGTAGGACGGGGGAATACAATCTATTACTATCTGTTATCAGCCATGTCAGGAGAGGAGAGGCCGACTGTAGTGTTCATCAGTGGGATGTGTGACAGGAGGTGTAGTAAAATCCCTGTCCCCTGTGCAGTTACTGGTTTCAGCTGCTCCTTGTATTACACTCCGGCCCTATTATAATCTCCAGGTAACACAAATAGTTGCCCCCTTTGGGCCTCTGCCCTCGCTGACCCTCCCCTCACACATTTGGCCCTCTAACCTGTGTGGACCCTCCTGGGCCAGCGTCCCCCACCGCCTCATTGTCTGGTGTATATTGGGATCTCCCAGGACTGCCCGGCTATCACCAGTTTCTTGCCAGATGTGAAAACCGATGCCCAAAAGCCGAGCCACAGCCGGGGAGGGGGGAAGGGGGTGGCGAGCTGCAGCAAATAGATGTCCCCCAGCCTGGTGACTATGAAGGGATTGTAATTCATGGCAGATGTCAGATCCTAGTTCGCAGTGTCTATCTGCTCCTGGGAAAGCTGGGTGACAATCAATATGTCTGCCATTACATCTACTGGAGTTTAATAGGCAAAGTTTTACAATAAATGTGGGTCAACTAGTCACCGTCAGTGGGAGCAGCTCAGTGTGAGGGGTCACAGCAGCCATATTGGTTATCACTCAGCTTTCCCAGAAACAGATATTTGGAAACATTATAATACCAACAAATGTTCTCAAGACTTTATGTAACCATAACAACCACGGCTGCTGCTCTGGCAGATGAATTGGCACAGTCTGCTCCCCCGGTGATGATGATGGCGGTCACATCCCCACTGTCACTGCTGATTTACAGGCGCTGCCACCGCCGCCCGCACTTTATAGGGATCAGCGGCGCTTTACTGCTCCGTAAACGTCACTGACTGAAACAAAGTCGCATGAGGTTTTATGGCCGCCCAGCCCATGAATAAACTGAGCTGACACATGCACTAAGGACAGGGGCCACAAAGACAGCAGGGGCCCCACACAGGGGACAGCACATAAAATAGGGAACAGTTTCCATTCACTTGCAGCAAGCAGAGATCTGGACAACGCTGCAGAACTTCAATAGAATGGAAAACAGCAAGGACGCGGCTCCTGAATATACGCCGGGAACACAACATCTATAACACTACTAGTATATGGCAGTACAATACAATACCCACTACTGTCCTGCAGGGGTTAATAACTCCCACCATCCGCAGCAGCTACCGCGAAATAATCTCCCCTCTGTTCTAGACATTACTGACATTCGGCAACTCCCTCACCCCCTTATTATATCGCCCTGTACATATCCACACAGCGGGGCCCCCCATTATATCACCCTGTACATATCCACACAGCGGTGCCCCCCATTATATCATCTCATATGTATCCACACAGCGGGGCCCCCCATTATATCACCCTGTACGTATCCACACAGCGGGGCCCCCCATTATATCATCCTGTACGTATCCACACAGCGGGGCCCCCCATTATATCATCTCATATGTATCCACACAGCGGTGCCCCCCATTATATCATCTCATATGTATCCACACAGCGGGGCCCCCCATTATATCACCCTGTACATATCCACACAGCGGTGCCCCCCATTATATCACCCTGTACGTATCCACACAGCGGTGCCCCCCATTATATCATCTCATATGTATCCACACAGCGGTGCCCCCCATTATATCACCCTGTACATATCCACACAGCGGTGCCCCCCATTATATCATCTCATATGTATCCACACAGCGGTGCCCCCCATTATATCACCCTGTACGTATCCACACAGCGGTGCCCCCCATTATATCATCTCATATGTATCCACACAGCGGTGCCCCCCATTATATCATCTCATATGTATCCACACAGCGGGGCCCCCCATTATATCATCTCATATGTATCCACACAGTGGTGCCCCCCATTATATCATCCTGTACGTATCCACACAGCGGTGCCCCCCATTATATCATCTCATATGTATCCACACAGCGGTGCCCCCCATTATATCATCTCATATGTAACCACACAGCGGTGCCCCCCATTATATCACCCTGTACGTATCCACACAGCGGGGCCCCCCATTATATCATCCTGTACGTATCCACATAGCGGGGCCCCCCATTATATCACCCTGTACATATCCACACAGCGGTGCCCCCCATTATATCACCCTGTACGTATCCACACAGCGGGGCCCCCCATTATATCATCTCATATGTATCCACACAGCGGTGCCCCCCATTATATCATCTCATATGTATCCACACAGCGGGGCCCCCCATTATATCATCTCATATGTATCCACACAGCGGGGCCCCCCATTATATCATCTCATATGTATCCACACAGCGGTGCCCCCCATTATATCACCCTGTACGTATCCACACAGCGGTGCCCCCCATTATATCATCTCATATGTAACCACACAGCAGTGCCCCCCATTATATCATCTCATATGTATCCACACAGCGGTGCCCCCCATTATATCACCCTGTATGTATCCACACAGCGGTGCCCCCCATTATATCATCTCATATGTATCCACACAGCGGTGCCCCCCATTATATCACCCTGCACGTAACCACACAGCGGTGCCCCCCATTATATCATCTCATATGTATCCACACAGCGGTGCCCCCCATTATATCACCCTGCACGTAACCACACAGCGGTGCCCCCCATTATATCATCTCATATGTATCCACACAGCGGTGCCCCCCATTATATCATCCTGTACGTATCCACACAGCGGTGCCCCCCATTATATCACCCTGTACGTATCCACACAGCGGTGCCCCCCATTATATCACCCTGTACGTATCCACACAGCAGGGCCCCCCATTATATCATCTCATATGTATCCACACAGCGGTGCCCCCCATTATATCATCTCATATGTATCCACACAGCGGGGCCCCCCATTATATCATCTCATATGTATCCACACAGCGGGGCCCCCCATTATATCACCCTGTACGTATCCACACAGCGGTGCCCCCCATTATATCATCTCATATGTAACCACACAGCGGTGCCCCCCATTATATCACCCTGTACGTATCCACACAGCGGGGCCCCCCATTATATCATCTCATATGTATCCACACAGCGGTGCCCCCCATTATATCATCTCATATGTATCCACACAGCGGTGCCCCCCATTATATCACCCTGTACGTAACCACACAGCGGTGCCCCCCATTATATCACCCTGTACGTATCCACACAGCGGTGCCCCCCATTATATCATCTCATATGTAACCACACAGCGGGGCCCCCCATTATATCATCTCATATGTAACCACACAGCGGTGCCCCCCATTATATCATCTCATATGTAACCACACAGCGGTGCCCCCCATTATATCACCCTGTACGTATCCACACAGCGGTGCCCCCCATTATATCATCTCATATGTAACCACACAGCGGTGCCCCCCATTATATCACCCTGTACGTATCCACACAGCGGTGCCCCCCATTATATCATCTCATATGTAACCACACAGCGGTGCCCCCCATTATATCATCTCATATGTAACCACACAGCGGTGCCCCCCATTATATCACCCTGTACGTATCCACACAGCGGGGCCCCCCATTATATCACCCTGTACGTATCCACACAGCGGTGCCCCCCATTATATCATCTCATATGTAACCACACAGCGGTGCCCCCCATTATATCATCTCATATGTATCCACACAGCGGGGCCCCCCATTATATCATCCTGTACGTATCCACACAGCGGTGCCCCCCATTATATCACCCTGTACATATCCACACAGCGGTGCCCCCCATTATATCACCCTGTACATATCCACACAGCGGTGCCCCCCATTATATCATCTCATATGTATCCACACAGCGGTGCCCCCCATTATATCACCCTGTACATATCCACACAGCGGTGCCCCCCATTATATCATCTCATATGTAACCACACAGCGGTGCCCCCCATTATATCACCCTGTACATATCCACACAGCGGTGCCCCCCATTATATCATCTCATATGTAACCACACAGCGGTGCCCCCCATTATATCACCCTGTACGTATCCACACAGCGGTGCCCCCCATTATATCACCCTGTACGTATCCACACAGCGGTGCCCCCCATTATATCACCCTGTACGTATCCACACAGCGGGGCCCCCCATTATATCATCTCATATGTAACCACACAGCGGTGCCCCCCATTATATCATCTCATATGTAACCACACAGCGGTGCCCCCCATTATATCACCCTCCCCCCTTCTTACCGATGTGGATCCAGAACAACTGGCGATATAAACTTTGATGACCATCCTGGCTGTGGCGCTGATGCTGGGCCGCTCGGTCTCTGCGATGCTCTGCGATGCTCTGCGATACTCTGCGATGTTCTGCGATACTCTGCGATGTTCTGCTGCTGCTCTCGCTCTGCAAACAGGGAGGTTCTGTGGTTTTTTCTTCAATCAACTTTATTTCACCAGCAGCTGCACAGACTTCTCGCTGCTCTTGGAAATTTCCAGGAAGAATTTCTTTATCCGTGGTTAACCCCTCAGTGCCTGGGAGGAGCCTGGCTGGTGGCGTTAACCCCTTCAGGGCTCCTCCCTTTGTGTGTCCTGGATGAGATAACACAGCTCATCACTCCCATCATCCTCACACAACAAAGGGACGACTCCCATTATCATGTCGGAGGAGGGCGCAGACTGGACCAGCGTACGGCGAAGATTCGGCAGATTTCTAATCTATTTTGTGGATTTGTTGTTAGTAAATGGTAAAACAGAGGCTGAAAGTCATCCTGACCCTTCTCACAGCTGAGGGTTTGTTACAATGGCACCCAGGTATCTGCTGCTAACAGAGGCGTAACTTATGGTATGTTTAATGTGGCAGAGGGACGTTTGGGCCCCCTTAGGGTTGAGGGCCCGGTAGCGACTGCTACCCCTGTGCCCCCTATATCGATGCCGCTGGGTGCCAGGGCTAGGCCAGCAAACTGAATCCTTGCTGAAATCTTTCCCCTTACTTAATGCTCCTCAAAGCTGAGGATTTGCTACAATGTATCCACAGCAGAATCTCCGGCCCTGTCGTTGTCTCTCCATTGTTCAGGTCTGTCAGGGCACCCGAATGAGGGCGAGCCGCAGCGCTGTCTTCGAGGTTACACTGACTATAATGGGGCTCGCCAGGTATCAAAACTGATTTTTGGGGGTTTCTGCAGAGGAGTCTCCAATGGATGTGAATGTATCCTCTCCTGAACGGACAGTTTGTTGCAATGTATCAGTACAGGTAAAAAGGAAGGTGTGAAATCCTATAGACTGGGTGCAATTGTGACAAACCTTCAGCTGTGATGAGCTGTGGGAGGCGACCTGTGTCCTGCTGTCCCTTTACACCAGAATCACATGACCCCCTAAGGAGCGGCGCGTTGAGCAGATTTGCCTGAAGTCTCTATAATTGATGCGGCTTTTGGTGATGAATTTGCATTGTAAATGAGGAGCGGCCACAAGGACGTCACATAGTAGTCAGCGACTATCAATAAAGAGAGAGGGAGGTGCTATAGGGCCCCTGGGGGGAGGAGCCAATGCTAAAGCACCTCCCCTGCTGTACAGCAGCTGCCATGTACATGACCATATACAGCAGCGCCCCCTGCTGGTGACTGCAGGCACTTAGAATAGTGTCACTTACCTGAAGAGCAGCTTTCTGCCCCAGGACATAATAATCAGAAGGTCTGCTCTTCAGGAGTTTAGGAAAGCTGGATGACAGGGGAGTGGCCTAGTTCTCCAGTGACAGGGCGGGGCTACACCAGAGGTTCTCATGGTCCTCACTGCTGTGATTTTCGGCATCATCTTGTTTATTTTGCATCTTGGCAGCTCTGAGCAGACGACAAACATCTCCGGCTAAATCGGGTGAACGCCTTTGTCTGCTTAAAGGGACGGTCCAACAAATAAATCCCAGAAATGAAGCTGCGACCTGAGATAATGAAAAGTTCTCAGGATTCGTTACAATGTCTCAGGATCTGCTGTCAGTGAACTGGAACATTCATTATTATGTGAGCTAAACGCAGACTGTGCTGCCCTCACAGCTGAGGATTTGTTACAGTGTGTCAGTACAAATAAAAGCTATCAGCCTGGAGCCCAGGACAGGGGTGAGACTGTGCTGCCCTCACAGCTGAGGATTCGTTACAGTGTGTCAGTGTAAGTAAAAGCTATCAGCCTGGAGCCCAGGACATGGGTGAGACTGTGCTGCCCTCACAGCTGAGGATTCGTTACAGTGTGTCAGTGTAAGTAAAAGCTATCAGCCTGGAGCCCAGGACATGGGTGAGACTGTGCTGCCCTCACAGCTGAGGATTCGTTACAGTGTGTCAGTGTAAGTAAAAGCTATCAGCCTGGAGCCCAGGACATGGGTGAGACTGTGCTGCCCTCACAGCTGAGGATTCGTTACAGTGTGTCAGTGTAAGTAAAAGCTATCAGCCTGGAGCCCAGGACATGGGTGAGACTGTGCTGCCCTCACAGCTGAGGATTCGTTACAGTGTGTCAGTGTAAGTAAAAGCTATCAGCCTGGAGCCCAGGACATGGGTGAGACTGTGCTGCCCTCACAGCTGAGGATTCGTTACAGTGTGTCAGTGTAAGTAAAAGCTATCAGCCTGGAGCCCAGGACATGGGTGAGACTGTGCTGCCCTCACAGCTGAGGATTTGTTACAGTGTGTCAGTACAAATAAAAGCTATCAGCCTGGAGCCCAGGACATGGGTGAGACTGTGCTGCCCTCACAGCTGAGGATTCGTTACAGTGTGTCAGTACAAGTAAAAGCTATCAGCCTGGAGCCCAGGACAGGGGTGAGACTGTGCTGCCCTCACAGCTGAGGATTTGTTACAGTGTGTCAGTACAAATAAAAGCTATCAGCCTGGAGCCCAGGACAGGGGTGAGACTGTGCAGCTCACAGAGGATTGTCTGCACTGATACACTGCATCTTGGCCTCTTTTGTGGACTCCGCCCTTACTTATCGGAGTGGCTTCGGGCGTGATGCTTGTCCTGTGTGAACACTCACTGATACGGGTGGAGCAGAGCCACGTGCTAGCAGCATAACAAAGCGGACATTGTGACCTACAAACTGTAGTGTACGGGAGCTGATGAGGTACGAGGCGTGAGGTGCCTCCTGCTGCCATTGTAGCCTGGAGAGAATTCAGGGGCCACAATCCTGAGAAGGCCGATAATCAGGGGAACCTGAATGCTGCTTTACCCTGCAGCGCTGCTCCACAGTCCACGTCCTGCCAGGGGTAACACATAGAGGATTGTTTCTGATCTGTCACATTGGGACTTGCAGTAATTACAAGAAGCTGACGTGTAAAAGAAAAACCCCTGTATAACCGCACGACCCACCCAGGCTACAATATTAAATAAAAAAAAAATACACGACACATGAAAGTCCTGTGTGAACACGCTGCTGATTTATGGATGTTACAAAGTTCCCCATGACACGTAGTGTAGGCTGTACAAATTGTATGACGTGTTACTGCCACCAAGTGGTCACATATCTGTACTGCAGAGTGTCCATTGTATGACGTGTTACTGCCACCAAGTGGTCACATACCTGTACTGCAGAGTGTCCATTGTAAGAAGTGTTACTGCCACCAAGTGGTCACATACCTGTACTGCAGAGTGTCCATTGTATGACGTGTTACTGCCACCAAGTGGTCACATATCTGTACTGCAGAGTGTCCATTGTAAGAAGTGTTACTGCCACCATGTGGTCACATGCCTGTACTGCAGAGTGTCCGTTGTAAGAGGTGTTACTGCCACCAAGTGGTCACATACCTGTACTGCAGAGTGTCCATTGTAAGAAGTGTTACTGCCACCAAGTGGTCACATGCCTGTACTGCAGGGCATTCAGCTTTTACTATAAATAAAAATTAAAACTTGTCAGACTGGATGATGATGAGATCAGGGCTATATCTATATCATCACTTCCAGGACTCCTCCTCCAAAGGGCAAAGGTCACACCAAATAGAGATAAACTATTAACCCTTCTATTTCTGAAGGCATTGTTATATTGCCCTCCTCCCATTTATTGCATGATGATGAGAATTTGTCCACCATCTAAGTTTCTCCTATATACAATCCACTACTAGGACATTTGGTACCTGCTCATTCAGTGGCCACTACATATGGAGGGGATAGGAGGATCCTCAGATTCAGGGTGCCTATTTCTTTCTTTCTCTTACTTCTATAGCGCCAACATATTCTGCAGATATTATCAGACACTGCCTATATAGGGCTTACAATCTGTGTCTTTTGGAGGAAACACACACAGGAAGAACATACAAACTCCATGCAAATGTTGTCCTTGGTGAGATTCAAACCCACAACCCCAGGACTGCAAAGCAATAGTAATAACCACTGAGCCACGATGCTAACCACTGAGCCGCTGTGCTGCCCCTATAACACAGGACGGGGGGGTCTGTAACTATAAGCAGTGGGTGCAGATTCCAGGCACCTCCCTTCAGTAACTCAGGGTGGCTGACACCCCGGAGCTCCCGACTGCTTTCTTGTCTATTCTGTATAGTAATAACTCACCTCAGTATTCTGGTGACTCCAGCAATTTGGATTTCCGCTGTTCTTAGATGGAAGAATGTTCTTTAGAGACGATCAAGGTGCCTGTCCATATCTGCAGGGGTAAAACTTATGTGACTGTATCTGATCACTTGACTGTAGACAATGGAGTTCTTCATGTATTTAGGGTGAGAGCTGTCTCATCGGAGTATATCAGTCACTTGGCGTCTGGTACAAGAAGGGCTCCATGTTCTGTATTTTTATCACAGCATCTAGAAATGTTATTACAGTAAAGCAGTTTCGTGCTAAAGGGGTTGTCCAGGATGATGATTTTTTATTTTTAATTAGGCCAGGGAAGGTGAAAAAAATGTAAAAAACCATACTCACCTGTCCCTGGTGCTCCAGTGTCTCCCAGCGCAGTCCGATCCTGCTGCTCCCAGGTACACGATAGCCCTGTGTGCATGGGGACTTACTCATATCAGGATTACACGAGCTCAGGTACCATCATATGGACCAAATGTGGTGTATTTAATTCTACGTACCAGATGTCCTACCGGTGGTCTATATGTAGTAATGTCCTACTGATGGTCTATATGTAGTAATGTCCTACTGGTGCCCTACATGTAGTAATGTCCTACTGATGGTCTATATGTAGTAATGTCCTACCGGTGGTCTATATGTAGTAATGTCCTACCGGTGGTCTATATGTAGTAATGTCCTACTGGTGCCCTACATGTAGTAATGTCCTACTGATGGTCTATATGTAGTAATGTCCTACTGGTGCCCTACATGTAGTAATGTCCTACTGGTGATCTATATGTAGTAATGTCCTACTGGTGATCTATATGTAGTAATGTCCTACCGGTGGTCTATATGTAGTAATGTCCTACTGGTGGTCTATATGTAGTAATGTCCTACTGATGGTCTATATGTAGTAATGTCCTACTGGTGCTCTATATCTAGTAATGTCCTACCGGTGGTCTATATGTAGTAATGTCCTACTGGTGGTCTATATGTAGTAATGTCCTACTGGTGCTCTATATGTAGTAATGTCCTACCGATGGTCTATATGTAGTAATGTCCTACCGGTGGTCTACATGTAGTAATGTCCTACCGGTGGTCTACATGTAGTAATGTCCTACCGGTGGTCTACATGTAGTAATGTCCTACCGGTGGTCTATATGTAGTAATGTCCTACTGGTGCTCTACATGTAGTAATGTCCTACCGGTGGTCTATATGTAGTAATGTCCTACTGGTGCTCTATATGTAGTAATGTCCTACTGATGGTCTATATGTAGTAATGTCCTACCGGTGGTCTATATGTAGTAATGTCCTACCGGTGGTCTATATGTAGTAATGTCCTACTGGTGATCTATATGTAGTAATGTCCTACTGATGGTCTATATGTAGTAATGTCCTACCGGTGGTCTATATGTAGTAATGTCCTACCGGTGGTCTATATGTAGTAATGTCCTACCGGTGGTCTATATGTAGTAATGTCCTACTGGTGGTCTATATGTAGTAATGTCCTACTGGTGCTCTATATGTAGTAATGTCCTACTGATGGTCTATATGTAGTAATGTCCTACCGGTGGTCTATATGTAGTAATGTCCTACCGGTGGTCTACATGTAGTAATGTCCTACCGGTGGTCTATATGTAGTAATGTCCTACTGGTGGTCTATATGTAGTAATGTCCTACTGGTGGTCTATATGTAGTAATGTCCTACTGGTGCTCTATATGTAGTAATGTCCTACTGATGGTCTATATGTAGTAATGTCCTACCGGTGGTCTATATGTAGTAATGTCCTACCGGTGGTCTACATGTAGTAATGTCCTACCGGTGGTCTATATGTAGTAATGTCCTACTGGTGCTCTACATGTAGTAATGTCCTACCGGTGGTCTATATGTAGTAATGTCCTACCGGTGGTCTATATGTAGTAATGTCCTACCGGTGGTCTATATGTAGTAATGTCCTACCGGTGGTCTATATGTAGTAATGTCCTACTGGTGGTCTATATGTAGTAATGTCCTACCGGTGGTCTATATGTAGTAATGTCCTACCGGTGTGTGAAGAATATCGCCTTGCCAAGACTCTTGGCCTACCTGCGATCACCCTTCTAAACCTTCCACTCACAACCCGTGAGCGGACCGGATTCGTAGGATAGAATGAAACGAGCTGTATAAATTTTATATATTTAATAACCCAAGTGGGTCGGTACTAATTAATAGCATATACAGAAATATACAATATTAATATGATCAAGCATAAACATACGAGCAAAAGTGCGATGATACAGCACATAAAACAAAAATGGGAATAAAGTATAGAGTAATACCTGAGCCTAGCTTGCTCTTAGCTGTTTTCCTTTCAGGCTCCCCACACAAACAAAAGACCTCACCCCACCTCAATGTGAGACCCTCTTCAGCCCCACCCTTCACCTCCCCCATCCAGCCCTCCATCTCCCTCCTTTGCAGAATCCTCGGAGAGATGGGTACCTTCCTAGGTGCTGGGAGGGATGGGTGAAGTTAAGGTCACTGGACTACTATCCCCCATCGCCATCTGGCCAGGGATAAAAACTAGTGAAGCGTATCGTCCAGCGATGTAAACCCAACTTAAGCACCACATTCCAACAAGTAGGGGGAGGACTGACATGAGCAAGTAAAAACACACTTCCAAGAAAGGTATAAAACTGAGGGTCGGTTCATCACACCTCCCCCTTTTAGAGCGTGTCAGGAGGAAGGAGGAGCCTCCGTTCCTCTTCCACCCGCACCTCCGCATCCTCACTCCGCCGGGACAGGCCATCGGCATTGCCATGGGCCTGGTCAGGCTTGTGCCGGATGTCATAGTTGTATTGCTGTAGCACCAGGCTCCAATGTAACAACCGTCCATTCTGACCTGCAACACGTTTGATCCAGATCAGAGGGTTGTGATCCGTCACCACGGTGAAGTGGCGCCCATACAAGTAAGGCTGCAGATGCTGCAAGGCCAAAACAATTGCCAGGCATTCCTTCTCCACTGTGGCGTAGGCCACCTCCCGCGGCAGAAGCTTTCGGCTGAGGTACTGCTCCGGGTGCTCTTGCCCCGCTGAGTCAAGCTGGCTCAGTACGGCACCGAGTCCGTAGGTGCTGGAGTCTGTCTGTAGCACAAGCGGACGTGACTCATCGTACGCCTGATGTACAGGTGCATACGCCAGGGCCGCTTTCAGGGCCTGGAAGGAGCGCTCGCAAGCATCCGTCCACTGGACAGTTTGCGGCAACTTCTTCTTGGTGAGGTCCGTCAAGGGGGCAGCCAGAGCACTATAGTTCGGTACGAACTTCCTATAGTACCCTGCCGTCCCCAGGAAAGACATCACCTGTCGCTTGGTCCGGGGGGTTGGCCAGGACGTGATTACATCCAGCTTTTCAGGTTCTGGTTTCAGGGTTCCCCCACCTACCTGGTGTCCCAGGTATTGGACCTCGCGCATGCCCAGCTGACACTTTTCCGGTTTGATGGTCAAGCCCGCACTGTGGATCCGCCTCAGCACCTGCGCCAGGTGCTGTAGGTGTTCCTCCCAAGTGGAGCTGAAGACGGCAATGTCATCCAGGTACGCAGTGGCAAACCCTTCGCATCCCGTCAGCAGGGAGTTGACCATCCGGCGGAAAGTGGCAGGGGCATTCTTCATGCCGAATGGCATGACAGTGGACTCGTACAGTCCGAAAGGGGTGATAAAGGCCGATCGCTCCTGTGCCTGAGGGGACAGGGGGATCTGCCAGTATCCCCGACTCAAGTCCATGATGGATAAGTACTGGGCCTTACCTAACCGGTCAAGCAGGTCATCGATGCGCGGCATGGGGTACGCGTCGTCGACTGTAACCGCATTAAGTTCCCTGTAGTCTACACAGAACCGGGTGGTCCGGTCCTTTTTGGGCACAAGAACCACAGGTGAAGCCCATGCACTGTGAGAGGGCTGAATCACCCCCAGTTCCAGCATCTCATCAATCTCCTTGTGCATTTGGACCTGTACCTCCGAGGAGACGCAATATGGCGACCGCCGGATAGGGGCATGATTCCCGGTATCCACATGGTTAATGGCCTGGTCAGTTCTCCCGGGCTTCGCGGAGAACAGACCAGGTAGGGAGTGCAAAACTCCATCCAGCTAGGCCTCAGCCAGCAGGGGGTTCACCTGTGCCTTCTTGTTGGACCCCTCCTCCTGAAAATGAGCAAGCAAGTCAACAAGGTCTTCTTCTTCCCCCTAGCAGACTGCATACCGGAAAGGCACTAGCTTCCCGGTCATGATGATCCTTCTTCATGTTGACATGGAAGACCTTATGCCTGTTCCAGCCTGGATCAACAGTGACCAGGTAGCTGACGCTGTTGACCTGCTGGTGCACGATGTATGGACCGGTCCATTTCGCCTGAAGCTTGTCCTGGGGCTCAGGGACTAGGACCCATACTTTCTGCCCCGGCTGGTATGTTCTCTCACGGGCATTCTGATCATACCAGCGCTTCTGGTCAGCCTGAGCCTGGACCATGTTGTCATGCACCAGCCGCGCCATAGCCTGCATTTGGTCATGGAAACGCAGGACATACTCCACGACTGGCACACCTTGGATGGCCGTTTCTCCTTCCCAGGACTCTTTCACAAGAGTTAGGGGCCCACGTACACGTCTCCCATACAAGAGCTCAAAGGGGGAGAACCCCGTTGAGGCTTCAGGCGCCTCCCGGTAAGCGAACAGCAGGTGCAGGAGATAAGGCTCCCAGTCACGCCCGTGGGACTCGACTAACATCCTGAGCATCTGCTTCAGGGTGCCATTGAACCGTTCACACAGGCTATTGGTCTGCGGGTGATACGGGCTGGACACCAGATGTTGCACCTCTGTTACCTTACACAGGCCTTGCATCAAGGCAGACATGAACTGGGTACCTTGGTCTGTGAGCATCTCTCTGGGAAATCCAACACGGGAGAAGATGCCTACCAGAGCCTTGGCCACTACATCAGCCCGGGTGGAAGACAGAGCGACAGCTTCCGGGTACCTAGTAGCATAGTCTACTACCGTCAATATGAAACGTTTCCCAGTGCGACTGGGAATGGACAGGGGTCCAATGAGATCCACAGTCACCCGCTGGAAAGGTTCGGTTATGATGGGCATAGGTATCATTGGGGCTTTTGAGCCTTGCCCATACTCTGACAAGTGTCACATGAACGGCAGTATTTAGCTACATCTGTCCCCATCTTAGGCCAGTAGAATAAGTGGCTGAGGCGAGCCTTGGTCTTAGCGATCCCCAGGTGGCCTGCCAGTGGAATATCATGAGCAATCCGCAACAACTCCACCCGATAGAGTTGTGGTACCACCAAATGTTTCTCCCTGAGCCAACTTTCTTTTCCCTTTGTGGGGATCTTTTCCCGGTACAACCTCCCTTGCTCCCAGTACACGCGGTCCTTGTCCGACTCCAAGGGAGGTTGAGCAGCACGCTCCTTCAATGCATCCAGACTGCGGTCAGCTTGGACAGCGACCCTGAACTCCTGACTGGAACCAGACAGAAGAGATGTGCATGTCATATACCCGCCGGACTCCTCCGGCTCCAGTGTGGGGAGGCTAGTCATGGCGGTCTCAGTGCCATCTCCGGGTGACAGAGGGAACGGCTCAGGGGTCGGAGCGCCTTCCACCTCTCTAGCACTCTGGCTGCGGGTCACCACCGCAACACCAGCAGTCCGTTCCTCATCCGGATCGGCCCTGAGATTCCCGTAACCTACCTGACCACCTGGCACATTGTCATCAGTTGGGTGCTGATCTGGGGTACTGGGTGAAGGAGTTGAGGTTGCCCCCAGCATCTCAGAAGAGCTACCCTGGAAACCTGCAAGGCAAGAATTAGCAATTACATTGACATTGCATTCATTCATTGATTCACAGTGAACTGCATGGGTGAATGGCTCAGCCAGGGTCACACTGAAGGGGCTATCACCACCCGCAGATGTGGGCGGGGCTACAGCCAGGCTCCCATTCCACAGTCCCTCATGTACATGCTCACTGATTCCCTTAGCTGGGCACACAGCAGGGGGAAGCAAGCTGCTGACCCCTCCCTCTGCCCGTGTCTGTGCCTGTGTGGCAGGCTTCAACACCACATTAAAATCATCCTTCAGTACAGACATTTTGTCATAGCGAGGTGGGGCTACTCCCACCCCATATTGGGACACCAAGGGCCCGAAATCGGTTCCCAATAGTACATTGGCAGGCAGATCAGACATTAGCCCCACATCACGCATTCCTTTTCCCGCACCCCAGTCCAAATGGACGCAAGCCATGGGCACAATTAAGCGTTCTTGTCCAATACCCCTCAGGGTCAGAGTTTTTCCAGGGATAATACTGTCCGGAGGGACCAAGTCAGGTTGCACCAGAGTAACATCCGCCCCAGTGTCCCGAAATCCCATGACCACTTTACCCCCCACAATGACCTGTTGATGGTTGGCATCGGATTGCAACCCCTCCCTCCCCACCAAGTATACAGATGGGCCAGCTGCCGTGGCTGGGGAAACAGGGGGGGTTCTTAGAGCGGTTGGGGCACTCCGCCTTGAAATGTCCTGGCTGGTTACAAGCATGACACCACCGGGCCTCTCCTTGGGACTTGGAGGTGGTCTCCGGGGCGCCCAGAGTTCTTGGGACAGGGGAAGTAGAGGGGGCACCCGGGACAGCGTTTGTCTTACCCCACTTGGAGACCGCAGGCTGTGATGAACTCCAGCTTTGCCCCTCCTTCCAGCTTGGGGGTCTCTGCAGTGTGGCTCCTCTCTTGGTCCCTTGCTCTCTGGTGGACACATAGTCGTCAGCAATCTCTGCAACCTGGTCTGCTGTCTTGGGTTTCCGATCACACACGAACTGGCGGACCTCCAGAGGGCACACCTGGAGAAATTGTTCCTTTATCATAAGGTCCCCAAGTTCCTCAAACGTGGTGACAGTAAGTCCTTTGATCCACTGCCAGAATGTAGCCTGTAAGTGGTGCAGAACATCCGCATAGCTCTCTGTGAGACCCCGCTGTATATTCCGGAACTTTTTGCGGTACACCTCCGGCGTGAGCCGGTATCTCCGGATCAGCGCCGCTTTGATGGTCTCATAGTCTGCGTCCTCTGGTAAGTTCGTGGAAACATCCAGGCCTTTTCCCTTCAGCCGGGGAGACAGGTAACGGGCCCATTCTGCCTGGGGAATATGATGCTGCTTACACACCCTCTCAAATCCCCGCAAGAATGAGTCCAAGTCCCCGTTATATTCCAAGACTGGAAAGTCCTCGGATCAGATCTTTAGTGCTTGGGCTCCTGGAGTTTGTGCAGGGGAAGGTTGCACCTGCTGGGAAAGTACCAGCTTTTTTAGCTCAAGCTGATGCTCCCTCTCCGCCTGGCGTTCACGGGCCTCTCGCTCAGCCTCTCAGCCCGACGCTCTGCGGCAGCAGCCTCTCTCTCCGCGCGGCGCTCTGCAGCAGCTTGGTACTGGAGAATCACCTGCAGACGGGTGTTAGAGTCACCGGCGTTTAGCTGCTGTAAGGCCATTTGCAAGTATAAGTCCGTTACCCCCACAGAACTGGGGCTACTGGTCCCTCCAGGCACAGTTACCTCTGGGGTAAGGGCACCTGCTGAACCGTCTGGCATGGTGATGTTTTCTTGTGCCAGCCTCTCAGGACTTTGCTCCTCGTCCTGCCCGGCTGCAGCACCTTCCATATCAGCTATCTGCTCAGTGTTTGTATCAGTCAGTTGCTGACGTCCCCTGGCTCCACTTCTCAGAGACCAAGACATCCACTAGAAGCCGTTGCCAAATAAAAGATAGGACAGAAAAAAAAGAAGGGAGGGAACAGTACTGTACCAAACTTTCACCGTATTTTAAGCTTGATCTCATACCGAGCTCGTGCCATAGGATTGCCACAATCCTCAGTGTCTGAGTGATACCACACCCACACACTGTTATCCTAAGATCCCACAACGCTTCCACCACTGTGAAGAAGATCGCCTTGCCAAGCCCCTTGGCCTACCTGCGATCACCCTTCTTAACCTTCCACTCACAACCCGTGAGCGGACCGAGTTCGTAGGATAGAATGAAACGAGCTTTATAAATTTTATATATTTAATAACCCAAGTGGGTCGGTACTAATTAATAGCATATACAGAAATATACAATATTAATATGATCAAGCATAAATATACGAGCAAAAGTGCGATGATACAGCACATAAAACAAAAATGAGAATAAAGTATAGAGTAATACCAGACCTAAGGAAGGTTCCTGAGCACAGCTCTCTCTTAGCTGTCTCTCTTCCAGGCTTCACACAAAGACCACAAGACCTCACCCCACCTCAGTGTGAAGACCCTGTCCAGCTCCACCCTTCACCCCCCCCCCCAGCCAGCCCTCTCCTCACGAAAAGAGGAATCTATGCCGGTTAGAAGGAAAGGTGGGTGCCTGGGTTAGTTTCAGGTCATTAGCCCACTCTCCCCCCTTTCGACATCTGGGATATCACACTGACGGGTCAGAAAGGCCCTCTCTCCATGGGATGCACATAAAACCACTGGAGCGAATTGACCACCAATGTAAACACAGCTCTACATTCCTACAGATATGTGAGACTGATACGAATAAAGAATGATACATGTCCAAGAAAGATACATAAATTGAGGGTCCCATCATCACACCAACCCTTTAACCAGGGAACAGTAAAGCTTTCACCCTCCTTATCTATGATCTGTTCATCCTCTCCCTGTTCACCATAGAGGGACGATATTGAGGCACACGTTGGGCATGAGGTACTTTATTGCGCCAAACGTGCACCACAAGTCCCGATCCATGCCTCACCCGCCACATTGTGCAAATGTGGGTGGAACGGGCGGTGGGGAGGCAGGGACACCTAAGCCTGGGAGAGTTATTATAGCTCACTCCAGCTTTCTGGCATGAGTTAGAAAGGAAATCTGCGCTAGTCTTAGTAAATTCAGATAAAAATATACAAAAATTGCATCAGCTCGCCTGCTACAGTGGGGAAAAAAAAGTATTTAGACAGCCACCAATTGTGCAAGTTCTCCCACTTAAAAAGATGAGGCCGGCCTGTAATTGTCATCATAGGTAGACCTCAACTATGAGAGACAAAATGAGAAAACTAATCCAGAAAATCACATTGTCTGATTTTTAAAGAATTTATTTGCAAATTATGGTGGAAAATAAGTATTTGGTCACCTACTGTGAAGAATATCGCCTCGCCCAGCCGCCTGGCACGCCTGCGATCAAACTTCTTTCTTAACCTCCCACTCACACACCGTGAGTAGACCGGGTCATAGGATAAAATGAAATGAGCGATATAAATTTTATAGGTTTAATAACCCAAGTGGGTCGGTATGGATTAATAGCATATACAGAAATATACAATATTAATATGATCAAGCATAAACATACAAGCAAAAGAGCGATGATACCATACAAAACAAAGTAAAAGGGAAATAAAAGTTTAGAAAAGATACCTGAGCACACAGCTTTGTCCTAGCTGTCTCTCTTCCATGCTCAGCACAATAGACTTGTAGTCCGTTTCTCTAGGCCACAGCAGCGTTTTGGGCCTAGGGCGCAAGCTTAAGCAAGTTGCATAAAACAATCCTTCTACATGCTGTCCAGAACTAGGCCCTCAAAGCATTCCTCAGTAGGGCAGGCCCTCTCATCTTCTCCCAGATCAGAGCTCCTTACTGCCTCTTTGCTGAATGACCCCAGAATCCAGGTCTGCCCACAGCATATGGCTAGTGCTCCACCCACCCCTTGCACCCAGGCAGCCCCCCTTCTCCCACATTTGCAGAACCCTCGGAGAGAAGGGTGAAGTTAAGGCTTGCTATCCCCCATCCCATCTGGCCAGGGATAATAAAAGTGCCTGGCTATAGCAAGCCATCACCAATGAACACACATAAAACCAGTGAAGCGTATCGTCCAGCAATGTGGACTCAACTAAAGCACCGCATTCCAAGTGGGGGAAGGACTGACCTAAGCAAGTAAAACACACTTCCAAGAAAGATATAAAACTGAGGGTCGGTTCATCACACCTCCCCCTTTTAGAGCGTGTCGGGAGGAAGGACGATCCTAAGATCGCCTTCCGCGGACACCTTGGCGGCCTCACCCCCGCCGGGACCTGCGCTGGTCCCTGACCATATTCCTGGCGTACTGATACCCTCTTCCTCTCCTGTCTGAATGGAGACTCTTCTAAGGTTCAGGCTCTGAATTAAGTAGACCTGGCTACCTCCTGCTTGCTCTGGGTCCCTCCCCCGAGTGCTGGTGTCCCTCAGACCCACACTCACAACCCCAGGCCCTTGTGGTACCGGTGCTGAGACCCCATCCCGGCAGTCTCCGCCCACCTGGCTACCCCCGGCCTGCACTGGGACCTCGTTGTGAGTGCTGGCATCCCGCAGATCCACAATCGCAACCCCAGGCCCTTGTGGTACCGGTGCTGAGACGTCATCCCGGCAGTCTCCGCCCACCTGGCTACCCCCGGCCTGCACTGGGACCTCGTGCTGAGTGCTGGCATCCCGCAGATCCACACTCGCAACCCCAGGCCCTTGTGATACCAGTTTAGAGACCCCTTCCCAGCAGTCTCTCAGGGTCTCTCCCACACTAGCCGCTAGTTGGGAGAGTTCTAGGGGATTCTGCACCTCCCCCTTTGCTTCCAAACCTAGGGGCACCTCTGGTTCTGGCACAGGTATGTTTGGACCCTGTCCTCCCTCCATACGCCTTGCCCCTTTGGGCCTACACCCTGTTCCTCCTGTACTTGGGTGGGTGATGGTGATACCTTGGGCAAATGACTGAGATTATGCTTCCCCAAACCATCCCTCCACAATACATTGACAGGTAATACATTTGACACACCCCCTTCTTGGGTCCCACCTCCAGCACCCCATGCCGTCTGCACTTGGGCCATGGGCACGACTGGCACACCTTGGATGGCTGTTTCTCCTTCCCAGGACTCTTTCACAAGAGTTAGGGGCCCACGTACACGTCTCCCGTACAAGAGCTCAAAGGGGAAGAACCCCGTTGAGGCTTGCGGCACCTCCCGGTAAGCGAACGGCAGGTGCGGGAGATAAGGCTCCCAGTCGCGCCCGTGGGACTCGACTAACATCCTGAGCATCTGCTCCAGGGTGCCATTGAACCGTTCACACAGGCCATTGGTCTGTGGGTGATACGGGCTGGACACCAGATGTTGCACCTCTGTTACCTTACACAGGCCTTGCATCAAGGCAGACATGAACTGGGTACCTTGGTCTGTGAGCATCTCTCTGGGAAATCCAACACGGGAGAAGATGCCTACCAGAGCCTTGGCCACTACATCAGCCCGGGTGGAAGACAGCGCGACAGCTTCCGGGTACCTAGTAGCGTAGTCTACTACCGTTAATATGAAGCGTTTCCCGATGCGGCTGGGAATGGACAGGGGCCCAATGAGATCCACAGCCACCCGCTGGAAAGGTTCGGTTATGATGGGCATAGGTATCATTGGTGCTTTGGACCCCGCCTTGCCCATCCTCTGACAAGTGTCACATGAACGGCAGTATTTAGCTACATCTGTCCCCATCTTAGGCCAGTAGAATAAGTGGCTGAGGCGAGCCTTGGTCTTAGTGATCCCCAGGTGGCCTGCCAGTGGACTATCATGAGCAATCCGCAACAACTCCACCCGATAGGGTTGGGGTACCACTAAATGTTTCTCCCTGAGCCGACTTTCTTTTCCCTTTGTGGAGATCGTTTCCCGGTACAACCTCCCTTGCTCCCAGTACACGCGGTCCTTGTCCGACTCCAAGGGAGGTTGATCAGCATGCTCCTTCAATGCGTCCAGACTGCGGTCAGCTTGGACAGCGTCCCTGAACTCCTGACTGGAACCAGACAGAAGAGATGTGCATGTCACATACCCGCCGGACTCCTCCGGCTCCAGTGTGGGGAGGTTAGTCATGGCGGTCTCAGTGCCATCTCCGGGTGACAGAGGGAACGGCTCAGGGGTCGGAGCGCCTTCCACCCCTCTAGCACTCTGGCTGCGGGTTACCACTGCAACACCAGCAGTCCGTTCCTCATCCGGATCGGCCCTGAGATCCCCGTGACCCACCTGACCACCTGGCACATTGTCCTCAGTTGGGGTTGCCCCCAGCATCTCAGAAGAGCTACCCTGTAAACCTGCAAGGCAAGAATTAGCAATTACATTGACATTGCATTCATTCATTGATTCACAGTGAACTGCATGGGGGAATGGCTGAGCCAGGGTCACACTGAGGGGGCTCTCATCACCCGCAGATGTGGGCGGGGCTACAGCCAGGTCAGCATTCCACAATGTCTCATTCACATGCTCACTGATTACTTTAGCTGGACGCACAGCAAGGGGAGACAAAAGGCTAACCCCTCCCTCTGCCTGTGTGACAGGCTTCAACACCTCATTAAAATCATCCTTCAGTACAGACATTTTGTCACAGCGAGGTGGGGCTGCTCCCACCCCATATTGGGACACCAAGGGCCCCAAATCTCTTCCCAATAATACATTGGCAGGCAGATCAGACACTAGCCCCACATCACGCATCCCTTTTCCCGCACCCCAGTCCAAGTGGACGCAAGCCATGGGCACAGTTACGCGTTCTTGTCCAATACCCTTCAGGGTCAGAGTTTTTCCAGGGATAATACTGTCCGCAGGGACCAAGTCAGGTTGCACCAGAATAATCTGCGCCCCAGTGTCCCGAAATCCCATGACCACTTTACCCCCCACAATGACCTGTTGACTGTTGGCATCGGATTGCAACCCCTCCCCTCCCCACCAAGTATACAGATGAGCCAGCTGCCGTGGCTGGGGAAATAGGGGGGTTCTTAGAGCGGTTGGGGCACTCCGCCTTGAAATGTCCTGGCTGGTTACAAGCATGACACCGCCGGGCCTCTCCTTGGGACTTGGAGGGGGTCCCCGGGGCGCCCAGAGTTCTTGGGACAGGGGAAGTAGAGGGGGCACCCGGGACAGCGTTTGTCTTACCCCACTTGGAGACCGCAGGCTGTGGTGAACTCCAACTTTGCCCCTCCTTCCCGCTTGGGGGTCTCTGCAGTGTGGCTCCTCTCTTGATCCCTTGCTCCCTGGTGGACACATAGTCGTCAGCAATCTCTGCAGCATTGTCTGCTGTTGTGGGTTTCCGATCACACGAACTGGCGGACCTCCAGAGGGCACACCTGGAGAAATTGTTCCTTTATCATAAGATCCCCAATTCCCTCAAACGTGGTGACAGTAAGTCCTTTGATCCACTGCCAGAATGTAACCTGTAAGTGGTGCAGAACATCAGCATAGCTCTCTGTGGGACCCCGCTGGATATTCCGGAACGGTTTGCGGTACACCTCCGGCGTGAGCCGGTATCTCCGGATCAGCGCCGCTTTGATGGTCTCATAGTCCGCGTCCACTGGTAAGCTCGTGGAAACATCCAGGCCTTTTCCCTTCAGCCGGGGAGACAGGTAACAGGCCCATTCTGCCTGGGGAATATGATGCTGCTTACACACCCTCTCAAATCCCCGCAAGAACGAGTCCAAGTCCCCGTTATCTTCCAAGATTGGAAAGTCCTCGGATCGGATCTTTAGTGCTCGGGCTCCTGGAGTTGGTGCAGGGGAAGGTTGCGCCTGCTGGCAAAGTTCCAGCTTTTTTAGCTCAAGCTGATGCTCCAACACTGCCCGACGCTCTGCAGCAGCGGCCTCTCTCTCCGCCCGACGCTCTGCAGCAGCGGCCTCTCTTTCCACCCGGCGCTCTGCAGCAGCAGCAGCGGCCTCTCTCTCCGCCCGGCGCTCTGCAGCTTCTCGGTACTGGAGAATCACCTGCAGACGGGTGCTATAGTCACTGGCGTCTATCTGCTGTAAGGCCATTTGCAAGTATAAGTCCGTTACCCCCACAGAACTGGGGTTACTGGTCCCTCCAGGCACAGTTACCTCTGGGGTCCGGGCACCTGCGGAACCATTTGGCATGGTGATGTTTTCTGGTGCCAGCCTCTCAGGACTTTGCTCCGCCTCCTGCATGGCTATGGTAGCTTCCATATCTGCCATCTCCTGGAGTTCAGCAGCAACCAAGTCCTGCAGACGTTTGGTTATGCTTCTGGTCCCACCAGCCATCCACTGGAAGCCATTGCCAAATAAAAGATAGGACAGAAAAAAGAAGAAGGGACGGAACAGTACTGTACCAAACTTTCACCGTATTTTAAGCTTGATCTCATACCGCGCTCGTTCCATAGGATTGCCGCAATCCCCAGTGTCTGCGTGATACCACACCCACACACTGTTACCCTAATATCCCACAACGCTGCCACCACTGTGAAGAATATCGCCTCGCCCAGCCGCCTGGCATGCCTGCGATCAAACTTCTTTCTTAACCTCCCACTCACACACCGTGAGTAGACCGGGTCATAGGATAAAATGAAATGAGCGATATAAATTTTATAGGTTTAATAACCCAAGTGGGTCGGTATGGATTAATATCATATACAGAAATATACAATATTAATATGATAAAGCATAAACATACAAGCAAAAGAGCGATGATACCATACAAAACAAAGTAAAAGGGAAATAAAAGTTTAGAAAAGATACCTGAGCACACAGCTTTGTCCTAGCTGTCTCTCTTCCATGCTCAGCACAATAGACTTGTAGTCCGTTTCTCTAGGCCACAGCAGAGTTTTGGGCCTAGGGCGCAAGCTTAAGCAAGTTGCATAAAACAATCCTTCTACATGCTGTCCAGAACTAGGCCCTCAAAGCATTCCTCAGTAGGGCAGGCCCTCTCATCTTCTCCCAGATCAGAGCTCCTTACTGCCTCTTTGCTGAATGACCCCAGAATCCAGGTCTGCCCACAGCATATGGCTAGTGCTCCACCCACCCCTTGCACCCAGGCAGACCCCCTTCTCCCACCTTTGCAGAACCCTCGGAGAGAAGGGTGAAGTTAAGGCTTGCTATCCCCCATCCCATCTGGCCAGGGATAATAAAAGTGCCTGGCTATAGCAAGCCATCTCCAATGAACACACATAAAACCAGTGAAGCGTATCGTCCAGCAATGTGGACTCAACTAAAACACCGCATTCCAAGTGGGGGAAGGACTGACCTAAGCAAGTAAAACACACTTCCAAGAAAGATATAAAACTGAGGGTCGGTTCATCACACCTACAAACAAGCAAGATTTCTGTCTCTCCCAGCCCTGTAACTTCTTCTTTAAGAGGCTCCTCTGTCCTCCACTCATTACCTGTAGTAATGGCTCCTGTGTGACATTGTTATCAGTATAAAAGACTCCTGTCCACAACCTCAAACAGTCACACTCCAAACTCCACTATGGTGAAGACCAAAGAGCTGTGGAAGGACCAGAAACAAAATGGTAGCCCTGCACCAGGCTGGGAAGACTGAATCTGCAATAGGCAAGCAGCTTGGTGTGAAGAAATCACCTGTTGGAGCAATAATTAGAAAATGGAAGACATACAAGACCACTGATAATCTCCCTCCATCAGGGGCTCCACGCAAGATCTCACCCCGTGGGGTCAAAATGATCACAAGAACGGTGAGCAAAAATCCCAGAACCCCACGGGGGGACCTAGTGAGTGACCTGCAGAAAGCTGGGACTAACGTAACAAAGGCTACCGTCAGTAACACACTAGGCCGCCAGGGACTCAGATCCTGCAGTGCCAGACGTGTCCCCCTGCTTAAGCCAGTACATATCCGGGCCCGTCTGAAGTTTGCTAGAGAGCATTTGGATGTTCCAGAAGAGTATTGGGAGAATGTCATATGGTCAGATGAAACCAAAGTAGAACTGTTTGGTAGAAACACAACTCGTGGTGTTTGGAGGAGAGTGAATGCTGAGTTGTATCCAGAGAACACCATACCTACTGTGAAGCATGGGGGGGCAACATCATGTATGGGGCTGTTTCTCTGCAAAGGGACCAGGACGACTGATCCGTGTACATGAAAGAATGAATGGGGCCATGTATGGTGAGATTGTGAGTGCAAACCTCCTTCCATCAGCAAGGGCATTGAAGATGAAACGTGGCTGGGTCTTTCAGCATGACAATGATCCCAAGCACACCGCCAGGACAACGAAGGAGCGGCTTTGTAAGAAGCATTACAAGGTCCTGGAGTGGCCTAGCCAGTCTCCAGATCTCAGCCCCATAGAAAACCTTGGAGGGAGGTGAAAGTCCGTGTTGCCCAGCGACAGCCCCAAAACATCCCTGCTCTAGAGGAGATCTGCATGGAGGAATGGGCCAACATACCAGCAACAGTGTGTGCCAACCTTGTGAAGACTTACAGGAAACGTTTCACCTCTGTCATTGCCAACAAAGGAGATAGAACAAAGGATTGAGATGAACTTTTGTTATTGGCCAAATACTTATTTTCCACCATAATTTGCAAATAAATTCTTTAAAAAACAGACAATGTGATTTTCTGGATTAGTTTTCTCATTTTGTCTCTCATAGTTGAGGTCTACCTATGATGACAATTACAGGCCGGCCTCATCTTTATAAGTGGGAGAACTTGCACAATTGGTGGCTGACTAAATACTTTTTTTCCGCAGTGTATGGATGTATTTCTCTAGGTTGTCGGCAGTCCAGCTTATGGTAACGGTGCGCAGGCCACATGCAGGACTTAATGTAACAGCATACATAGGAAAAGTTTAGGTTAGAATCCAATATCTTTATCCTATATAAAGCCGCTCTCATGTACCAATAAGCTTTCAAATATGGGAAATAAAAATACAGCAGTTTAACCTGGATCGATGAAACTTTTCTTATTGAGTTTGCCCCAATATTGCTGTGTCCGTGTAGAAATGTGGGGCTCTCAGACATTGGGGCACATTCAGGCTGAGGCCCCAAGGTGTGGAAACGCCGTGTTTTTTTGTTGCAGATTTTGCTGCTTTTTTTGAGCCAAAGCCAGGAGTGGATTGAGCAGAAGTAGAAGTATAAGAACTTCCTATATATTTCCCATTCATTTTGCAGTCACTCCTGGCTTTGCCCCCAAAAACCGCAGTAAAATCTACAACAAAAAAAAAGCTGCGTTTCTGCAACGTGGGGCCGTAGCCTAAAAGAGTTTTCTGGTTCCAAACCAAATTTTCATACTGATGACCTTTCCACAGGATGGACCATCAATGTGTGATATGTGGGGTCTAACACCTGGACCCCGCACAGATCAGCTGTTGCAGTGGCCTCCGGGTGGCAGAAGCGCATAGTGGATGGGGAGCGCTGCTCTTGTTCAAGTAATAGAAGTGCTGCAGTTCCTCGGAACTACCGCTATAGAGTGGACAAAGCTGCTGAACCGCTCCTATTACTGACACCCTATTGTCTATATTGTCGATACATTTATTATTGAGGAAGGGTAAGATCACAAGGAGTAAAATGAAGAAGACGCCCCCCTCAGATGCCTCTTCATTCTCCGCCTTCTCCTCTGAATACTGAAGCAGATCTGCGACTTTCCACCACTGACTAGGCCCAGATGAACGGATCTAAGTGTCTGACTTTCTCAAGCCGTAGAATCCACAAGGTGGAGCGAGTGATTATGTCTGAATACAACGGGAGGGAGAATCAGGGCGGAGTCTGACACTGATTTGGGGGAAGAATTCGCCTCAAAATCCTTGGCAGATTTCGCAGTGTGAACTTACCCTTTGGGCTCGTTCAGGAGATGGAAAATGAAGAGGATTTAAGGCAGACGTCCACCTCAGATTCTTCATTTTCCACCCTGTTGGCGGACTTTCTTGCGCTACGGGTCCTGCGGCTATCACGCCACGATTATACGCTTATTTTTTCAGCCTCCTGCTTAATGGAGGCAGATCCAGGACGGAATTTGGTGATTTTTAGGTGAAATCTGCCTCAACATCAGCACCAAATTCAACAATGTAAACGTTTCTTAAAGCACAGACCCCGGCGCGTTCTGGACCGCACAGCAGCAGCCGGCAACAGAGCGTCGGGAACGGGTGATTATCTATTTTTTTTTTTTTTTTTTTAAAGTTTCCCCTTCCAGGCCTCCTCAGGGGTTTCCAAAATTTGCGGGCAACCCCTTTAATAGTAAATGCGCCCCATGTCTGATGAAGAGACCTGTTATTTGTCATCTCTGGAATATCAACTACTTTAGACTTTTACTTTTCATCTTTTGTGTGAGGTACTGATCAGCGCACTGCATGCCGGGAGTACTGTTTATGGTTCATTGTAAGAACCTCCTGGGATTTGTTGTCCGCCCGCAGCTGCCAGTCTGGACTGGTAGACATCTGTGCGTTCCACGATGCGCTCCACGCTACGTCCGCTCCTGGTACCATAGAGACGCTAGCACAGCAGGAGCGATTTTCAGGTTCTGCGACTCTATGGTGACGCTCTCTCCGCCTCCTCACAACTACACAGCGCCCTCTGTCCGGAGAGGAGTGCAGCGCCCTGAATGAGACGGAGCGGCCGGTCAGTGACCATAGAGCCGCGTGCGGGCAGAGTGTAGATCGCCGCTCGGTGCTCACAGCGCCTCCTGTCCCCGGAGGAGCGCGGCGCTGTGTTGTGTGCTCAGTGCAAGGCCGGAGGGGGCTCCGTGTACCCGGGGAGAGCGATGCGCTGAGTCCCCGAGGCCTCTATGGGCTCCCCGGCACCGTGATCCTCGCACAGCCCAGAGCAGCAGGTGCCATGGAGACCGGTGAGTACCGGACACAGGGGGAGGTACGGTGGGAGGGGGGTGGTGGGAGGGGGGAGCTATGGCGGGCTCCGCTGCCGCCCGGTGTCACTAACCCCGGTGTCTCCCGCAGAGCTTTACTTCCTGATCGCCCGCTTCCTGCAGTCAGGACCGTGCCGGAGATCTGCTCAGGTGAGACCGGACAACACCCGAATCGGGTCACCTCACCCCCATCCCCCCCTCTTCTCCTGTACATAACGCCCGAAACGGGCCACCTCGCCTCGCCGCACACCCGCCTCACCGCCGCCGCACACCCGCCTCACCGCCCCGCCGCACACCCGCCTCACCTTCCTTTATATCACCCGGACCGATTCCCCTCACAAGTCACCCGGATCGTCTCACCCTCGCTGCACACCCGATCCCTGCCATCCTCTTACATTATCCGGGTCACCTCACTCGATCATCCCACATCACCCGATCCGGGTCACCTACGCCCGGACTGTACCGGGTCACCTTCCCGATGACCCGATTATTCCAGACCATTCGTCCCTGGTCACCTCACATGACTCTCTTCCATCACACATCCATAGCGGGGCTCTCCGCCCGGTCACACATGACACCCGCTGCCGGGTCACATTACACCCAGTTCCCGCTGAGCCGCCCGGTAACGGCCGTGTGTTTGTGTTTTGCAGGCGTTGGCGGAGGAGTTGGAGGAGCACCAGGTAAGGTGACCCGTGTGGGCGGGTGTTGGGGGGGTGAGGGTCGCTTCTGGGGTCTTCGCCGGTATCACCATTTCCCTTTTCTCCGCAGCTGATCCCGGAGCGCCTGGACTGGCAGGGAAGCCGGCACCGGAGGACCTACCCGGACCTGGTGAGCGGGGGGAAGGGGGGGTGTCGGGTGTACCGGGTCACTCACTGATAGTGTCCATTGTGATACCGGGGGGTCATGTGAGGGCAGCGGCACGCTGTGACGTCATCGCCGCCTGGGCCAATAGGCTCGCCGCTTACATGTGACTGCCGTAAGACGAAGCCTGTGATTGGTCCGTGCCTCATAATAACCCGGACCGGGCTCGTGCTGCGGAACACCGGGAAACGGGGGGAGGGGATGGTGCCCGGTAATAACAGGGACGGCACTGACACACTGTACCGGCCTAAAATAAGAAGGGATGATCAGTAACGGGTGATATGACTGTGACCCGACTGCAAAATACTGGAATGTAATGAGAGGGGCTGACACCCCAAAAAGTGTCTGCAGGGTCACAGGTCGCCCCAAGTTCATTGGTGACTTTACAGATTATAGCTCCCGGCATTCAGCTACATCTTCATCTTGGAGAGCTGGGTGACAACCCTCATGGCCACCATTATTTCTCTCAGGAGTTGTCGCTCAGCTGTCCTGTTAACCATTCATTGAGCGATGTTATTCGGGAGTCTGGGAAAGCTGGGTCATGCCTCTCTAGGGCGGTCGTGGGGTGTTGTATACATGGCAGTGAACCAGGATGAAGACCCTTCTCATGTCTGAGCTCCAGGGCACCTACGCCCCCCAATATGGCGTTTCTTTGAAAGCAGGGGGTATTTTCAAGCCGGTATCTGCCCCCCAGGCTAGTGACCCTGGTTTTGTCTGCCATTGCCCAGCCTTCAGGCTGTAGTGGCTGATAACATGAAGTAATAGCACATCCAGGCGGGCACAGAGTAGTGAGAGAACATCCAGCCGCTCATCGGGGGGCACAAACTTTTGTAGTTGTGTCTTGTTTTATTACTGATGCGATCTGTCGGTCACTTAAAGGGGAGGATCACCTACAGAGTAGGATTATTATTAGTGCTATCAGGGCAGAGCTATGACTACGGCCTGGCTACAGCTCCTTCAGGAGTCCGATGTATTCTTCAGGTTCTGAAGCCAGGCTATAGCCACATTGAAGGATTTAAAGGAACAGCGCTCTTCAGGGTGACTGCTTCTCACTGGGGTCTGATCTTATGAGGAGTGGGGTGCAGTCTCTGACACCTTGTAGTGTGCATTGCTGTGATGACTGGTTGTAGTCAGATACTCGCTGTGGCAGGCTGTATCTAACATGATGCTGGTATCGGATACTCGCTGTGGCAGGCTGTATCTAACATGATGCTGGTATCGGATACTCGCTGTGGCAGGCTGTATCTAACATGATGCTGGTATAGGATACTCGCTGTGGCAGGCTGTATCTAACATGATGCCGGTATCGGATACTCGCTGTGGCAGGCTGTATCTAACATGATGCTGGTATCGGATACTCACTGTGGCAGGCTGTATCTAACATGATGCTGGTATTGGATACTCGCTGTGGCAGGCTGTATCTAATGTGTGATGCTGGTATCAGATACTCGCTGTGGCAGGCTGTATCTAACATGATGCTGGTATCGGATACTCGCTGTGGCAGGCTGTATCTAACATGATGCTGGTATCGGATACTCGCTGTGGCAGGCTGTATCTAACATGATACTGGTATCGGATACTCACTGTGGCAGGCTGTATCTAACATGATGCTGGTATCGGATACTCGCTGTGGCAGGCTGTATCTAATGTGTGATGCTGGTATAGGATACTCGCTGTGGCAGGCTGTATCTAACATGATGCTGGTATCGGATACTCGCTGTGGCAGGCTGTATCTAACATGATACTGGTATCGGATACTCGCTGTGGCAGGCTGTATCTAACATGATGCTGGTATCGGATACTCACTGTGGCAGGCTGTATCTAACATGATGCTGGTATCGGATACTCGCTGTGGCAGGCTCTATCTAACATGATGCTGGTATCGGATACTCGCTGTGGCAGGCTGTATCTAATGTGTGATGCTGGTATCGGATACTCGCTGTGGCAGGCTGTATCTAACATGATGCTGGTATTGCATACTCGCTGTGGCAGGCTGTATCTAATGTGTGATGCTGGTATCGGATACTCGCTGTGGCAGGCTGTATCTAACATGATGCTGGTATCGGATACTCGCTGTGGCAGGCTGTATCTAACATGATGCTGGTATCGGATACTCGCTGTGGCAGGCTGTATCTAACATGATGCTGGTATCGGATACTCGCTGTGGCAGGCTGTATCTAACATGATACTGGTATCGGATACTCACTGTGGCAGGCTGTATCTAACATGATGCTGGTATCGGATACTCGCTGTGGCAGGCTGTATCTAACATGATGCTGGTATCGGATACTCGCTGTGGCAGGCTGTATCTAACATGATGCTGGTATCGGATACTCGCTGTGGCAGGCTGTATCTAACATGATGCTGGTATTGGATACTCGCTGTGGCAGGCTGTATCTAATGTGTGATGCTGGTATCGGATACTCACTGTGGCAGGCTGTATCTAACATGATGCTGGTATTGGATACTCGCTGTGGCAGGCTGTATCTAATGTGTGATGTGGGTGTTGGGTACTCCCTGTATCTGCCTTGCTGATATATAGGTAGAGGACAGTTCTACTACAGCTGACAGTTTGTGCTTGCTGGTCGTTGTGGTGCTGACAATAATATTACATGAGGGATATGCTGATGGGCTTCCTACCTGATAAGTATGTGCCCCCTGTCTACTTTACATCTGGTTCTCTGTGTGAATTTGCCTTAAAGCCACTTCTCTAATGCCCCTCTCACCCATCCAGGTGGCCTCTAACTCTCATATTCCTTCAAACTACCTGCTGAAGATCTGTGAGCGCATCGGACCGATCTTAGACCAGGAGATCCCGCAGAGCGTCCCAGGGGTGTGCAGCCTTCTGGGTGTGGGGAAGCAGTCGCTTTTACGGAGAGCAAAAGGTAACGGGGGGGATTCGGGGAGAGGAGGAATAGTCATTGGGGCAGAGCTGATACTTAGTGAGGTTATTGTGTTACATTCTGCAGAATTTAGAAATTCCTCATGGAAGCCATCAGGATACGCGGCTCTGCATCGGGGCCGGCCCCCAGAACTTCCCACCAACTATGGGAGGCCGCTCAGTGTGGGTAAGTTACACAGGTCCATCAGTAGTGTCGGGGCGATGCTGCAGAGGGCAGGTCCAAAAGTTGGCAGGTCATTAACAAAAATGTGAACAGTTTCCAGGCTTTTGCTGTTCCTGCTGACTTCTGTGACCCCACCAACCCCCCTCATCTAACCTTCTTCCTCCAACAATCTACCCAATTACTGACCGTTAGCAGAAATCTTCACATTGGGCATCTGATGATGGTCAAATTAAAGAAGAGAACACTGTCCCCTGTGTGGCCGATGAGTTTCTGGCAATGGTCACGTTATTTTTCTTTTCTCTCTGATTTCCAGTAAGATTTGCCTCGTCCCGGGCACTGACCGGCAGCACCCGCTTCCAGTACATCTTCCCCTGTTCTTCTTATCAGCACATGAAAATGCACAAGAGGATTCTTGGTCACCTCTCGTCGGTGTACTGTGTGGCGTTTGATCGCAGTGGGAGGCGGATCTTCACCGTAAGTTTTGTGTTGACTCTGGAGACGCCCTGTAACGTGTCTGCACTGCCACTTCTGTAATTATTTGTATTTTTTAGGGATCCGATGACTGTTTAGTGAAAATCTGGGCCACTGACGATGGGCGACTCCTTGCCACGCTGCGTGGTCACTCGGCTGAGATCTCTGACATGGCCGTAAACTATGAGAACACGCTGATAGCGGCCGGCAGCTGTGACAAAGTGGTGCGTGTCTGGTGTCTGCGGACCTGCGCCCCGGTGGCTGTGCTGCAGGGTCATACGGCATCCATTACTTCCATACAGGTAAACAGCTATTTTTGCAAACTTTCTTTAGTCTGACGTCCCAGGGCAGTCCTTCTCAAACTTTGAGGAGGTCCTCAGGGGTGAGATGCAGTTCATTGGCTAGTGAGACACGGACCCTTACCTTTAACAACCTGTACCGGGCTTGGGCTGCAAAACCAGGAGAAGAGGGGAAGCGGTGGTGCCCAATAATAAGAGGGACTTCACTGACGTACTGTGCTAATAAGCAGGAATGATCCGGAATGGGTGATATGACTGTACCCCTCCCACATATGATGTCAGACCTGACTCCTAATACTCCTAATCCTAATGTAATGAGATGGGCCGCATAATGATTCATGAGACACCCCAAAAACTGTCTGAAGGGTCATAGGTCCCCCCCAAGATCATTGGTGACTTTACAGATTAGGATTATAGTTGCCAGCGTTAACCTAGATCTGCATGTGGGAAAGCTGGGTAACAACCCTAGTGGCCACCATTTTTTTCTCCTTCAGGGGTTGTCATTCAGCTATCCTTTCAGCTGGTCATGGAGTGGTGTCATTCATGGATCTAGGAATGCTGGGTGACAGCCAGTGATGCTTGCGTCTGGTTGTCACCGGGTCATGTCTCTGCAGGGCTCTGCTGTCAGGGGCAGTCGTGGGTACAGCGTACCTGCCCTCAGTGGTGAGACATGAGTCCCTACCAGGGCAAACACTATACTCATCTCTGGCTCTTATCTGTGTTGTGGGGTCTCCTGAACTTGTGGGAGGTGTAGGACAGAGGATTGCTTTGCGACAAGTTTGGAAGGTTTTGTTTGGGGAGAATGCCGCTGCCAATAGGCTAGAGGTGGAAAGTGTGAGCCTGTACTCTCCATTAGGAGAGGGGAAGGTTGGGGGCAGAGCTTTCTACCAGTGACGTTGCGCTGTGGTGCTTGGCACGTTCAGAGGAGTATTATGTGCTGCACTGTGGTGTTTGGCTCTTCTGGGAGGAATTTTCTGCTACAGGTATTGTATGCTTACTGTGGTATTTGGTTGCCACCGGTGAGGGTTCTGTGTGTACAGCACAAATTGACTAGTGAGGCCCAAGTCAGAGTTTGCGAATCCCTGTCCCAGGGGCTTCAAAGTGTCCTGTAATTGATGCTCAAAGAAGTTATGCAGCTGCACATGTGATGGTGCACGAACCAGAGATATGTGCTACTGCTGCTTTCATTTCTGTCTGTTGCTCCCTGTTATTGGCCAAGGAGAGATTGACTGTAGAACAAGTGAATACAAACTATTACTCCCTGTTATCAGCCATTAAGCCACTAGCATTGCAGCTAATGAAGATGAATGTGGTCTTGTAGTGAGTGCCACAACTGCAACACAATGGTAACAAAAAAATCTAAACTACGTGGATTTTTTTCAACCGTCAGGCCTTGTGACCACATTCACTTTCATTAGCTGTGGTGAAGGCGGCCACACAGTGTTATCCTTTGCTCTTGCAATGGCCAAAGTCTCTCTAGCTTTCTGCTCCTCCACTGTTTAGCTTCAGGACTGTGTGGCTTCTGCTGTGTAGTCTCCCTCTGTTATATCCTGGGGGTTGCAGAATTCCTTGATGCTTTGATAATTTCCATTGTGGGGGCACAGGGGGGTGTTGTGCGTCTGGACTCGGTGAATAAGGGTCTGTATATTCCTGTGTCAGCAGTGGGATGACTGGAGCACGGCCAGGGTACATGTGGGTGTCCTGAAGACTCTGCAGCAGATTTTCCAGGAGAACATGGCGACAGTGCAAATACGAGTTGTGGTCAAGTTAGGGGAGGCCGACTGCTCAGCTATTGCTGTATCTAACCCTAGGAAAGCTAGTTGACTGCACCACCTTTTACAACTCCCATGGATGGTCATAGACAGATCTCTTTGGGATTGGAGAATTGACTCCCTAAAGCACTTAGTTCCAATCATTATGGAGCCACTATTGACCCTGATACTATAGTGCAGTTTGCAGACCCGGACTGACCATTGCTGGGGCTTCTAATGTTGGGGAGCGCAGTCCTCGTAGCCATTACCATCCCAGTCATTCCCTGTTGGGGTGCCTAGAACTAGCAAGCAAATTGTTTCTAATCACGTTGTGTATCATTATATAGGCACATTTCATCACATGACCTACTCGAGGGCAGCCCCAAAATGCGAAATCTATATTAACAGCCTGGATCCTGCACTTAGTGGCAGCGCCTTCGCTGGTGAAGGACTCTGAGCTCAGGGTCCATCGATTTTTGGTGATCACAGAATTTCTAATTCTTTGTATTTTTGTTTGTTTTTTTTTCCTTTTATTTGCAGTTCTGTCCGTCAACTAAAGGTAAAACCCGATACCTCACATCCACTGGTGCTGATGGAACCATCTGTTTCTGGCAATGGAACGTGGACAACATGACATTTAAGTAAGATGGCGGCTGGGGATATATGGGCATTCGGGATTGTACTGGTGCAATGCTCTGCAGCAGGCTTCACAATTCCAAGATTTCTGCTTTCTGTCAGTGAATGGAGGCATTCTTGCTTACATCTGAAACCCCACCCTGACATTGTCCTGCTTACAAATGACAATTTGTTACTATGTATCCAGTCCCCTTTAAGATAAATTGTCAGGAGAACCCAAAGTGTTTAACAATGTATGAGCCTGAAGTCCAGGCTGTTTAGCTCACAGAAGATTGTGGATACATTTGTAACAAACCTTCAGCTGTAAGTATTATGTCTGTACAAGGCTTCCAGTCTCATGATTTCTCTATTCACTGGCAGCAAGCAGAGACCTTGAAGATGGGGAATTGAAGCAGAGTATTTTATAAGTTGCAGAATGCAATGGTTTATGTGTGAGTTACATACAGGACCTCCTAATCTGGGGTCTGGGCATTGCCCTCTGCTGTGTCTGTAGCACTTCTGTGTCTTTTCTGACTGGCATTGCATGAAAGGTAATGCAGCTTTCTGCCTCTGCAGTGATCGGCCCCTGAAGTTTGCAGAGCGCTCCAGGCCAGGCGTCCAGATCTCCTGCTCTTCGTTCAGTTCAGGTATTCACTGTCCCACACCTCTCTGTAGTAGTAATGTGATGATCGTTGGTGTGTTGCGCTTGCTCTTGCGCCGCTCGCTCAGCCTCTTTTCTCCTCCTCCAGGTGGGATGTTCATAGCTACAGGCAGCACAGATCACATTATCAGAGTGTATTACCTGGGCTCTGATGAGCCGGAGAAGATCGCAGAGCTGGAAGCACATCTAGTAAGATCACCATGTTTACCTGAATCTGCTCTTCAGACTCCTTCCCCTAACAAGGCCCCTCCCCTTTGTCACAGTCTTTCCCTCCGTCTGTGTGCAGCAGTTTCCTGATATTCTCTTTAGTTCCTTGTAGATTATAGTCTTCTGTGCCAGGGCTGGTGATGCTTTGAGTTGCTCTACTATAGCCTGACCCCTTGCGGCTGTAGTACAGAGCACCTCTGTGGTAGTGCCACTGTCCATCCTCTGTAGTCAGACAGGTGTACCTTTTGGTACTGTCGTCTCTCTTCATTTTCCATTTGATTCTTAGAATTAAGAGAATCCTGCAGCATCTGCCCTCATCCTAACCATCCCTCTGCTTTGTTTTCAGGACAAGGTGGTTGCCGTTCAGTTCTGTAATAATGGAGACCGGTGAGTGTCTGCGACAGTGAACCAAACAAAGAGGGGTAAACCCCAAATATAGGATGGTTCAGCGACATAGTAGTGAGCTGAGGGGCGTAAACCCAAAATATAGGAAGCATCAGGGACATAGCAGTGAGCTGAGAGGGGTAAACCCTAAATATAGAAGTGTTAGTGACATAGCAGTGACCTAAGAGGGGTAAACCTTGTATGTATGATGAGCGGGGGTTAGCCTGTGTGTATACTGTACCTGCTCCTCAGCCATATAGGAGGTGAGGGGGTTTTAAGCATGATGAGAGGTGGGAGGTTAACCTTTGTATTAACTGGGGGGGTGTATGATGAGGGGCTCCCGCTGTTTATGACGTGCTCTTTCTTCTCCTGTAGCTTGAGCTTTGTCAGCGGCAGCAGAGATGGCACGGCGCGGCTCTGGCAGTATCAGCAGCAGGAATGGAGGATGATTGTGCTGGACATGAGCACCAGGATGGCGGGGTAAGAGACGCTGATGCACACAGGAAGTTATGGCAGACAACATAGAGGTCCAAATCTTCAGTGTGAACGTTCTCTTTACAGGAGCAGCTCGTCCAGCACCGAGGACAAAGGGACCAAGCTGAAAGTGACCATGGTAGCCTGGGACCGCTCCGACACCACGGTCATCACCGCTGTCAACAACTTCCTGTTAAAAGTGTGGCATTCCAATAGCGGGCAACTCCTCCACATCTTATCTGTGAGTGATGACTGCTGACAACTTGCAACATGTCATCTAGTGCAGGCTGAGAATGCAGCTGTGTCGGGCTTGGCAGTCGGAATCCCATTGATCAGCGTGTTATCCCCAATCCAGTGGCTTGGGGATAAGATTAAAACTTGGGCCAAACCCTTTAAAACTCACATTGGCAGGTCACATGGTACAATAGCAGCTCTGTCCCATTCAAGTAAATGGGGATGAGCTGCAATAGCAGCATTACTCCTATGATATGTATGGCGCTGTGCTTGGTGTTCAGTGAAAGTAACCATTTCACCCAGCTAATCTGTGGGGGTTCTATTTGTCCGACCCCCACCGGTCTTGAATTAATTACTTATCTTAGTAAGTTCCAAAAAAAAAAACCCTTTACAGCTGAGGCTCCACGTTGCGATAAAGCTGCTTATTTTGCTGCAGTTTTTTGAGCCAAAGCCAGGAGTTGGTTGAGCAGAAGGGAGAACTATAAGAACTACCTAGAAATTTGTTATTCCTTCTGTAGCCACTCCTAGGTTTGGCTCAAAAAAACGCAGCAAAATCTGCAACAAAAAGCAGCTTTATCGCAGTGTGGGGCCTAAACCTAAAGGGATTTACCTATGAAAGCAAGTTACCCACTGTCTATAGGATAGTGGATGGCTTGCAAATCGGTGGGGGTCTGACTGCCCAGAACCACATTGATCAGGAGTTTCACTGAGTCTTGCTACAGCTGGAGAGCTACAATTCGGAGACCCCTGTTCTAGGGGAGTTTTTTTTTTTTTTTTCGATTTTGCTATTTCTCCTGTCTGTCCTGAACTCCAAGGTGATACACTGTAACAAGCCTGTAGCTGTGTGAAATTCTGATGACATCACTTTGTGTCTCTGCAGGGTCACGATGATGAGGTGTTCGTTCTGGAAGCGCACCCCTTTGACTCCAGGATCCTTCTCTCTGCCGGCCATGATGGGAATATTTTTGTCTGGGATCTGGAGAAAGGAACGAAGATCCGCAATTATTTCAACATGGTGAGGATCTGGAGGATCTCTGTATTATCCTCTGTAGATGAAACAGAATCTTCTGTAGCGAATCCTTAAATAGACTTGGTCTTTGGTCTTCACCTTTGTAAGATCTCTGCTTGCTGTCACTCCTGCTATCTCTGCTCTGGGACGTTGTAACACTCTCCTGTATTACAGATTGAAGGTCAGGGGCATGGCGCGGTGTTTGACTGCAAGTTTTCACCTGACGGGCAGCACTTCGCCTGCACAGACTCCCACGGGCACCTCCTGTTGTTTGGTTTTGGGTGCAGTAAAGCTTATGAGAAGGTGAGTGAGGGGTGGCCTGAGCAGGGTGTAGCTCTGGTGTCTGTTGTTACTCCTGAGGTGACAGCCATGCCTGTATGTCTTCATGTGTGCAGATCCCAGAGCAGATGTTCTTCCACACTGACTTCCGACCACTGATTCGAGATGCCAATAATTACGTGCTGGATGAGCAGACGCAGCAGGCGCCGCACCTCATGCCCCCACCGTTTCTGGTAGACGTAGATGGAAATCCACACCCCACCCGCTTCCAGCGCCTTGTACCAGGAAGGGAGAACTGCAAAGATGAACAGCTGATCCCGCAACTCGGATACGTATCCAACGGTAAGAAGTCGTGTGGTTTTGTGCTTTTGTCAACCTCTTGAGTTCGCACATTGAGGTTCATGTATTACAGGGGTTTTCTGGGACTTGATAATTGGTGGCCTATTTTTAGAATATACCCTTAATTGAATATCAGCAGGGGTCTGACACCCAGGACTCCCACAGATCTGCTCTTTGAAGCAGCAGCTTTTGCTTTGCAGACCATGTGACATCACAAACCATCGGTCATGTGACCTGTTTATAGCTGAATGGGTTGAATCAGTTCAATGGGTTGATCTGCGATACCAAACACAACCACTATACAGTATGTTGCGCTGTGCTTGGTAAGTAGTGAGGAGGCTGCAATACTCCCCAGAGCATTGCAGCCTCTTCAAATATCTGTTTGGTGGGGGTCCTTGTTTTTAGACCTTTGCCAATATTCAGTTAATGTCCTATCCTAATGATAGGTTATCAGTTATTATGCCTGGAAATCTCTTTAATGGCATCAAATGGCAGCTTCTGTGCTGGTTGTAACTGTGTGGTGTGTGTGTAGATCTGAACTCCCTTCTCTCATATCAGGGTGCGGTTTATATGTCATATTAATATATATGTATATTGATCCATCTCTCTGGTCAGGTAACGGAGATGTAGTGGAGCAAGTCATTGGGCAGCAGACATCCGGTCACGAGGAAAGCATCCTGGATGGGCTCATCCGAGAACTCCAGAGAGAACAGGACCAGAGGCAGACGGAGGACGGCCAGCCCGAGGACCACCCACCCTCGATCAGCAGCGGATGTGAGTGTCATGTATCACCTCTGAGCAGTCACTGTGCACACACCTGTACCTGACACACTGTGCTGGAGGTGGACACAAGTGCTTACGTTTCCTTCTAAAACTACTGATGGGACAGATGAGTGGCCCAAAATACAAGTTGATGAGTTCTGTTTGACCCCCCCCCCACCTCTAACCTGAAGTTGTCTCCCACATAGCCTGGGATGGCGGTGGTACAGCGTGTCCTGCGCCCTCTGTGCTGCATATAGGAGAACAGTCTCCTCACATGATGTCTGTAGCTCTACAGGACGGGCAGCCTGGGGGCCCAATGCATCCGCCTGTGCACAGACATCTGATAAGTCTTCTCTCTTATTTCCCTCTTGTTACTGACAGTTTGCTGCTCTCTCAGTTCTCAACCCATTTACTGACATGTCACGGAGTCTCACATTCACTTTCTTATTTGTTCCAGTTGCCAGAAGTCAGAGTCTGGATCTGTCTTCACCACCTAATGTCGGCTTACGACGCAGCGGACAGATCGAGGGAGTCCGACAAATGCACGACAATGCCCCAAGAAGCCAGATGGCAACTGAACGAGATCTCATTGCATGGAGGAGAAGAGTGGTGGTGAACGAGCTACATCCCGGTGTCAGCAGGTAAACTAGTGTGTACTGAAAAATCAGTGTGAGGTGACTGACTCTAGCCAATGAGAGGGCACAATCCAGGGCAAAGATGTAATCTGATTAGTGGCTGAACAGCCCACTGTTATATTTAGTTATGATCGCAGCTCTGGAGTATAATACAGGATGTAACTCAGGATCAGTACAGGATAAGTAATGTAATGTATGTACACAGTGACTGTACCAGCAGAATAGTGAGCCCAGCTCTGGAGTATAATACAGGATGTAACTCAGGATCAGTACAGGATAAGTAATGTAATGTATGTACACAGTGACTGTACCAGCAGAATAGTGAGCGCAGCTCTGGAGTATAATACAGGATAAGTAATGTAATGTATGTACACAGTGACTGCACCAGCAGAATAGTGAGCGCAGCTCTGGGGTATAATACAGGATGTAACTCAGGATCAGTACAGGATAAGTAATGTAATGTATGTACACAGTGACTGTACCAGCAGAATAGTGAGCGCAGCTCTGGAGTATAAACAAAACCAAATACAGGATAAGTAATGTAATGTATGTACACAGTGACTGTACCAGCAGAATAGTGAGCGCAGCTCTGGAGTATAATACAGGATGTAACTCAGGATCAGTACAGGATAAGTAATGTAATGTATGTACACAGTGACTGTACCAGCAGAATAGTGAGCGCAGCTCTGGGGTATAATACAGGATGTAACTCAGGATCAGTACAGGATAAGTAATGTAATGTATGTACACAGTGACTGTACCAGCAGAATAGTGAGTGCAGCTCTGGAGTATAATACAGGATAAGTAATGTAATGTATGTACACAGTGACTGTACCAGCAGAATAGTGAGCGCAGCTCTGGAGTATAATACAGGATAAGTAATGTAATGTATGTACATAGTGACTGCACCAGCAGAATAGTGAGCGCAGCTCTGGAGTATAATACAGGGTGTAACTCAGGATCAGTACAGGATAAGTAATGTAATGTATGTACACAGTGACTGCACCAGCAGAATAGTGAGTGCAGCTCTGGAGTGTAATACAGGATAAGTAATGTAATGTATGTACACAGTGACTGCACCAGCAGAATAGTGAGTGCAGCTCTGGAGTATAATACAGGATGTAACTCAGGATCAGTACAGGATAAGTAATGTAATGTATGTACACAGTGACTGCACCAGCAGAATAGTGAGCGCAGCTCTGGAGTATAATACAGGATGTAACTCAGGATCAGTACAGGATAAATAATGTAATGTATGTACACAGTGACTGTACCAGCAGAATAGTGAGTGCAGCTCTGGAGTATAATACAGAATAAGTAATGTAATGTATGTACACAGTGACTGTACCAGCAGAATAGTGAGCGCAGCTCTGGAGTATAATACAGGATAACTAATGTAATGTATGTACACAGTGACTCCCCTGTGTATGGAGATTCTGTGTGTAATATGCTTTGTGTCAGACATTGCTTTTTAAAGGGATTTTCCCATCTTAGCAACTTATTTGTTATGCACAGGATAGGGTATAAGCTGCCGTTCAGTAGTTTTCTGACCACACATCATGACAATGTGGTGTTTTACCTACTCGTTCTGAATAGAGCAGTGTTCAGACAGGAGCTCCATTCCTTTTATTGGGCTGGATATAAGCCAAATCACAGTACAGGACATCTCCCACGGTCCCATTAAAATGAATTGTTTAAGGGTGTGGTTCAGAATGGGGGAGCAAAACTCCTGTTCTCATGATCGGTGGAGGTCTCACCGGTCGGACCCTCACCAATCTGCAACTTATCCCCTATACTTTGGGAAAATGCCCTTTTAAGGTTACCCTTTTAATGTTATTATGATTTGTCCTTTATCGCAGGGTCCAGGAGGAAATCCGAACTGCGAAGGGTGACATGGAGGTCCATCTTTACACCACAGAGAAGAGGAGGAAGCCTTCTCACCCAGCACAGAGAGTAAGTAAATAGATTTGTGCCAGATCTGTTGGGATTTGATGGGCCAGCTCACCATGTCTCCCGTTCTCTCTCTTCCAGAGTGAATATCAGGTGTGCAGTGGTCGCTCCCTGCGGAGGGTCCAGAAGAAGCGTCCGCATGCTTACCAGACCCGATCCAACATGGAGCACGATTCTCAGACCAGCACTGCTACAACCAATGGAGAAGATTCCCAGAGCTCTCCGGAGGTAACTGCTCTCCTAGGACGTAGCGGCAGGTTAAGGGCCGGATCCAGTCTGTAAACCTGCTCCAGTGGAAAAAATAAAAAATAAAATAACTTTCTTATACATTTCCTGTTGATCTCTGCTGTCAGTGGATGGAATCGATTGTTCAGATTCAGAGGTCGAGAACTAAGCCTGCTTACAGAACTACCTGGTAGTAAGCTCAGCTGACACATTGTAACAGACTATCTAATGTGTGAGCTGGACTATGGATCTAATCCTGGGTATAAATAGTTAATGTTTATTCAATAACAGCAAGGAAGTGAAACACAGTCAGTAAGCGGCAGGACTGGACATTATAGCAGGCTGAGGCTTTGTGGACAAATGGGCGGGTCTTTTCTTTAAGGATTTGTTGAAATGACTTTTTACTTTCCCTCCACTTATAGGATGAGGAGTCGCGTGCGTCTAGTGATGGGTCTGATGGTGAAGCGGCTGCTCCGTGGCAGACTGAGAGCTCCTCCAGGTACCTGTCAGCGATGTCCTCTGTAGGGGGGGAGGGGGTAGCAGGGGAGGAATTGCCCTCTGTGATCTATCCAGCTTGAGGTGGGTAGTGAAGAGGATATCCCCCACCATGACATCTTCCTCCTCATTTGTTGTAGTGACACCTCCAGCGATTATTCTGATTGGACGGCAGATGCTGGTATTAATCTCCAGCCTCCGAAGAGACAAACGCGGCAGACAACGCGGAAGATGTGCAGCAGTTCTGAGGATGAGAACCCGGCCAAGGAGGAGGAGCGGCAACGGAAACGCAAGCAGACCCGGAGAAAGGTTCTTACAGTTGGGTCAAACAGAATATTAATATTTATTCAGGTGTTGTCTTTGCTTGCTCTGCCTGGGGTGGGCTTGGCTTCCGGCTCTGCCTGGGATGGGCTTGGCTGCCCGCTCTGCCTGAGGTGGGCTTGGCTGCCCGCTCTGCCTGGGGTGGGCTTGGCTGCCCGCTCTGCCTGGGGTGGGCTTGGCTGCCGGCTCTGCCTGGGGTGGGCTTGGCTGCCGGCTCTGCCTGGGGTGGGCTTGGCTGCCGGCTCTGCCTGGGGTGGGCTTGGCTGCCGGCTCTGCCTGGGATGGGCTTGGCTTCCGGCTGTGCCTGGGATGGGCTTGGCTTCCGGCTCTGCCTGGGATGGGCTTGGCTGCCCGCTCTGCCTGAGGTGGGCTTGGCTGCCCGCTCTGCCTGGGGTGGGCTTGGCTGCCGGCTCTGCCTGGGGTGGGCTTGGCTGCCGGCTCTGCCTGGGGTGGGCTTGGCTGCCGGCTCTGCCTGGGGTGGGCTTGGCTGCCGGCTCTGCCTGGGATGGGCTTGGCTTCCGGCTCTGCCTGGGATGGGCTTGGCTTCCGGCTCTGCCTGGGATGGGCTTGGCTTCCGGCTGTGCCTGGGATGGGCTTGGCTTCCGGCTGTGCCTGGGATGGGCTTGGCTTCCGGCTCTGCCTGGGATGGGCTTGGCTTCCGGCTCTGCCTGGGGTGGGCTTGGCTGCCTGCTCTGCGTGGGATGGGCTTGGCTGCCGGATCTGCCTGGGGTGGGCTTGGCTGCCGGCTCTGCCTGGGGTGGGCTTGGCTGCCGTCTCTGCCTGGGGTGGGCTTGGCTGCCGTCTCTGCCTGGGGTGGGCTTGGCTGCCGGCTCTGCCTGGGGTGGGCTTGGCTGCCGGCTCTGCCTGGGGTGGGCTTGGCTGCCCGCTCTGCCTTGGATGGGCTCGGCTAGCCGCTCTGCCTGGGGTGGGCTCGGCTGCCCGCTCTGCCTTGGGTGGGCTTGGCTAGCCGCTCTGCCTGGGGTGGGCTCGGCTGCCCGCTCTGCCTGGGGGTGGGCTCGGCTGCCCGCTCTGCGTGGGATGGGCTTGGCTAGCCGCTCTGCCTGGGGTGGGCTCAGCTGCCCGCTCTGCCTTGGATGGGCTCGGCTAGCCGCTCTGCCTGGGGTGGGCTCGGCTGCCCGCTCTGCCTGGGGTGGGCTCGGCTGCCCGCTCTGCCTGGGGTGGGCTCGGCTGCCCGCTCTGCCTGGGGTGGGCTCGGCTGCCCGCTCTGCCTGGGGTGGGCTTGGCTGCCCGCTCTGCCTGGCTTACTGTCCCAGCGATTATTGGACGATCCCTTTTTTAATTTATTTATTTATTTTTTTTCTTTTCTGAACCTTTAGAAGCAGAATGAGTTCCTGTCTATGGAGGGGGATCCCTGTGAAGAATGGATTCCGCCCCAATGGATTCTGGACACCATCCCCCGGCGCTCTCCTTTTGTCCCTCAGATGGGAGACGAGGTATCTAGAGACTTGTAATATAAGTGTGTATGTCACAGCTAAAAAGCCCCAGCGTGTCCAGCCAGTCTGCAGCTCTTCTGTCCTGCTGGGAGTTGTAGTTTTATGGCAGATTGCAGAGCTCTGGACTGTGTGCTTTGCTAACAGGACAGTAGAGGTTTGCCTGTAATGATGGGGCAGAATATAGTAATGTGAGGAAAGCTGACATATGTACAAAATGTATGCAGGTGTATATAGTCAGTAGATGTCTGCAGACTCTGCTCCTCACGATTACTCCATAACCAGGCTTATGTGCTGTTCAATGCTTTAGGAAAGCTATGCAGATCCCTACAGAACTGTACCATGTAACGGCAGCTTGCCTAGATCCAGAGTTGGAAGGGGGCAGCACTGTAGGTGCCTTTCAGGAAACTTGGAAAGCTGGGTGACTGCTTTTATGGTCTGCTTTGTTGACAGCCATGTTTCTCACCCAGCTTTTCCATAAGCAGCTGACTCTATATTTACACATATAGACAGAAGACTCTGTGTTTTGGGCACTTCTCTGCGCTGGGGTTCTCCTCCTGGGGCTTCTCTACTACAGGTTTTCTTCTCATTTTTCTGCCTTGTAGATATTTAACCCTTAACCCCTCACTTAGCTCCTGTCCTTCGCCTCGCAGGTCATTTATTTCAAGCAAGGTCATGAAGCGTATGTTCGTGCTGTGAAGAAGGCAAAAATCTACAGCGTCAACATGCAGAAACAGCCGTGGAATAAGACGGAGCTCAGGGTAAGGGTCAGCATTCTGGATCAGTGTGCCGTGCGCTCTGGTTACTGTGGCTGAGGCGGCTTTCATACAGGAGACCGTTCACAAGGTAACTCCGTGTCACCTCCTAGAGCATGCTGGGACTTGTTGTGCCACCTGTTCTCCCAGAGACATTTTCTGCTTTTCTATAAGTAAATCTCAATCCTTGTATATTGAGACATTCTAGAACTTTCCATTAGACTTTGTGCTTCATTTCCTTTGGATATTCAAGATCTCTGCTTCATGTCATTGAACATTGTCTTAATATCCTCCACAGAAGGTCTGTAACAATGTGAACCATCTAAACAGCTCAGCAGCAGAGATGTCTCTTGTCTGGGTAGTTTGTTACAATGTATCAGTACAGAAGCAGACTCTGGCGCTTTGGGTATTGAGCTGAGCGGATTTTCTAGACTAGACATGGCTGTAGCTGTGAGTATTGGATCTGGTTAGGGTTCTGTAGGTAAGACTCCATGTGCATGACTGTGTGCACTGTCCATGTACTCGCCGTGTTTTTCACAGCTAGAACACTGACCCATTATACTGTAATACTCCTGTGTATTATCATGGGACCATGAGCCTGGGGCAAAACTCAGGACAGGTCCTATATCTATCTGTTTTTCAGCTTGGGCTCACTGAAAATAAATGAATGGGTCTGTCAGCCACAGACCGGGCACATGTACACGGTCATGTACTTGTGGACTAAGCAATGAATACTGCAGTTCACTGACAGCAAACAGATCTGTTACATATGGTGAGGAGCTGAAGCACAGCTGATGATAAAGTTGTAGAACTTCTCCTTATATGATTAATAGCTTAAAATCCCTGTAAGGCGTTGTTAGCCCCATCCACACACTGCAAAAACCCCCCACAATGTAGTGTTTCTTATGCTGTGGGTTTTGTTGTATCAGGGTTTATTTTCCCCCTCAGTAACCCTCCACCGTGATTCTACCTCCCAGTGTTTTCAATGGTAGAGATCAGAGGAGGAAACCGCACTTATTAGGTCATTAATTCATCTGAGCCTAACGAGTGAGGGAAAATGAAGAGGAATACGGAGTGGACGGCAGACTGTAATTCCTCTTCAGTTTTCACCCCACATTCATACAACCGACTTTCACCTGTGAAACTCTGTCCATGTGTTGGTCGGATTTACAAGCCTGAACAATATGCTATGATATTTGGAGTCCATACTATAATCTCAGTACTATACTGTGTACAGGATAGTATGTCTCTGGGACTCACCATAGATAACTGTACGGCTAGGAGACCCTCTCCTGGCGCAGGGTGCAGGCCAGTAAATCCGACCAACACATGGACAGAGGTTCACTGTGAAACTCAGCTGTGAACACCTTGCTCTTCCATCTTTGAATATACTTTTAAGAAAAAAAAAAATGCTGTGGGTGAATCCAGCCTAAATGTTCTATGAGCAGCCGGTGGCGCCGATGCTCATGTTAGATAAAGCCCCTGTGTGTCCCCCTGATAGGATTCAGCGTCTCCCCACCATGACAGCTCATAGTGTGCGGCTCAGAGACCACTGTGAGGGGATTGGGATATTCCAGGTGACCTTCATGAGAGAAATCACTGACCCTTGACTCACCGACTGACTATTTACTTCCTTTCTTAGGAACAAGAATTATTGAAAGTCGTGGGGATTAAATATGAGGTGGGACCCCCTACACTATGCTGCTTGAAGCTCGCCTTCCTGGACCCCACGTCTGGTCAGATGAGTGGAGAGTCGTTCTCACTCAAGTAAGTGCCATGAGCCCCCACCTTGTAGATTATCCTCTGAAACTGTTGGCTCAATGTGTTTTATGTAAGCGAGAGCTGGAGAGACTAGATCAGTGATTCCCAACAAGGGTGCCCCAACAATCTGTAGGGAAAATGGCTGCCTATACTCTTTTACCTACATTGGCGTCCTTAGGAAGCGGAGTTAGTTTGAATAGAATGTTGAGCGCAAAGCCTTAAGCCTCCTGCTCCACCCTTCAGGCATCTGCTAGTGATGTCTGCGGCTCAGACCTGCTGCACCGGCTCCAGGAGAACGTGTCTGGGTAAGAGTTACTTGTCTTTTATTCATGTGGCACAACTACAGTGTGGGAGCAACTGGGGGGACATTATTGTGTCTGGGGGCCACTGGGGGATATTATTGTGTATGGGGGCCACTAGGGGGAGCATTATTGTGTGTCTGGGGGCCACTGGTGGAGCATTATTGTGTGTGAGGACCACTGGGGGAGCATTATTGTGTGTCTGGGGGCCACTGGTGGAGCATTATTGTGTGTGAGGACCACTGGGGGAGCATTATTGTGTGTCTGGGGGCCACTGGTGGAGCATTATTGTGTGTGGGGGCCGCTAGGGGGAGCATTATTGTGTGTGGGGGCCACTAGGGGGAGCATTATTGTGTGTCTGGGGGCCACTGGTGGAGCATTATTGTGTGTGGGGGCCACTAGGGGGAGCATTATTGTGTGTCTGGGGGCCACTGGTGGAGCGTTATTGTGTGTGGGGGCCGCTAGGGGGAGCATTATTGTGTGTGAGGACCACTAGGGGGAGCATTATTGTGTGTGGGGGCCACTAGGGGGAGCATTATTGTGTGTCTGGTGGCCACTGGGGGAGCATTATTGTGTGTCTGGGGGCCACTGGGGGAGCATATACTGTGTGAGGACCACTGGGGGAGCATATACTGTGTGAGGACCACTGGGGAGCATTATTGTGTGTCTATGGCCACTGGGGGAGCATTATTGTGTGGGGGCCACTAGGGGGAGCATTATTGTTTGTGGGGGCCACTAGGGGGAGCATTATTGTGTGTGTGTGTGTGGGGGGGGGGGCCACTAGGGGGAGCATTATTGTGTGTCTGGGGGCTACTAGGGGGCGCATTATTGTGTGTGTGGGCCACTGGGGGAGCATTATTATGTGTGAGGAGCACTGGGGGAGCATTATTGTGTGTGGGGGCCACTAGGGGGAGCATTATTGTGTGTGGGGGCCACTAGGGGGAGCATTATTGTGTGTGGGGGCCACTAGGGGGAGCATTATTGTGTGTGGGGGCCACTGGGGGAGCATTATTGTGTGGGGGGGCCCTGCCTGGGGAGCATTATTGTGTGTGGGGGCCACTAGGGGCAGCATTATTGTGTGTGGGGGCCACTGGGGGAGCATTATTGTGTCTGGGGGCCACTGGAGGAGCATTATTGTGTGTCTGGGGGCCACTGGGGGTGCATTATTGTGTGTCTGGGGGTCACTGGAGGAGCATTATTGTGTGTCTGGGGGCCACTGGGGGAGCATTATTGTGTGTCTGGGGGCCACTGGGGGAGCATTATTGTGTGTCTGGGGGCCACTGGGGGAGCATTATTGTGTGTCTGGGGGCCACTGGTGGAGCATATGCTGTGTGTTGAGCCACTGGGGGAGCATTATTGTGTGTGAGGAGCACTGGGGGAGCATTATTGTGTGTCTGGGGGCCACTGGTGGAGCATATGCTGTGTGTTGAGCCACTGGGGGAGCATTATTGTGTGTTGAGCCACTGGGGGAGCATTATTATGTGTGAGGAGCACTGGGGGAGCATTATTGTGTGTCTGGGGGCCACTGGTGGAGCATTATTGTGTGTCTGGGGGCCACTGGGGGAGCATATACTGTGTGTTGAGCCACTGGGGGAGCATTATTGTGTGTGAGGACCACTGGTGGAGCATTATTGTGTGTTGAGCCACTGGGGGAGCATTATTATGTGTGAGGAGCACTGGGGGAGCATTATTGTGTGTCTGGGGGCCACTGGGGGAGCATTATTATGTGTGTTTGGGGGCCACTGGAGGAGCATTATTGTGTGTCTGGGGGCCACTGGGGGAGCATTATTGTGTGTCTGGGGGCCACTGGGGGAGCATTATTGTGTGTCTGGGGGCCACTGGGGGAGCATTATTGTGTGTCTGGGGGCCACTGGTGGAGCATATGCTGTGTGTTGAGCCACTGGGGGAGCATTATTGTGTGTGAGGAGCACTGGGGGAGCATTATTGTGTGTGAGGAGCACTGGGGGAGCATTATTGTGTGTCTGGGGGCCAAAGGGGGAGCATTATTGTGTGTCTGGGGGCCACTGGGGGAGCATTATTGTGTGTCTGGGGGCCACTGGGGGAGCATTATTGTGTGTCTGGGGGCCACTGGGGGAGCATTATTGTGTGTCTGGGGGCCACTGGTGGAGCATTATTGTGTGTCTGGGGGCCACTGGGGGAGCATATACTGTGTGTTGAGCCACTGGGGGAGCATTATTGTGTGTGAGGACCACTGGGGGAGCATTATTGTGTGTGAGGACCACTGGTGGAGCATTATTGTGTGTTGAGCCACTGGGGGAGCATTATTGTGTGTTGAGCCACTGGGGGAGTATTATTGTGTGTTGAGCCACTGGGGGAGCATTATTATTTGTGAGGAGCACTGGGGGAGCATTATTGTGTGTCTGGGGGCCACTAGGGGAGCATTATTGTGTGTCTGGGGGCCACAAGGGGGAGCATTATTGTGTGTGAGGAGACTGGGGGGCATTATTGTGTGTTGAGCCACTGGGGGAGCATTATTATGTGAGAGGAGCACTGGGGGAGCATTATTGTGTGTCTGGGGGCCACAAGGGGGAGCATTATTGTGTGTCTGGGGGCCACTGGGGGAGCATATACTGTGTGTTGAGCCACTGGGGGAGCATTATTGTGTGTGAGGAGCACTGGGGGAGCATTATTGTGTGTCTGGGGGCCACTGGGGGAGCATTATTGTGTGTCTGGGGGCCACTGGGGGAGCATTATTGTGTGTCTGGGGGCCACTGGGGGAGCATTATTGTGTCTGGGGGCCACTGGGGGAGCATTATTATGTGTGAGGAGCACTGGGGGAGCATTATTGTGTGTCTGGGGGCCACTAGGGGGAGCATTATTGTGTGTCTGGGGGCCACTGGGGGAGCATTATTGTGTGTCTGGGGGCCACTGGGGGAGCATTATTATGTGTGAGGAGCACTGGGGGAGCATTATTGTGTGTCTGGGGGCCACTAGGGGGAGCATTATTGTGTGTCTGGGGGCCACTGGTGGAGCATATGCTGTGTGTTGAGCCACTGGGGGAGCATTATTGTGTGTGAGGAGCACTGGGGGAGCATTATTGTGTGTCTGGGGGCCAAAGGGGGAGCATTATTGTGTGTCTGGGGGCCACTGGGGGAGCATTATTGTGTGTCTGGGGGCCACTGGGGGAGCATTATTGTGTGCCTGGGGGCCACTGGGGGAGCATTATTGTGTGTCTGGGGGCCACTGGTGGAGCATATGCTGTGTGTTGAGCCACTGGGGGAGCATTATTGTGTGTGAGGAGCACTGGGGGAGCATTATTTTTTTTTTAAACTCGTTTTATTGAAAATTGCGTATCAGACAAAGGAAAAGAAATCAAAACAAATACATAACATGTTGCGCACCAAAAAACGAGAATTTCAATGTAAATTCACTCAACGCACCACATCCCACCTCGCCAGGTCCTCGTCCCATCCGGACCATATAACGTAGACTCGGTACAGAAAGAATATAATCAGGACATGCGTAATACTGTATACATCAGTTATCATGTACAAAACATGCAGTCAATAAGTCAAGGGTAACAACAAGGATACACTCCAAAATGAGAGGTCGTGGATACTCCTGGTGTCTCGCGCCCCTCACGGCATGAGTAAATTAATGGCAGAGCGCAATGAGGGAGCCGTATATTGGGTTACCGGAGAATTGCACCATGTTCCCCACACCTTATGGAATTTCTGAGGGCACCCTCTCCCTTTATACACAATCTGGTTATAAGGAAGAACAGTATTAACAAGTTTCTTCCACTGAGATACTGATGGGGGTTTCGGAGCCATCCATCGCAGTGCGATAGCTTTCCTAGCATAAAATAAAGACTCCCTCAAAAGGATTCTAACATGGTGTTGCCATATTTCTTCATCTAATACGCCGAAAAGGCATATCTCTGGGGTTAATGGTATAGGTTTAGCCAGAACTTCCGCCAGGAGATCCACGACCCCTTTCCAAAAACATTGTATGATCGGACATTCCCAAATCATATGCCAAAAGTCTGCCTGTGGACAAAGACACCTAAGGCATCCGGGGTTGGGCAGACGTCCCATTTTGTATAGACGGGAAGGTGTCAAGTAACATTGGTGTAGAATATACGTTTGAATCAGTTTGTTGTTAGCTGAAGGTGACACATGTTGAGGAGATTCAAGGATATCTTGAAACATCTCATCTGTGAGAGTTGGGATATTTATGCTCCATCGCGTCAAGGCCGGGGCGTCCAAAGTGGACACCTTGGCCTGTATCAGATGTGCATATAAAGTAGATATCAAACCCCCAGGGCCCTGTGAGCGAAGTATGCCGATAAGCGGATACTCAGATATATTGTCCAATCGATCCGGGAACTGAGAAGAAAGTGCATGTCTAATCTGTAGATATCTAAAGAACTGCGTTCTAGGGATGCCATAGGAGGAGCTTAGCGAGTCAAACGTTTTAAAAACCCCTTGTATGTACAGGTCACTAAGAGAGGACACGCCATACTGCGACCAGGCCCGGGCGCCAGGCAGGGCAAATAACGTCGGCAGACCAGGGTTGTGCCAAAGCGGGGTCTCCGCAGGTATATCAGAATAAGTGGACACCTTTTTCGCCTGACGCCAGACCTGTCCCGCCAGGGCATGGATGGGCAACAATTTCCCCCTAAACAAGGCCGGGTGTTCCAACACCGGCCACAGATTATGCAGACCCAGGTGGTGAGCCAGATGTGCCTCGGACCCCGGTAGGGAATCAGATGAGAGCCACTTCCTAATAAAACGGAGCTGTCCTGCTAGGTAGTAAAGAAACAGATCAGGGAGTGATGTGCCCCCGAGCTGCTTCGGTCGTTGTAGAGATGACAACCTAAGCTTAGATCTAGAGTTTCCCCATATAAAGGAGATAATGAGGGAGTCCATTTGTTTAAAAAAAATCTAAGGGGCACGGACACAGCAGAATGGCTTATAGCATATAGACATTTGGGTAGTACTATCATTTTAACTAGGTTGATTCTACCAGCCACCGACAAAGGCAGTGTAGCCCAAAGATTAAACTTAACCCTAAAGTGCGAGATGAGCGGAAAGATGTTCTGTTCCAAAAAACACCTATGGTCCCTAGATATAAAGATGCCCAGATATTTGCAGGTTGAGACTGTAGTCAATCCACATACCACATTCCCCTCAGCTACACTTGACGCACGGCCAATATGCATGTATGAGGACTTAGCCCAATTGGTCCGTAGGCCAGAATAATTACCAAATTCATCAATTATAGCCATGGCTCTGGGCAGAGACCGGGAGGGGTCGCTCATAAACAGGAGTAAGTCATCGGCATATAGTGCTGTTCTCTCCTCCCGGGTGCCTATCACTATGCCTTTATATATGGGGTCATTCCGAAGCAGTATTGCCAAGGGTTCCACCGCCAGAGCAAACAGTAGCGGTGACAATGGACATCCTTGTCTTGTACCCCTACCCAAAGGAAAGTAGGAAGACAACGCGCCATTAATGGACAGTGCCGCTCTAGGGGAACAGTATAGAAGGGAAATCCAGGTAACAAACCCCTCTCCAAATCCGTATCCTCGCAACACCTGCAATAGAAAAGGCCACTCGACAGAGTCGAACGCCTTTGTTGCATCTAAAGAAGCCATCGCCCAGTCATGTGAGGATGATGCCCCAATCTGAGTTATCACCTGAGCCCTTCTAAGATTATCCGATGTGGATTTTCCAGGCATAAAGCCTGTCTGATCCGGATGGACAAGGTCGAGAACAACAGAATTTAGCCTTTTCGCCAACATTTTAGTAAGGAGTTTATAATCTATATTAAGCAGTGATATAGGCCTATATGAGCCACAGTCCAGCGGATCCTTGTCAGGCTTAAGTAACAGGATAATGGTGGCGTCATAAAAGGACTCCGGGAGACTGGGACCCACAAAGGCAGCGTTATAACAGTCAAGCAACACCGGGAGAAGCAGGCCCCCATACTGGGCATAAACCTCCACCGGGATGCCGTCCGGACCCGGCGATTTGCCCCTTGCCATATCTGCCAGGGCACCCGATAGCTCCTCTAGCGTAAAAGGGGAATCTAAAAATTCACGTTGGTCTTCTGACAATGTAGGAAGGGGGATCAAGCCCAAATAGGTGGCAAGCTCTCCGTCAGTGACTCTAAGCTTGGAGAGGTATAACTCACTGTAATACCTATAAAATCTGTCACTAATGGCCAAGCTATTGGACAGTACCTCCCCCGTCTCTGAATGCACTCGTAGTATGGCAGGTGAGGCTGTGTTTTGATGTATTAGTTGAGCTAAAAAGCTGCTCGACTGGTTGCCGAGTTCGTAAAACTTCTGTTTGCTAAAAAACAGAGACCTACGTGCCTTGTCATGCAGTATATGCAGATATTGTCTACCCGTCTGCAACCATTGAGACCTAGCCTCATCAGTTGGATTAGCCACGTATGCGGCTTCGAGCGAGGCACACTGGGTCGCCAAGGTGGTCTCCAACAGCGAGGATTCCCTCTTTACAAAGGAAATGGAGGACTTAATACAACCCCTAAGATATGCCTTCATAGTTTCCCATAAGAGGAGCGGAGAAGTGTTTGGGGAATTAATGGTCAAAAACGTCTGAAGTTGATCAGGTATTCGATCATGTGGTACAAATAGTTTCAACCAAAATGGGTGGATTCGCCAACCCTGTCGTGGCTTAGCAGCCGTACTACTATTTAATTGGACCAACAACGGGGAATGATCAGACACTGCCCTGGGTAAATAGGATATGGTCTGCAACAAAGAATATGCTTTAGTATTTCCAAAAGCATGGTCAATCCTGGACAGAGTATGTCTGTTGGCCGAGTGACAGGAAAAGGTGCGGGCCTCCGGAAACCGGACCCGCCACAAATCCAACCACCCCAATTCACGGATCACTCCGGCCATTGTAGTAGGGCGAGGCAGAGAGGGGGAACCTGGCTCCGCGGAGAACCGATCCAATGCAATATCCATAACTTTGTTAAAGTCACCCAAACATAATGCAATAGCCCCAGGGAATCGGGTCGCAAACTGCGCAGCCTGCTGGAGCACAGCAAGATCAGACGCCGGTGGCAAGTACACACCCAGGATAACATACAGGACAGAGTCAACCCAGGCCTGGACAAAAACGTATCGTCCCTCGGGGTCCCTTACAATGAGGCCTGGCTCCCACCTGAGTCTACGATGCACCAAGATGGACACCCCCCTGGAATAGGAAGTGTGTGTAGAGTGAGCCGCCCACTGAACCCATGGCTTCTGAAGTCGCCTGGAATTATCTGGAACCAAATGAGTTTCCTGAAGGCATATGAGGTGTGGGTCAGCCCTCCTAATCTGAGAGAAAACCAACGACCTCTTTCGTGGGCTACCCAGGCCCCTCACATTCCAAGATAGTACACTAAAGGACGCCATGGTCGTCTAAGAGTGTAATGTAATCATGGCAATTCAGGACCCCAAAAGTGACCCGCCTATGAGTGTGTAGTGCGTGGCTGAGTGAGACACAAAGTGGTGTGCAGCAACCTAAGAACAATATACAAACGAAATGAACCATTACACCCCTAAAGGGTGTGAGACATACTACTGGCATAAACAAACAATATTTGTTAAATTAACCGTGGCTACAATTAACGGGGGAAGAAGTGCACCCACAGTGGTTGGTATACGGGGCACTGTCTTAAAGGTATGGATAATCACTAGGCTAGGAGATATACTATTCAACAGAGCCAGGTTCACATGAGTAAATGAGATACACCGGCGCCCCGGGGGTCGCCAGCCCAGGTAACTATAAGACTACAGGATACTATAATAACAGAACCGCACTTTTCATAAAACTACTTATGCAATAAACAAGAGCATCCCGTAATACATAAGTCCTTATGTATGGTCCGATCGGACCTCTCACCACACGCCGTCAGGATCATCGTCTCGGAGATCGAGGAAGAAGAGATAGCCAGTCCTCCACATCCCTCGGTGAAGTAAAGAAAAGGGACCTGCCGTCATGGACGACCCGAAGACGTGCTGGGTAAATCATGGAGTATTGTATAGCCTTTTCTCTCAACCGCCTCTTAACGGCCACGAAGGATGCTCGGGTCTTCTGGAGAGCCGCCGAGAAATCTGGAAACATGGCCACTGCTGCTCCGTTGTACTTAAGCTCGCCGGCCTGGCGCGCAGCCCGCAACGCCGTATCCCGATCCGTGCTGTTAATCAGACGGGCCAACAAGGGTCGAGGAGGTGCGCCCTGAGGCGGCGGCTTAGCCGGAACCCTATGGGCCCGTTCCACTGCAAATATTGGTGAGAAGTGAGCCTCCGGCAGGACATTTTTCAGCCACCCCCTCCACAAAGGCCCGAGGATCTTCACCCTCCGCCCGCTCCGGCAGGCCCAGGATACGGAGGTTGTTTCGTCGCAATCTATTCTCCAAGTCATCCGCACGCTGGGTCCACAAACTTGCAGCTCTCTCCAGCTCCTGGAGTTTGGCAGGAAGTGGGTTAACAGTGTCCTCTACCTGAGAGACCCGATCCTCCACCTCACACACCCTGCCTCGCAAGGTCTGAAAGTCCTGACGGAGCAGGCCCAGGTCGATTTTTACCTCCTCAATTTTCCCGGTCAGCGAGGAAGTGCCGGCATGGATCGCCTCCAGTAGCTGTCCAGTAACTTGCTTTAAAGTGGGCTCGGGGTCCTCCTCTGGAAGGGCAGGAGAGGCTGCCTCAAGCGATGGTGATGTAGAAGAGGATGCTGCCCTGGAGAACCCCCTCAGGCGATCAGAGACAGAGGTTGATTGCGGGCGACTCATTTTAGAGAGTCGGCGGCCGCTCTTCCTGCGTTCCGTACGGGTGGATATGTTGGCAGAGGAGGAGGTGTGATGGTAGCAAGACCGGGCCGGCCCCAGAGGATTATAGACAAGGTCTCTGGCTAATAGCAGTTGCACAGTAGGAGCCTCTATGTCAGGCCACAAGGGCCAATAAGCCAGCCGAGGACAGACAGTAACTCAACAGTCCAATAGTATCGATGGCAACAGACTCTGGATTATGAGCGATGTCTCCAAGAGAGAGCCGTCAGCAGAGTAATGAAATAAATAGATTGCCAGGAGGAACTAAGAGGGAACGGATGACAACTCAGCGATCCAATAGTGCCGATAGCAACAGTCACTGGATTATAAGTAAGGCCTCCAAGAAGGCCAGTAGCGAAGTGATGGAGTAGATAGATTGCCAGGAGGAACTAGAGGAGGACAGATGGTAACTCAACAGTCCAGTAGCACATACAGCAACCGTCATTGGATTATAAGTAAAGCCTTCCAGAGAAGCAGTCAGCAGGACGATAAATCGTACAGAGGCACACACCTTCAATGGGTCAGAGAAGATAGATATTCTTTAATGAATAGGATTACTGAAAGAGTCCTGACAATCTAGTATCTGTGGGTACAGGACCAAATCAGACTGGTAAGTGTCATCTACAGCGGCTCACAGAACATTGTAGGGGGGGGGGGGATTGGTAATATTGTGCTGGGGGCGCTATATGTATGGTTGGTATATTGAGCTCATGGGGGGGGGGATTGGTAATATTGTGCTGGGGGCGCTATATGTATGGTTGGTGTATTGGGCTCATGGGGGGGGATTGGTAATATTGTTCTGGGGGCGCTATATGTATGTATTGAGCTCATGGGGGGGATTGGTAATATTGTGCTGGGGGCGCTATATGTATGGTTGGTATATTGGGCTCATGGGGGGGGGGATTGGTAATATTGTGCTGGGGGCGCTATATGTATGTATTGAGCTCGTGGGGGGGATTGGTAATATTGTGCTGGGGGCGCTATATGTATGGTTGGCTATGGGGGGGGGGGGCTCATGGGGGGGGGGATTGGTAATATTGTGCTGGGGGCGCTATATGTATGTATTGAGCTCGTTTTGGTGCTCGGGGGGATTGGTAATATTGTGCTGGGGGCGCTATATGTATGTATTGAGCTCATGGGGGGGGGGATTGGTAATATTGTGCTGGGGGCGCTATATGTATGTATTGAGCTCATGGGGGGGGGTTGGTAATATTGTGCTGGGGGCGCTATATGTATGTATTGAGCTCGTGGGGGGGATTGGTAATATTGTGCTGGGGGTGCTATATGTATGGTTGGTATATTGGGCTCATGGGGGGGGATTGGTAATATTGTGCTGGGGGTGCTTTATGTATGTATTGAGCTCGTGGGGGGGGATTGGTAATATTGTGCTGGGGGCGCTATATGTATGGTTGGTATATTGGGCTCAGGGGGGGGGGATTGGTAATATTGTGCTGGGGGCGCTATATGTATGGTTGGTATATTGGGCTCAGGGGGGGGGATTGGTAATATTGTGCTGGGGGCGCTATATGTATGTATTGAGCTCGTGGGGGGGGGGGATTGGTAATATTGTGCTGGGGGCGCTATATGTATGTATTGAGCTGGGGGCGCGTGATGGAGGGGGGATTGGTAATATTGTGCTGGGGGCGCTATATGTATGTATTGAGCTCAGGGGGGGGATTGGTAATATTGTGCTGGGGGCGCTATATGTATGTATTGCACTAGATGATTATCGTGCTGTTTCTCTGTCTCTTCTAGATATCACGATATGCCGGATGTGATTGACTTTCTCGTCCTCCATCAGTTCTATAAGGAAGCGAAGGAGCGTAACTGGCAGATCGGTGTGTGATGCGCGTCCTGCGGTATTTACAGATGTCGCACCCGCTGCTCTATGGTTAACCCTCTGATATTATTTGCTCTGCAGGTGATCGCTTCCGCAGCATTATCGATGACGCCTGGTGGTTTGGGACGGTGGAGAGTCAGCAACCTTTCCAGATGGAGTACCCGGACAGTCTGTTCCAGTGTTACAGCGTCCAGTAAGTGCAGCTGCAGGCTGTGGTGCGATACTCTGCAGGCTGTGGTGCGATACTCTGCAGGCTGTGGTGCGATACTCTGCAGGCTGTGGTGCGATACTCTGCAGGCTGTGGTGCGATACTCTGCAGGTGTAGTCCAGGCAGACAATGTAAAACTTGTAACAGTGGCTCCAGAGATGTAATAGCTCTTTATACATATTTAGATGGCGCCTAATTTTTATTCATTAGTTTGGTGCAGTGTGGGATGTGGCTATATCCCCAAGCCACACCCCCTTTCTCAGTAAGCCATGCCCCTTTCCCAGTAAGCCGCGCCCACTTAGCGTGTTGTGTGTTAGTAACATCTGTTGTTCTTGGCTCTTTCATTTAATAAATCCCGTAGTGGACGGTACCCAAATGTAGTAGGTACAAAATAACCAGAACGCGGGCGCAGCCATGATAATAAATGTGCGTCATTGAGCTGTGTGTGAATTCTAATGGCTGCATTTTCTGCTTCTAGTTGGGACAACAACGAAAGGGAAAACATGAGCCCTTGGGACATGGAACCGATCCCAGAAGACAGTATGTTCACAGTATACAATAAGCGTGTGTGGGGGTGTATGTATATACGCTCACAGTATACAATAAGAGCGGGGGGGTGTATGTATATACGCTCACAGTATACAATAAGAGCGGGGGGTGTATGTATATATGCTCACAGTATACTATAAGAGCCGGGGGGGGTGTATGTATATATGCTCACAGTATACAATAAGAGCAGGGGGGTGTATGTATATACGCTCACAGTATACAATAAGAGCGTGGGGGTGTATGTATATACGCTCACAGTATACAATAAGAGCGGGGGGTGTATGTATATATACGCTCACAGTATACAATAAGAGCGCGGGGGGGTGTATGTATATATGCTCACAGTATACAATAAGAGCCCAGGCGGGGGGTGTATGTATATATGCTCACAGTATACAATAAGAGCGGGGGGGTGTATGTATATATGCTCACAGTATACAATAAGAGCGGGGGGGTGTATGTATATATGCTCACAGTATACAATAAGAGCGGGGGGGTGTATGTATATATGCTCACAGTATACAATAAGCGTGTGTGGGGGTGTATGTATATATGCTCACAGAACAAAAGGCGGGGGTGTAGATAACGCTCACAGTATACAATAAGCGTGTGTGGGGGTGTATGTATATATGCTCACAGTATACAATAAGAGCGGGGGGGTGTATGTATATATGCTCACAGTATACAATAAGCGTGTGTGGGGGTGTATGTATATATGCTCACAGTATACAATAAGAGCAGGGGGTGTATGTATATACGCTCACAGTATACAATAAGAGCGGGGGGTGTATATATATATGCTCACAGTATACAATAAGAGCAGGGGGTGTATGTATATATGCTCACAGTATACAATAAGAGCGGGGGGTGTATGTATATATGCTCACAGTATACAATAAGAGCGGGGGGTGTATGTATATATGCTCACAGTATACAATAAGAGCGGGGGGTGTATGTATATACGCTCACAGTATACAATAAGAGCGGGGGTGTATGTATATATGCTCACAGTATACAATAAGAGCGGGGGGTGTATGTATATACGCTCACAGTATACAATAAGAGCGGGGGGTGTATGTATATATGCTCACAGTATACAATAAGAGCGGGGGGTGTATGTATATATGCTCACAGTATACAATAAGAGCGGGGGGGTGTATGTATATACGCTCACAGTATACAATAAGAGCGGGGGGTGTATGTATATATGCTCACAGTATACAATAAGAGCGGGGGTGTATGTATATATGCTCACAGTATACAATAAGAGCGGGGGGTGTATGTATATACGCTCACAGTATACAATAAGAGCGGGGGGGTGTATGTATATATGCTCACAGTATACAATAAGAGCGGGGGGTGTATGTATATACGCTCACAGTATACTATAAGAGCGGGGGGTGTATGTATATATGCTCACAGTATACAATAAGAGCGGGGGGTGTATGTATATACGCTCACAGTATACAATAAGCGTGTGTGGGGGTGTATGTATATACGCTCACAGTATACAATAAGAGCAGGGGGTGTATGTATATACGCTCACAGTATACAATAAGAGCAGGGGGTGTATGTATATACGCTCACAGTATACAATAAGAGCGGGGGGTGTATGTATATACGCTCACAGTATACAATAAGAGCGGGGGGGGTGTATGTATATACGCTCACAGTATACAATAAGAGCGGGGGGTGTATGTATATATGCTCACAGTATACAATAAGAGCGGGGGGTGTATGTATATACGCTCACAGTATACAATAAGAGCGGGGGGGTGTATGTATATATGCTCACTATACAATAAGCGTGTGTGGGGGTGTATGTATATACGCTCACAGTATACAATAAGAGCGGGGGGTGTATGTATATATGCTCACTATACAATAAGCGTGTGTGGGGGTGTATGTATATATGCTCACAGTATACAATAAGAGCGGGGGGTGTATGTATATATGCTCACAGTATACAATAAGAGCGGGGGGGTGTATGTATATACGCTCACAGTATACTATAAGAGCGGGGGTGTATGTATATACGCTCACAGTATACAATAAGAGCGGGGGGTGTATATATATGCTCACAGTATACAATAAGAGTAGGGGGTGTATGTATATATGCTCACAGTATACAATAAGAGCAGGGGGTGTATGTATATATGCTCACAGTATACAATAAGCGTGTGTGGGGGTGTATGTATATACGCTCACAGTATACAATAAGAGGGGGGGTGTATGTATATATGCTCACTATACAATAAGCGTGTGTGGGGGTGTATGTATATATGCTCACAGTATACAATAAGAGCGGGGGGTGTATGTATATATGCTCACAGTATACAATAAGAGCGGGGGGTGTATGTATATACGCTCACAGTATACAATAAGAGCGGGGGGTGTATGTATATACGCTCACAGTATACAATAAGAGCGGGGGGGTGTATGTATATACGCTCACAGTATACAATAAGAGCGGGGGGTGTATGTATATACGCTCACAGTATACAATAAGAGCGGGGGGTGTATGTATATACGCTCACAGTATACAATAAGAGCGGGGGGTGTATGTATATATGCTCACAGTATACAATAAGCGTGTGTGGGGGTGTATGTATATACGCTCACAGTATACAATAAGAGCGGGGGGGTGTATGTATATATGCTCACAGTATACAATAAGAGCAGGGGGTGTATGTATATATGCTCACAGTATACAATAAGAGCGGGGGGTGTATGTATATACGCCACAGATAGGGGGGGTGTGTATATACGCTCACAGTATACAATAAGAGCGGGGGTGTATGTATATACGCTCACAGTATACAATAAGAGCGGGGGGTGTATGTATATATGCTCACAGTATACAATAAGAGCGGGGGGGTGTATGTATATACGCTCACAGTATACAATAAGCGTGTGTGGGGGGGTGTATGTATATATGCTCACAGTATACAATAAGAGGGGGGGTGTATGTATATATGCTCACAGTATACAATAAGAGCGGGGGGTGTATGTATATAGCCACAGAACAAAAGAGGGGGGGTGTAGTAAACGCCACAGAAAAATATGTATATATGCTCACAGTATACAATAAGAGCGGGGGGGTGTATGTATATACGCTCACAGTATACAATAAGAGCGGGGGGGTGTATGTATATATGCTCACAGTATACAATAAGAGCGGGGGGTGTATGTATATATGCTCACAGTATACATAAGGGGGGGGACAAGTATAATAAGAGCGGGGGGTGTATGTATATATGCTCACAGTATACAATAAGCGTGTGTGGGGGTGTATGTATATATGCTCACAGTATACAATAAGAGCGGGGGGTGTATGTATATACGCTCACAGTATACAATAAGAGCGGGGGGTGTATGTATATATGCTCACAGTATACAATAAGAGGCGGGGGTGTATGTATATATGCTCACAGTATACAATAAGAGCGGGGGGTGTATGTATATATGCTCACAGTATACAATAAGCGTGTGTGGGGGTGTATGTATATATGCTCACAGTATACAATAAGAGCGGGGGGGTGTATGTATATACGCTCACAGTATACAATAAGCGTGTGTGGGGGTGTATGTATATACGCTCACAGTATACAATGACTTGTACGAGTGCCCTCGTATGTTGATGGCCTGACCAGGCAGTTTCTATCACATTATCTCCACTCTGCAGTTTCGCTCCCGGACGAGGTCGGCGCCGGCGTACCTGTCACTGCGGAGGAGCTGACCGCTCTCCAGTATAAACCACAGGAAGGAGAGTGGGGGGTGAAGTCTCGAGACGAGGTGTGCGAGCGAGTGATTCAGGGGATTGACCAGCTACTTGCTCTTGGTGCGTATAATTGTATGATATCCCATATATAGGTTATATATATGATATAATATATTATAGTAGACCATGTGATGGTGATGATAATGATTTGCTCGGGTTTGTGTTCTCAGAATTTGCCAGCCCGTTTAGTGCTCCTGTGGATCTACGCGCCTATCCTCTATACTGCACTGTGGTGGCCTATCCTACAGACCTGAGCACGGTGAGGAAGAGGCTGGAGAGTCTATTCTACAGGTGAGAGCTGGGAGGGCGGCACATTAAAGGGGCGGCACATTAAAGGGGCGGCACAGCTTCTGTGTACAGCTGCTCCGTGTCTGGGATTAGATTTAGGCTCTTTATCCCTGTAATAGTGCAGCAGATGTTAAGTCTTTTAATATGGCGACCACTCAGAAGTCGAGAAGCCGCCGGATTTCTGCTGTATTATACAGGAGACTGCACTGCAATGATCGTGATCAGTGACATTATTTTGGGGAAGATCTCTGTCCCCTGGAATAACATTCGGGGTGGCGATATGTTACCGTGACAGCTGGGAGCCTATTGAAGGTACTGAGCTTGTCATTACTGTGATCCTATAGCCGGTCTAAAATATAGGTAACAAATCAATAGTCCAAATCACCCCCTTACATTAGATCAGATGTAAAACACACGCACTCGGTATCCCTGCGTCCCAGTACGTCATACAGAATATTAATTGGAACTATTACAAAGTACAATTTGTCCCACAAAAATGAAGCCCTCGCGTGGCTCTGTGAACGGAAAAATAAAAAAGTTATGACTTTTGGAAGGCGCAGGTATGCACACTACGTGGGGCACTGGGGGGACCGCAGGTACAGCGTTCAGTTCATCCCATAGAAGTTAGTGCAGAGATTTGGGGACCCCTGTTTTGTGATTATTGGGGGTTCTCAGTGGTCAGTCAGTTCTCCCCCACCATGTGGGTAAGTAGTGGGAGAATGAATGGAATTACAAAGTCTACTATAAAGTTCTAGACCATTCATTTATGAGTACCCAGATCAGGAGCTTGGGAAAGTTGGGTGACACTGTCCTTGATGGCCATGTAGGTCATCACACATCTTTCCCAAATACAGAAACCATTAAGGACCATTCTGTGAGGGGCTGATTGTCTTGGAAGGTGTCAGATTTTCTCATGTTTGGTTTTTCTTGCGCCCATCTCACAGGAGGATCTCTGCACTGATGTGGGAAGTGCGTTACATTGAGCACAATGCCCGGACGTTCAACGAGCCTAATTCTCCCATCGTAAAAGCTGCCAAGATTGTGACGGATGTGCTGCTGCGATACATCAGGTACGTGTGTTGTGCCATCGCCACATCGCAGCTTCTCTGCTATGATTGCTCGCACCTTCACCAATTCTCTTCTGTTTCTAGAGATGACGACTGTGCAGACATCTTGGAGATTTACAACCAGGTGAAGAGCGAGTGGGTCAGTGATGTGGAGGAGGAGGGCGAGGTGAGACATAGACTTGTAGTGTCCTCGCATCTGAGCCTTGTATATGTGAACTCACACTTTGTCTTCTGCAGCAGAGCGCAGCAGCCGATATGGAGTCAGACGGGCCTGGGACCTCCACGGGGCGAGCAGTGAGTAAACCTCTGGTCAGTAGATGGCTCATCATATAATAATTGTCCTAACTGTGTCTGACTTATCTCCATACTGATCCCAATGTATCTCACTAGGTCACACGCCGTACAAAGAGGGATCAGCTGAGATCTAATCCCGATTCATGGAAGGACAAGTGCAAGGAGCTGCTGGACCTGATCTATGAGCGGGAGGACTCCGAGCCTTTCAGACAGCCTGTCAATAGAGTCTCATATCCTGTAAGTAGGGAATGGGTCAGAGGACTCCCATACATAGAGTGCTGTTACATATATAGATCATGTGACCAGAGCATAGAAGCGTAGATCTCATGCGTCATGTTCTGGACCATGTATAGAACCATAGCTCGTGCTGGAGCAAGCATAGAGCCACATATATTACCTGCTGGAGCATGCCTAGGGCGTGTGCTGCTTCTTATTCTGGAAAGATTTCAGGGGTGCCAACACTTTCTGCTATGACTGTATATGGATGGGGTAGTTCTGCTGTGTGTTATTTATGGTTGGGGTTCCTCTTCTGTGCATCATATACAGTACAGACCAAAAGTTTGGACACACCTTCTCATTCCAAGAGTTTTCTGTATTTTCATGACTATAAAAATTGTAGATTCACACTGAAGGCATCAAAACTATGAATTACCACATGTGGAATTATATACTTAACAAAAAAGTGTGACACAACTGAAAATATGTCTTATATTCTAGGTTCTTCAAAGTAGCCACCTTTTGCTTTGATTACTGCTTTGCACACTCTTGGCATTCTCTTGATGAGCTACAAGAGGTAGTCACCTGAAATGGTCTTCCAACAGTCTTGAAGGAGTTCCCAGAGATGCTTAGCACTTGTTGGCCCTTTTGCCTTCACTCTGCGGTCCAGCTCACCCCAAACCATCTGGATTGGGTTCAGGTCTGGTGACTGTGGAGGCCAGGTCATCTGGCGTAGCACCCCATCACTCTCCTTCTTGGTCACATAGCCCTTACACAGTCTGGAGGTGTTTGGGGTCATTGTCCTGTTGGTCCAACTAAACGCAAACCGGATGGAATAGCATGCCGCTGCAAGGTGCTGTGGTAACCATGCTGGTTCAGAATAAATCTCCAACAGTGTCCCCAGCAAAGCCCCCCCACACCATCACACCTCCTCCTCCATGCGTCACGGTGGGAACCAGGCATGTAGAGTCCATTCCTTCACCTTTTCTGCGTCGCACAAAGACACGGTGGTTGGAACCAAAGATCTCACATTTGGACTCATCAGACCAAAGCCCAGATTTCCACAGGTCTAATGTCCATTCCTTGTGTTCTTCTTGTGCTTGTTGCCTGTCCTTAGCAGTGGTTTCCTAGCAGCTATTTTACCATGAAGGCCTGCTGCACACAGTCTCCTCTTACCAGTTGTTGTAGAGATGTGTCTGCTGCTAGAACTCTGTGTGGCATTGACCTGGTCTCTAATCTGAGCTGCTGTTAACCTGCGATTTCTGAGGCTGGTGACTCGGATGAACTTATCCTCCGCAGTAGAGGTGACTCTTGGTCTTCCTTTCCTGGGGCGGTCCTCATGTGAGCCAGTTTCTTTGTAGCGCTTGATGGTTTTGGCCACTGCACTTGGGGACACTTTCAAAGTTTTCCCAATTTTTCTTAAAGTAATGATGGCCACTCGTTTTTCTTTACTTAGCTGCTTTTTTTCTTGCCATAATACAAATTCTAACACTCCATTCAGTAGGACTATCAGCTGTGTATCCACCTGACTTCTGAACAACACAACTGATGGTCCCAACCCCATTTATAAGGCAAGAAATCCCACTTATTAAACCTGACAGGGCACACCTGTGAAGTGAAAACCATTTCAGGTGACTACCTCTTGAAGCTCATCAAGAGAATGCCAAGAGTGTGCAAAGCAGTAATCAAAGCAAAAGGTGGCTACTTTGAAGAACCTAGAATATAAGACATATTTTCAGTTGTGTCACACTTTTTTGTTAAGTATATAATTCCACATGTGCTAATTCATAGTTTTGATGCCTTCAGTGTGAAAATACAGAAAACTCTTGCAATGAGAAGGTGTGGCCAAACTTTTGGTCTGTACTGTATGTCTGGGGGTTCTGATGTGTGTGCTGTGCATCGTATATGGCTAGGGAATTCTGCTGCATGTTTTTTTATGGTCGGGGTTCCTCCTCTGTGCTTCATTTATGCCCAGAATGTCTCTGCTCTGTGTATTATATGGTTGGGGTTAGTGCATTCTATATAACCAGGTTCCTCCATTGGACACTCATTTTGCTTTGCTGCCCAGGGTTCAGTAATTTATGATGTCATTGTTTCAGGATTATCAGGACATAATTGATAATCCAATGGACTTCAGCACCGTCAAGACTAAGATAGAGGCGGGAGACTACAGTGATCCACTGGAATTTGGGCAGGATGTCAGACTTATTTTTAGTAACTCCAAAGCCTATACTCCAAACAAGAAGTCCAGGGTGAGCTACATAATGTCTACTTGCATAAACTGTCCTACTGTTCTACATAATCACTGTATACTGTATAGTATGACGTGCAGGGACTCTCTCCTACTATGCTACATAATCTCTGTATACTGTATATGACATGCAGGGACACTCTCCTGTTTTACATAATTACTGTCTACTTTATAATATGATGTGCAGTGGCTCTTTCCTACTGTTCTACATAATCTGTCTACTGTCTAATATGACGTGTAGGGACTCTCTCCTACTGTTCTACATAATCACTGTATACTGTATAGTATGACGTACAGGGGCTCTCTCCTACTGTTCTACATAATCACTGTATAGTATGACGTACAGAGGCTCTCTCGTACTGTTTTACATAATCTCTGTATACTGTATGATATGACGTGCAGGGACTCTCTCCTACTGTTCTACCTCTGTCTACTGTATAATACGACGTGCAGGGGCTCTCTCCTACTGTTCTACATAATCACTGTATAGTATGACGTACAGGGGCTCTCTCGTACTGTTTTACATAATCTCTGTATACTGTATGATATGACGTGCAGGGACTCTCTCCTACTGTTCTAAATAATCACTGTCTACTGTATAATACGACGTGCAGGGACTCTCTCCTACTGTTCTACATAATCTGTCTACTGTATAATATGAAGTGCAGGGGCTCTTTCCTACTATTCTGTGGCCACATGACACGGCAGCCATCTTGTCTAACTCCTAGCGATTTGTCTCTCACTGTAGATTTACAGTATGACACTCCGATTATCTGCTCTGTGTGAAACCTACATCAAGGACATCATCTCGGACTACAAGCTCGCCATGCAGCTGCAGCAGCGGAAGAGACAGCGCTACAGGAAGAGGATCCGCAGCAGCAGCAGCAGCAGTTCCTCTGGCTCCAGCAGAGCCACAAGGTACTAGCACCTCACGTCACATATTCATCAGATCAGACACTCGCTGCGTAGTTTTGGTGATAAAAACTTGTTTCTTTTCTAGTCCAAAAGGGAAACCACGGAAGATTCAGCAGAGGATCCCACAGAGTGCACCCCTCCCCCTACTACGAAGCAGCTCATCATCATCCTCATCCTCCTCCTCCTCCTCTTCCTCCACATCTGAAAGTAAGACAGTGTTACGAGGAATCAGTATTGCAGCTATTCTCCTTACTAAATGTACAATTACATGCTTGTGGCGTGTTGTTGTGTTCACCATGTACCAAGCTACGGATCTGCTGAGGTACAAATACACCCCTACATATATAGTAGTACAGGTAGGATACACATACTGTATGTAATCAAGTATCTATACAGAACTACAAGAAACATATAGAATAATGTGATACACGTATTCAATACAGATATACAACAAACATCTATAATACACATATATTAGTACAGATATATCCGTATATAATACAAATACAGGTGTGATACCTGGATATAGTAATAATACACATATACAATGCACATTAACTGCAAACACATCATACCCTCATACTGTGCAGCTACTGTATATAGTACACGCACACAGATCATGTACAGATGACATAGTACACTTCCATGTATAATCCAGATGTACATACAATTGTACAGACCCAGTGATATTATACACATAATACAGGTAAATGGATACACGTATAATACACTAGTATAACAAACCATTTCCATCCCCACATACTATACAGAAGCTTAGTGCTCACATACATATATACGCAGGGAGGATGGAGTCTGATGTATATTTCTACCTCCCACCATTTTCTTCAGGATCAGCTGTTTATGTGCATGGGGGGGGATATTACATGGTGTTTGCTTTCTTCTGATGATCGGCAGCAGATCTGCCGGGCGGCAGCCCCTTCTCCTCAGATACGATTATTGTAGTGAGATAATGTGCGTTGCTGGGACTGGTTTGGCCGCTCATCCATCCCTCAGTCGGTCACATTCCCAGTCCATTATGGTAAATTCAGATTTGTGTTCTAGTGTCGGATTCTGCGCTGGAGCCCGGCCACATCTCCGCAGATGAGGAGATGGATGAGCAGCCATCGTCTTCCAGACCAAACACCCAGAACAAGAGCGACACTGAAGAGGAGCCAGCGAGCAGCTCCAAGACCAAACCTTCCCCAGTGACGGGTAAGGAGGGCCGTCTCGAGTTCTCATCTGCTCTGTTTTCTCACTTTGTCACCCATCCAGCACTATGGAGTGGTGACCATGTGTGATCCCTTTCTTCTCGGCTTCAGCAGGGATCTTCATCAGTCAGACTCCTCCGATGTCACGGTCCAGACTCCACTTACAAATGTGTTTTGTTTCTTTACAGCTGAACAGACTAATGGACCTCTGACAAACGGAGACAGAGAAAACACGCCTAAACCCAGGAGAAAGCTGCTGAGTTCTTCTGAAGATGAAAGCCAAGGAGAAGATGAAGATAAAGTGGAGCAAGATAAAGAGGAGGAGGAGGAAGAAGAAGAAGCCAATAAACCTCCCCACTCCCCCCTCTGCGAGCCACTCCGATTCGAGCCTAAGTTCAAAGAGTGCATCTGAGTCAGAGTGCAGCTCAGACCCCGACTCTTCTGCCAAATCCGACCAGGACTATGTGGATGGCGACCACGATTACACCAAAGTATCACGGACAAAGCTGAAAAGGAAGCGAGCCAGCGCTGCCAGTGACAACAAATCTAAAGGGAAGGGGCGGGGACGAGGGAGGGGCAGGGGACGAGGCCGAGCAAAGGGTTACCATCTAAGAGGTGCCGAGAACAAAAAGGGGAAAGGTCGGGGCAGAGGGAGGGGAACCCCCAAAAAGGAGCCTCCTCACAGCCCGGCTTTGAAACAATTGTCAGATGAGGACGTTGACGAGGACCTCTGTGAGGACGATGACGGAGACGAGAGCGACTTCATAGAGCATGAGAGGAAGAAACCACGTATCAACACACGAAACCAGGGCAGGAGAACCGTCCTGTACAACGACGACGACTCCGACAACGAGCCCGAGGGCCTGCTGCAGATCGATGACCCATTGAATCTCGGCACCTCCAGATCAGGAAGAGTGAGGAAGATGACGGAAAAGGCCAGGGTCAGCCACCTGATGGGCTGGAATGGCTGACGGCGGCCGACACTCCCAAGGATTCTTTACACTGCAGGGATTTTACCAGAAGATAATTCCATGTAGGGTTTTTGGTCGGATTGTTTTACTTGGTGCTTTTTTCGATGCTGTTATCAAAGTATTCACGCCCCATCAGCCTTATTCATGAGGTCTTAAGACTACTTGCAGCCACAGAAAACCAACACTACAGATTTGGGGTGCAGCATCCTGCACTACATGAACTCCACGCTGCCGGCTTTTATTTTCTAATGATCGTGGCGACAGCTTTGTGTGTATATAGCGTTAAGCACCTTTTATAGAGATTTTATATGGTTTTGTGACTTTATGCTTAAAGTACAGAAATTCATATTTTTTGCACAAGACTCCAACCCCGATGGCAGCTCCTAAATGTTTACAGTTCTTACGTTTTGGTTGGGTTTGGGGGGGGGGGGGGACACATCACAATACACAAATTTTCCAATGCCAAATGTATTAGCGCCCGTGGATCAGTCCTCTTCTGTGTTTGTTTTTTGGCTGTGCCTTCGTAAATATGATTTTCGCCCTCTCAGCGTTGCGTTTGGTGGATACTGGAAGTTCTGTAGCCATTTTACCTTTTGCGTTGCCATCTTCAAACTACCTCTGACGCGTCTGTTGCTACTGTGAACACACAAGGACACAGGTTGGGGCGAAGGATTTGTTCATGTTACTGAAAGTTTTCAGCGGTGTCTTAGGGTTGGGGTATAAAGCCGCTGTAGATTTGTGAAGGGTGGGGTATAATGGGGGGGGTCACTGGTTTGCACTCCGGAGCTGCCCATTGTACTGTTGCATTAAGTGGATATTTATTGTACCTTGTGTTGGGCGGCCGAGCCCGGTGCTCCTCCCTGGCTTATAAAGGTTCTAGTCGCCTCCATCGTGTACTTTCTTGCCGGTGGCGCCCTCTCTCCTTGTCCCAGGATTGCGAGAATCTTTTCTTCCCCTTGGCCTGGCCAGAGATGTAACAATGGCGACTGATAATATCTGGAAACACACGGGCCGATGAGAATAAACGCAGCAGTAGATGGTGAGGGGGGTAAGCTGCACCACTATTACACGTGGAAATGATCAATCGCCAATTCCGTGACCAGTTAGGTTCACATACAATGCTCACATGTTCCCATAGCAACAAATGAGCCCCTCATATTAAGCGGTGTCTGAGTTTACAGTCTATGGTCTGTAGTCGGCTCTAATTCGCCCCCCACCAGGAATCACGGGGCGTTAAATAGGTTTACACTCCTGATTGTATCGCTGCGGCCATATCAGCTGACGCCGCCGCCACTCGGTGCTTACTATGAGTCTTTGTTCTCATTGTCAAGGGCTTCCTGATCCTTCCTCCTCCACCAGGTGACCAATGTGTCGTCCGTTTTCTGTGGATTCTTCTCTACACTTGTGACGCTCTGCTCGGCTATATCCACAGCGATTCTGGTTCAGTTGGGTCCCAGAAACCCCCCAAGTTTTAAGTTCGTTGTGTTCCCCATTTTCCAGTCAACTTTACCCTTTTTAGATTTGTCACTTTTTCCACTTTTGGTCGTCACGTAAATGGAAATCTTTGCGTGGTGTCTTGTTCTTTAGGAACAGCCAGAGCTGCATTTACAGTCCTGTGAGATCAGGGCGTATTATCTAGTCACGACTAGAGCAGCGGGCACACGTCAGCCAGTCTCCTGGTGATGCCAATCCTCTGCACTGATGTACAAGAGGCCGCATCTTCCAGAATGCAACGCAGCAGTTTTTTTTTCCCTTTACACCAGGATTGTGTAAGCAGCTTTGAGTGTGACTGGAGTAGAAGCATAGTCAATTATTTTTTCCTGTGGATATTCCTGTCTCAGATAATGGAGGTTCTGGGCACTAAATTAGAACCACTGGCAATCTACAGGCGCCAAAATTGTAGCATAGGCTGGTTGTGCTGTAGCTGGGGGTGGACCACTGTATGATGTCACAGGTCGCCATCACAGATCTATGAGGAGTGGAATGAAGGGGTTAAAATATTCATTTATTTATATTAACTTTTTACCGCATAGAAATGTCAATGTCAGCAGTCGGTGTCGCTTAGTGAGGGGGGTGAGAAGATGAGCCAACTGTATTAAGGAGAGCGCCAGCAAAGCATGGATTCAGGTTAGCGTAGGAACCACCGTCATAGGAGCTCCATGTTTTCTGGTCGTGGCCCCTAGATGAGGAGCCCTGCGTCAGCAGTGTTATGTGCTTCAGGCTGGACACGGGTGGGGTTGGTTGTATCGGTTGTGAATGCCGTTCCCTGCTTTGTATGATGTTATTTGTATCTGTGCCAATGGGTTTATTGCCATATCCAAAGCCTGGTATCTCTTACACTGATGGGGTCTTCTGAGCAATCGTAAGTGATGAGATAGAGGGGCGATGGTATCTCCTCCAAGGGCAGGGGTGCCGGGTGCATGGTACCAGGTGAGGGCGCGCTTGTTTCATTTACACTGGCAGGGGTCTCCACCTGGTGCATTGTGTAGGGTATCGGGGGCGCACTGGTATCCCTCACATTGGTGGAGGTCTCCTCCGAGCGCATTGTGTAGGGTATTGGGCGCTCTGGTATCCCTCACATTGGTGGAGGTCTCCTCCGGGCGCATTGTGTAGGGTATCGGGGGTGCACTGGTATCCCTCACATTGGTGGAGGTCGCCTCCTGGTGCATTGTGTAGGGTATCGGGGGTGCACTGGTATCCCTCACATTGGTGGAGGTCGTCTCTGGGCGCATTGTGTAGGGTATTGGGCACTCTGGTATCCCTCACATTGGTGGAGGTCGTCTCCTGGTGCATTGTGTAGGGTATTGGGCGCTCTGGTATCCCTCACATTGGTGGAGGTCGTCTCTGGGCGCATTGTGTAGGGTATTGGGCACTCTGGTATCCCTCACATTGGTGGAGGTCGTCTCCTGGTGCATTGTGTAGGGTATCGGGGGTGCACTGGTATCCCTCACATTGGTGGAGGTCGTCTCTGGGCGCATTGTGTAGGGTATTGGGCACTCTGGTATCCCTCACATTGGTGGAGGTCGTCTCCTGGTGCATTGTGTAGGGTATCGGGGGCGCACTGGTATCCCTCACATTGGTGGAGGTCGCCTCCGGGCGCATTGTGTAGGGTATCGGGGGTGCACTGGTATCCCTCACATTGGTGGAGGTCGTCTCCGGGCGCATTGTGTAGGGTATTGGGCGCTCTGGTATCCCTCACATTGGTGGAGGTCGCCTCCGGGTGCATTGTGTAGGGTATTGGGCGCACTGGTATCCCTCACATTGGTGGAGGTCGTCTCCTGGTGCATTGTGTAGGGTATCGGGGGCGACGGCCACTTGGTGGGGCCCCGGGCGATGTGTAGGGTATTGGGCGCCTGGTATCCCTCACATTGGTGGAGGTCTCCTCCGGGCGCATTGTGTAGGGTATTGGGCACTCTGGTATCCCTCACATTGGTGGAGGTGTCTCCTGGGCATGTGAGGGTCAGGGGTGCACTGGTCCGGGGGGGGCCGGGGGGGGGGGGGGCCCCGGGGGGCCTCCGGGTGCATTTTGTAGGGTATTGGGCGCACTGGTATCCCTCACATTGGTGGAGGTCGCCTCCTGGTGCATTGTGTAGGGTATTGGGCGCACTGGTATCCCTCACATTGGTGGAGGTCTCCTCCGGGCGCATTGTGTAGGGTATCGGGGGCACACTGGTATCCCTCACATTGGTGGAGGTCGCCTCCGGGTGCATTGTGTAGGGTATTGGGCGCACTGGTATCCCTCACATTGGTGGAGGTCGCCTCCTGGTGCATTGTGTAGGGTATTGGGCGCACTGGTATCCCTCACATTGGTGGAGGTCGCCTCCGGGCGCATTGTGTCGGGGTATTGGGCGCTCTGGTATCCCTCACATTGGTGGAGGTCGCCTCCGGGCGCATTGTGTGTGATGGGGTTGTGGTGCTGATATAATATACAGTCAGGAGAATCTACGTTCTCCACCTCCTTCATTCACTTGTTCCTCCAGAAAAAGCAATAACTGTCAGAAGCCGCCATGTTCTGCGCTATGGGTGGTGCACCAGCATTGCGTATGACTGTGTCGGTGACTGTGAGCGGTGTCTGTGACTATTTCCTTTCTGTTTTTTGAACAAAGTGACAAAAATCCAGACACACTGGAAATATCGACTGGTCACTATGGAGTCCTTTATTTAATGGGGGTGGCCACATAGAAAGTTGTGTAGCTGCATGTGCTGAAATGGTCATGGGAAGTTCTGCTTTACAGTAGACTGCTGCTCCATGCTTCACACAATGTTTTTTGCTGTACAGTAGACTGTGCTGCACAGATGTGTGTACTCTGCCATACAATAGACTGCTCACTCCGTGCTGCGCAGATGTGTGTACTCTGCCGTACAATAGACTGCTCACTCCGTGCCGCGCAGATGTGTGTACTCTGCCGTACAATAGACTGCTCACTCCGTGCTGCGCAGATGTGTGTACTCTGCCGTACAATAGACTGCTCACTCCGTGCCGCGCAGATGTGTGTACTCTGCCGTACAATAGACTGCTCACTCCGTGCTGCGCAGATGTGTGTACTCTGCCGTACAATAGACTGCTCACTCCGTGCCGCGCAGATGTGTGTACTCTGCCGTACAATAGACTGCTCACTCCGTGCTGCACAGATGTGTGTACTCTGCCGTACAATAGACTGCTCACTCCGTGCCGCGCAGATGTGTGTACTCTGCCGTACAATAGACTGCTCACTCCGTGCTGCACAGATTTGTACTCTGCCGTACAATAGACTGCTCACTCCGTGCTGCGCAGATGTGTGTACTCTGCCGTACAATAGACTGCTCACTGTGCTGCACAGATGTGTGTACTCTGCCGTACAATAGACTGCTCACTCCGTGCTGCGCAGATGTGTGTACTCTGCCGTACAATAGACTGCTCACTCCGTGCTGCGCAGATGTGTGTACTCTGCCGTACAATAGACTGCTCACTCCGTGCTGCGCAGATGTGTGTACTCTGCCGTACAATAGACTGCTCACTCCGTGCTGCGCAGATGTGTGTACTCTGCCGTACAATAGACTGCTCACTCCGTGCTGCGCAGATGTGTGTACTCTGCCGTACAATAGACTGCTCACTCCGTGCTGCGCAGATGTGTGTACTCTGCCGTACAATAGACTGCTCACTCCGTGCTGCGCAGATGTGTGTACTCTGCCGTACAATAGACTGCTCACTCCGTGCTGCACAGATGTGTGTACTCTGCCGTACAATAGACTGCTCACTCCGTGCTGCACAGATGTGTGTGTACTCTGCCATACAATAGACTGCTCACTGTGCTGCACAGATGTGTGTGTACTCTGCCATACAATAGACTGCTCACTCCGTGCTGCGCAGATGTGTGTACTCTGCCGTACAATAGACTGCTCACTCCGTGCTGCACAGATGTGTGTGTACTCTGCCGTACAATAGACTGCTCACTCCGTGCTGCGCAGATGTGTGTACTCTGCCGTACAATAGACTGCTCACTCCGTGCTGCGCAGATGTGTGTACTCTGCCGTACAATAGACTGCTCACTCCGTGCTGCGCAGATGTGTGTACTCTGCCGTACAATAGACTGCTCACTCCGTGCTGCACAGATGTGTGTACTCTGCCGTACAATAGACTGCTCACTGTGCTGCACAGATGTGTGTGTACTCTGCCATACAATAGACTGCTCACTCCGTGCTGCGCAGATGTGTGTACTCTGCCGTACAATAGACTGCTCACTCCGTGCTGCGCAGATGTGTGTACTCTGCCGTACAATAGACTGCTCACTCCGTGCTGCGCAGATGTGTGTACTCTGCCGTACAATAGACTGCTCACTCCGTGCTGCGCAGATGTGTGTGTACTCTGCCGTACAATAGACTGCTCACTCCGTGCTGCACAGATGTGTGTACTCTGCCGTACAATAGACTGCTCACTCCGTGCCGCACAGATGTGTGTGTACTCTGCCGTACAATAGACTGCTCACTCCGTGCCGCACAGATGTGTGTGTACTCTGCCGTACAATAGACTGCTCACTCCGTGCTGCGCAGATGTGTGTACTCTGCCGTACAATAGACTGCTCACTGTGCTGCACAGATGTGTGTACTCTGCCGTACAATAGACTGCTCACTCCGTGCTGCGCAGATGTGTGTACTCTGCCGTACAATAGACTGCTCACTCCGTGCTGCGCAGATGTGTGTACTCTGCCGTACAATAGACTGCTCACTCCGTGCTGCGCAGATGTATGTACTCTGCCGTACAATAGACTGCTCACTCCGTGCTGCGCAGATGTGTGTACTCTGCCGTACAATAGACTGCTCACTCCGTGCTGCGCAGATGTGTGTACTCTGCCGTACAATAGACTGCTCACTCCGTGCTGCGCAGATGTGTGTACTCTGCCGTACAATAGACTGCTCACTCCGTGCTGCGCAGATGTGTGTACTCTGCCGTACAATAGACTGCTCACTCCGTGCTGCGCAGATGTGTGTACTCTGCCGTACAATAGACTGCTCACTCCGTGCCGCGCAGATGTGTGTACTCTGCCGTACAATAGACTGCTCACTCCGTGCCGCACAGATGTGTGTGTACTCTGCCGTACAATAGACTGCTCACTCCGTGCCGCACAGATGTGTGTGTACTCTGCCGTACACTAGACTGCTCACTCCGTGCCGCACAGATGTGTGTGTACTCTGCCGTACAATAGACTGCTCACTCTGTGCTGCACAGATGTACAGACGCTGCTGTATAGTAGACCTCCCCTCTGTGCTGCATCGATGGATGTGTGGTCTACTTTACAGTAGACTGCTGCTCCATGCATCACACAATATGTTTTTTGCCGTACAATAGACTGCTCCCTCCATGCTGCACAGAACTATACAGTAGACTGCTTTCATGCTGCATATCCCTACCACACAATAAGCATGGAGAGAAATGTACAGGACTAGTAGAGATTATGTACTGGTAGGGGGGGATTGCGTCGCCCCATTCTCTGCTGCACCCCACGGGCGTGTATTTCCTAGTGTTAGACTTTTTTTTTTTTTTTTTTTTTTCTTGTACCATTGTTGATTTTGTATCTGGAGCTGCAGGTTTAGATTCGCAGTGCAGCTCGTGGTCAGATATGAGGAGTCTCATTGTGATGTCAGTCGGTTTCTGAGGCTCATGGGTTTTATTTATAAGGTCATTTAATGGGGCGGGGGTTAGATTTTGGGGAGCTGCTCAGTCTCCCATCTTGACCACAGTATTTGTGCACTCGCAGTGCTCCCTATCGGCTCTAGACACCGGTCTAGCACATGCGGCGTCGTTGCTTGGGTTGGACCTTTTGCATCGTTTCTTCTTGGGGAGCCGTTTTTGGCGTCTCTGCTGTACGTCTCGCTGTCTCAGGTTCTTAATAATTCAGGGATTTTTTTTATGGCCGCGTGGGCCGCACCAAATGTTCTATTTATATGCAATGAGCTGTAGTTGTTTTGTATTGTAAAGAACATTGTACATTTGTAAAGTCGCGTTTTCTAGATCTTTGGGGGGGTTTTTTGTACTTTTTTTTTTTTTTTTTTCCCTCCCCAAAAATGAAGATGAGTTTTTAGTAGTTGAGATTTTGTGATGAGAAGACCAGGAGGTGCCTCCAAAGACTTCTCATCCTGGAAATTTAGGAAATACATCCAAAATAAAAAATAAAAAAATGTAACGGACTGCGACCTGCAAAACTTGGATTCTGTTCTCCCGGGTCTAGACTGCCAAACATCATTGGTCGCATAACCTGTGTGTCCTGGACTACGGTGGAGCAAATCCTGAGAAGATTAGAATAGAATTTTTTTAAATTTAACCCTAACATGTCATGGTGGCCCTCCCCCATCAGTGAGTCTCTCGTATAATGTACTCTCCTCGTGATTTAGTGGACCAGAGTCGCTCTGTGAATGATTTGCCAGTTTTTGGGTGAATTGGTAAACGCTTGTTTTATTCCCTTGAATTCCTGTTTATTTTACACCTTTTTTTTTGTTCATGATGATTTATTTATTTGTTTAGTTTTTTTTAAATTAAAGATTTCTGTAAAAAAACAAAAACAAAGTGTGAAGTGTAATATGTTCAGGTCGTGCCCCTTGTACTTCTGTTTGTCATCCCAACAGACCTAGACCCATGAAGAGCGCACATTACCCTCCTCCTAGTGTCATTGTCCCCAGGTAGTCGCTCCTTGGCACTTCCCCTTTCTTCTGCACAGGAGGAATCTCTGGAATCTCTAGTACACTGGACCTGTCAGTACTAATCTGGTTATAGAGCAGGAGGAGCAGATTGTACATAGTGTCCTATCTACAGGTTATAGAGCAGATTGTACATAGTGTCCTATCTACAGGTTATAGAGCAAATTGTACATAGTGTCCTATCTACAGGTTATAGAGCGGATTGTACATAGTGTCCTATCTACAGGTTATAGAGCAGATTGTACATAGTGTCGTAGCTACAGGTTATAGAGCAGATTGTACATAGTGTCCTATCTACAGGTTATAGAGCGGATTGTACATAGTGTCCTATCTACAGGTTATAGAGCAGGAGGAGCAGATTGTACATAGTGTCCTATCTACACGTTATAGAGCAGATTGTACATAGTGTCCTATCTACAGGTTATAGAGCAGATTGTACATAGTGTCCTAGCTACAGGTTATAGAGCGGATTGTACATAGTGTCCTATCTACAGGTTATAGAGCAGGAGGAGCAGATTGTACATAGTGTCCTATCTACAGGTTATAGAGCAGATTGTACATAGTGTCCTATCTACAGGTTATAGAGCAGATTGTACATAGTGTCCTATCTACAGGTTATAGAGCAGATTGTACATAGTGTCCTATCTACAGGATATAGAGCAGATTGTACATATTGTCCTATCTACAGGTTATAGTGCAGATTGTATATAGTGTCCTATCTACAGGTTATAGAGGAGCAGATTGTACATAGTGTCCTATCTACAGGTTATAGAGCAGATTGTACATAGTGTCCTATCTACAGGTTATAGAGCAGATTGTACATAGTGTCCTATCTACAGGTTATAGAGCAGATTGTACATAGTGTCCTATCTACAGGTTATAGAGCAGGAGGAGCAGATTGTACATAGTGTCCTATCTACAGGTTATAGAGCGGATTGTACATAGTGTCCTATCTACAGGTTATAGAGCGGATTGTACATAGTGTCCTATCTACAGGTTATAGAGCTAAGATTGTACATCATATAGTGTCCTATCTACAGGTTATAGAGCAGATTGTACATAGTGTCCTATCTACAGGTTATAGAGCAGATTGTACATAGTGTCCTATCTACAGGTTATAGAGCATGAGGAGCAGATTGTACATAGTGTCCTATCTACAGGTTATAGAGCAGATTGTACATAGTGTCCTATCTACAGGTTATAGAGCAGATTGTACATAGTGTCCTATCTACAGGTTATAGAGCAGATTGTACATAGTGTCCTATCTACAGGTTATAGAGCGGATTGTACATAGTGTCCTATCTACAGGTTATAGAGCAGATTGTACATAGTGTCCTATCTACAGGTTACAGAGCAGATTGTACATAGTGTCCTATCTACAGGTTATAGAGCAGATTGTACATAGTGTCCTATCTACAGGTTATAGAACAGGAGGAGCAGATTGTACATAGTGTCCTATCTATAGGTTATAGAGCAGATTGTACATAGTGTCCTATCTACAGGTTATAGAGCAGATTGTACATAGCGTCCTATCTACAGGTTATAGAGCAGATTGTACATAGTGTCCTATCTACAGGTTATAGAGCAGATTGTACATAGCGTCCTATCTACAGGTTATAGAGAAGATTGTACATAGTGTCCTATCTACAGGTTATAGAGCAGATTGTACATAGTGTCCTATCTACAGGTTATAGAGCGGATTGTACATAGTGTCCTATCTACAGGTTATAGCGCAGATTGTACATAGTGTCCTATCTACAGGTTATAGAGCAGATTGTACATAGTGTCCTATCTATAGGTTATAGAGCAGATTGTACATAGTGTCCTATCTACAGGTTATAGAACAGGAGGAGCAGATTGTACATAGTGTCCTATCTATAGGTTATAGAGCAGATTGTACATAGTGTCCTATCTACAGGTTATAGAGCAGATTGTACATAGCGTCCTATCTACAGGTTATAGAGCAGATTGTACATAGTGTCCTATCTACAGGTTATAGAGCAGATTGTACATAGTGTCCTATCTACAGGTTATAGAGCAGATTGTACATAGTGTCCTATCTACAGGTTATAGAGCAAATTGTACATAGTGTCCTATCTACAGGTTATAGAGCAGGAGGAGCAGATTGTACATAGTGTCCTATCTACAGGTTATAGAGCGGATTGTACATAGTGTCCTATCTACAGGTTATAGAGCAGATTGTACATAGTGTCGTAGCTACAGGTTATAGAGCAGATTGTACATAGTGTCCTATCTACAGGTTATAGAGCAGGAGGAGCAGATTGTACATAGTGTCCTAGCTACAGGTTATAGAGCAGATTGTACATAGTGTCCTATCTACAGGTTATAGAGCGGATTGTACATAGTGTCCTATCTACAGGTTATAGAGCAGATTGTACATAGTGTCCTATCTACAGGTTATAGAGCAGATTGTACATAGTGTCCTATCTACAGGTTATAGAGCAGATTGTACATAGTGTCCTAGCTACAGGTTATAGAGCGGATTGTACATAGTGTCCTATCTACAGGTTATAGAGCAGATTGTACATAGTGTCCTATCTACAGGATATAGAGCAGATTGTACATATTGTCCTATCTACAGGTTATAGTGCAGATTGTATATAGTGTCCTATCTACAGGTTATAGAGGAGCAGATTGTACATAGTGTCCTATCTACAGGTTATAGAGCAGATTGTAAATAGTGTCCTATCTACAGGTTATAGAGCAGATTGTACATAGTGTCCTATCTACAGGTTATAGAGCAGATTGTACATAGTGTCCTATCTACAGGTTATAGAGCAGATTGTACATAGTGTCCTATCTACAGGTTATAGAGCAGGAGGAGCAGATTGTACATAGTGTCCTATCTACAGGTTATAGAGCGGATTGTACATAGTGTCCTATCTACAGGTTATAGAGCGGATTGTACATAGTGTCCTATCTACAGGTTATAGAGCAGATTGTACATAGTGTCCTATCTACAGGTTATAGAGCAGATTGTACATAGTGTCCTATCTACAGGTTATAGAGCAGATTGTACATAGTGTCCTATCTACAGGTTATAGAGCAGATTGTACATAGTGTCCTATCTACAGGTTATAGAGCAGATTGTACATAGTGTCCTATCTACAGGTTATAGAGCGGATTGTACATAGTGCCCTATCTACAGGTTATAGAGCAGATTGTACATAGTGTCCTATCTACAGGTTATAGAGCAGATTGTACATAGTGTCCTATCTACAGGTTATAGAGCAGATTGTACATAGTGTCCTATCTACAGGTTATAGAGCAGATTGTACATAGTGTCCTATCTACAGGTTATAGAGCAGATTGTACATAGTGTCCTATCTACAGGTTATAGAGCAGATTGTACATAGTGTCCTATCTACAGGTTATAGAGCAGATTGTACATAGTGTCCTATCTACAGGTTATAGAACAGGAGGAGCAGATTGTACATAGTGTCCTATCTATAGGTTATAGAGCAGATTGTACATAGTGTCCTATCTACAGGTTATAGAACAGGAGGAGCAGATTGTACATAGTGTCCTATCTACAGGTTATAGTAGCAGGCCCCAGGAGCAGATTGTACATAGTGTCCTATCTACAGGTTATAGAGCAGATTGTACATAGTGTCCTATCTACAGGTTATAGAGCAGATTGTACATAGTGTCCTATCTACAGGTTATAGAGCAGATTGTACATAGTGTCCTATCTACAGGTTATAGAGCAGATTGTACATAGTGTCCTATCTACAGGTTATAGAGCAGATTGTACATAGTGTCCTATCTACAGGTTATAGCGCAGATTGTACATAGTGTCCTATCTACAGGTTATAGAGCAGATTGTACATAGTGTCCTATCTATAGGTTATAGAGCAGATTGTACATAGTGTCTTATCTACAGGTTATAGAACAGGAGGAGCAGATTGTACATAGTGTCCTATCTATAGGTTATAGAGCAGATTGTACATAGTGTCCTATCTACAGGTTATAGAGCAGATTGTACATAGTGTCCTAGCTACAGGTTATAGAGCAGATTGTACATAGTGTCCTATCTACAGGTTATAGAGCAGATTGTACATAGTGTCCTATCTACAGGTTATAGAGCAGATTGTACATAGTGTCCTATCTACAGGTTATAGAGCAAATTGTACATAGTGTCCTATCTACAGGTTATAGAGCAGGAGGAGCAGATTGTACATAGTGTCCTACCTACAGGTTATAGAGCAGATTGTACATAGTGTCCTATCTACAGGTTATAGAGCGGATTGTACATAGTGTCCTATCTACAGGTTATAGAGCGGATTGTACATAGTGTCCTATCTACAGGTTATAGAGCAGATTGTACATAGTGTCGTAGCTACAGGTTATAGAGCAGATTGTACATAGTGTCCTATCTACAGGTTATAGAGCAGGAGGAGCAGATTGTACATAGTGTCCTAGCTACAGGTTATAGAGCAGATTGTACATAGTGTCCTATCTACAGGTTATAGAGCGGATTGTACATAGTGTCCTATCTACAGGTTATAGAGCAGATTGTACATAGTGTCCTATCTACAGGTTATAGAGCAGATTGTACATAGTGTCCTATCTACAGGTTATAGAGCAGATTGTACATAGTGTCCTAGCTACAGGTTATAGAGCGGATTGTACATAGTGTCCTATCTACAGGTTATAGAGCAGATTGTACATAGTGTCCTATCTACAGGATATAGAGCAGATTGTACATATTGTCCTATCTACAGGTTATAGTGCAGATTGTATATAGTGTCCTATCTACAGGTTATAGAGGAGCAGATTGTACATAGTGTCCTATCTACAGGTTATAGAGCAGATTGTAAATAGTGTCCTATCTACAGGTTATAGAGCAGATTGTACATAGTGTCCTATCTACAGGTTATAGAGCAGATTGTACATAGTGTCCTATCTACAGGTTATAGAGCAGATTGTACATAGTGTCCTATCTACAGGTTATAGAGCAGGAGGAGCAGATTGTACATAGTGTCCTAACTACAGGTTATAGAGCGGATTGTACATAGTGTCCTATCTACAGGTTATAGAGCGGATTGTACATAGTGTCCTATCTACAGGTTATAGAGCAGATTGTACATAGTGTCCTATCTACAGGTTATAGAGCAGATTGTACATAGTGTCCTATCTACAGGTTATAGAGCAGATTGTACATAGTGTCCTATCTACAGGTTATAGAGCAGATTGTACATAGTGTCCTATCTACAGGTTATAGAGCAGATTGTACATAGTGTCCTATCTACAGGTTATAGAGCGGATTGTACATAGTGCCCTATCTACAGGTTATAGAGCAGATTGTACATAGTGTCCTATCTACAGGTGTATAGAGCAGGAGGAGCAGATTGTACACAGTGTCCTATCTACAGGTTATAGAGCGGATTGTACATAGTGTTATCTACAGGTTATAGAGCGGATTGTACATAGTGTCCTATCTACAGGTTATAGAGCAGATTGTACATAGTGTCCTATCTACAGGTTATAGAGCGGATTGTACATAGTGTCCTATCTACAGGTTATAGAGCAAATTGTACATAGTGTCCTATCTACAGGTTATAGAGCAGATTGTACATAGTGTCCTATCTACAGGTTATAGAGCAGATTGTACATAGTGTCCTATCTACAGGTTATAGAGCAGATTGTACATAGTGTCCTATCTACAGGTTATAGAGCAGATTGTACATAGTGTCCTATCTACAGGTTATAGAGCAGATTGTACATAGTGTCCTATCTACAGGTTATAGAGCAGATTGTACATAGTGTCCTATCTACAGGTTATAGAGCAGATTGTACATAGTGTCCTATCTACAGGTTATAGAGCAGATTGTACATAGTGTCCTATCTACAGGTTATAGAGCAGATTGTACATAGTGTCCTATCTACAGGTTATAGAGCAGATTGTACACATTGTCCTATCTACAGGTTATAGAGCGGATTGTACATAGTGTCCTATCTACAGGTTATAGAGCGGATTGTACATAGTGTCCTATCTACAGGTTATAGAGCAGATTGTACATAGCGTCCTATCTACAGGTTATAGAGCGGATTGTACATAGTGTCCTATCTACAGGTTATAGAGCGGATTGTACATAGTGCCCTATCTACAGGTTATAGAGCAGATTGTACATAGTGTCCTATCTACAGGTTATAGAGCGGATTGTACATAGTGTCCTATCTACAGGTTATAGAGCAGATTGTATATAGTGTCCTATCTACAGGTTATAGAGCGGATTGTACATAGTGTCCTATCTACAGGTTATAGAGCAGGAGGAGCAGATTGTACATAGTGTCCTATCTACAGGTTATAGAGCGGATTGTACATAGTGTCCTATCTACAGGTTTATAGAGCAGGAGGAGCAGATTGTACACAGTGTCCTATCTACAGGTTATAGAGCGGATTGTACATAGTGTCCTATCTACAGGTTATAGAGCGGATTGTACATAGTGTTATCTACAGATTATAGAGCGGATTGTACATAGTGTCCTATCTACAGGTTATAGAGCAGATTGTACATAGTGTCCTATCTACAGGTTATAGAGCGGATTGTACATAGTGTCCTATCTACAGGTTATAGAGCAAATTGTACATAGTGTCCTATCTACAGGTTATAGAGCAGATTGTACATAGTGTCCTATCTACAGGTTATAGAGCAGATTGTACATAGTGTCCTATCTACAGGTTATAGAGCAGATTGTACATAGTGTCCTATCTACAGGTTATAGAGCAGATTGTACATAGTGTCCTATCTACAGGTTATAGAGCAGATTGTACATAGTGTCCTATCTACAGGTTATAGAGCAGATTGTACATAGTGTCCTATCTACAGGTTATAGAGCAGATTGTACACAGTGTCCTATCTACAGGTTATAGAGCAGATTGTACATAGTGTCCTATCTACAGGTTATAGAGCGGATTGTACATAGTGTCCTATCTACAGGTTATAGAGCAGGAGGGGTAGATTGTACATAGCATCCTATCTACAGGTTATAGAGCGGATTGTACATAGTGTCCTATCTACAGGTTATAGAGCAGATTGTACATAGTGTCCTATCTACAGGTTATAGAGCGGATTGTACATAGTGTCCTATCTACAGGTTATAGAGCAGATTGTACATAGTGTCCTATCTACAGGTTATAGAGCGGATTGTACATAGTGTTATCTACAGGTTATAGAGCGGATGACTAGTGTCTCCAGGTTAGAGCGCAGATTGTACATAGTGTCCTATCTACAGGTTATAGAGCAGATTGTACATAGTGTCCTATCTACAGGTTATAGAGCAGATTGTACATAGTGTCCTATCTACAGGTTATAGAGCAGATTGTACATAGTGTCCTATCTACAGGTTATAGAGCAGATTGTACATAGTGTCCTATCTACAGGTTATAGAGCAGATTGTACATAGTGTCCTATCTACAGGTTATAGCGCAGATTGTACATAGTGTCCTATCTACAGGTTATAGAGCAGATTGTACATAGTGTCCTATCTACAGGTTATAGAGCGGATTGTACATAGTGCCCTATCTACAGGTTATAGAGCAGATTGTACATAGTGTCCTATCTACAGGTTTATAGAGCAGGAGGAGCAGATTGTACACAGTGTCCTATCTACAGGTTATAGAGCGGATTGTACATAGTGTTATCTACAGGTTATAGAGCGGATTGTACATAGTGTCCTATCTACAGGTTATAGAGCAGATTGTACATAGTGTCCTATCTACAGGTTATAGAGCGGATTGTACATAGTGTCCTATCTACAGGTTATAGAGCAAATTGTACATAGTGTCCTATCTACAGGTTATAGAGCAGATTGTACATAGTGTCCTATCTACAGGTTATAGAGCAGATTGTACATAGTGTCCTATCTACAGGTTATAGAGCAGATTGTACATAGTGTCCTATCTACAGGTTATAGAGCAGATTGTACATAGTGTCCTATCTACAGGTTATAGAGCAGATTGTACATAGTGTCCTATCTACAGGTTATAGAGCAGATTGTACATAGTGTCCTATCTACAGGTTATAGAGCAGATTGTACATAGTGTCCTATCTACAGGTTATAGAGCAGATTGTACATAGTGTCTTATCTACAGGTTATAGAGCAGATTGTACATAGTGTCCTATCTACAGGTTATAGAGCAGATTGTACACATTGTCCTATCTACAGGTTATAGAGCGGATTGTACATAGTGTCCTATCTACAGGTTATAGAGCGGATTGTACATAGTGTCCTATCTACAGGTTATAGAGCAGATTGTACATAGCGTCCTATCTACAGGTTATAGAGCGGATTGTACATAGTGTCCTATCTACAGGTTATAGAGCGGATTGTACATAGTGCCCTATCTACAGGTTATAGAGCAGATTGTACATAGTGTCCTATCTACAGGTTATAGAGCGGATTGTACATAGTGTCCTATCTACAGGTTATAGAGCAGATTGTATATAGTGTCCTATCTACAGGTTATAGAGCGGATTGTACATAGTGTCCTATCTACAGGTTATAGAGCAGGAGGAGCAGATTGTACATAGTGTCCTATCTACAGGTTATAGAGCGGATTGTACATAGTGTCCTATCTACAGGTTATAGCGAGCAGATTGTACATAGTGTCCTATCTACAGGTTATAGAGCAGATTGTACATAGTGTCCTATCTACAGGTTATAGAGCAGATTGTACATAGTGTCCTATCTACAGGTTATAGAGCAGATTGTACATAGTGTCCTATCTACAGGTTATAGAGCAGATTGTACATAGTGTCCTATCTACAGGTTATAGAGCAGATTGTACATAGTGTCCTATCTACAGGTTATAGAGCAGATTGTACATAGTGTCCTATCTACAGGTTATAGAGCAGATTGTACATAGTGTCCTATCTACAGGTTATAGAGCAGATTGTACATAGTGTCCTATCTACAGGTTATAGAGCAGATTGTACATAGTGTCCTATCTACAGGTTATAGAGCAGATTGTACATAGTGTCCTATCTACAGGTTATAGAGCAGATTGTACATAGTGTCCTATCTACAGGTTATAGAGCAGATTGTACATAGTGTCCTATCTACAGGTTATAGAGCAGATTGTACATAGTGTCCTATCTACAGGTTATAGAGCAGATTGTACATAGTGTCCTATCTACAGGTTATAGAGCAGATTGTACATAGTGTCCTATCTACAGGTTATAGAGCAGATTGTACATAGTGTCCTATCTACAGGTTATAGAGCAGATTGTACATAGTGTCCTATCTACAGGTTATAGAGCAGATTGTACATAGTGTCCTATCTACAGGTTATAGAGCAGATTGTACATAGTGTCCTATCTACAGGTTATAGAGCAGATTGTACATAGTGTCCTATCTACAGGTTATAGAGCAGATTGTACATAGTGTCCTATCTACAGGTTATAGAGCAGATTGTACATAGTGTCCTATCTACAGGTTATAGAGCAGATTGTACATAGTGTCCTATCTACAGGTTATAGAGCAGATTGTACATAGTGTCCTATCTACAGGTTTATAGAGCAGATTGTACATAGTGTCCTATCTACAGGTTATAGAGCAGATTGTACATAGTGTCCTATCTACAGGTTATAGAGCAGATTGTACATAGTGTCCTATCTACAGGTTATAGAGCAGATTGTACATAGTGTCCTATCTACAGGTTATAGAGCAGATTGTACATAGTGTCCTATCTACAGGTTATAGAGCAGATTGTACATAGTGTCCTATCTACAGGTTATAGAGCAGATTGTACATAGTGTCCTATCTACAGGTTATAGAGCAGATTGTACATAGTGTCCTATCTACAGGTTATAGAGCAGATTGTACATAGTGTCCTATCTACAGGTTATAGAGCAGATTGTACATAGTGTCCTATCTACAGGTTATAGAGCAGATTGTACATAGTGTCCTATCTACAGGTTATAGAGCAGATTGTACATAGTGTCCTATCTACAGGTTATAGCAGGAGAGCAGATTGTACATAGTGTCCTATCTACAGGTTATAGAGCAGATTGTACATAGTGTCCTATCTACAGGTTATAGGAGCAGATTGTACATAGTGTCCTATCTACAGGTTATAGAGCAGATTGTACATAGTGTCCTATCTACAGGTTATAGAACAGGAGGAGCAGATTGTACATAGTGTCCTATCTATAGGTTATAGAGCAGATTGTACATAGTGTCCTATCTACAGGTTATAGAACAGGGAGCAGATTGTACATAGTGTCCTATCTACAGGTTATAGAGCAGATTGTACATAGTGTCCTATCTACAGGTTATAGAGCAGATTGTACATAGTGTCCTATCTACAGGTTATAGGAGCAGATTGTACATAGTGTCCTATCTACAGGTTATAGAGCAGATTGTACATAGTGTCCTATCTACAGGTTATAGAGCAGATTGTACATAGTGTCCTATCTACAGGTTATAGAGCAGATTGTACATAGTGTCCTATCTACAGGTTATAGAGCAGATTGTACATAGTGTCCTATCTACAGGTTATAGAGCAGATTGTACATAGTGTCCTATCTACAGGTTATAGAGCAGATTGTACATAGTGTCCTATCTACAGGTTATAAACAGGAGGAGCAGATTGTACATAGTGTCCTATCTACAGGTTATAGAGCAGATTGTACATAGTGTCCTATCTACAGGTTATAGAGCAGATTGTACATAGTGTCCTATCTACAGGTTATAGAGCAGATTGTACATAGTGTCCTATCTACAGGTTATAGAGCAGATTGTACATAGTGTCCTATCTACAGGTTATAGAGCAGATTGTACATAGTGTCCTATCTACAGGTTATAGAGCAGATTGTACATAGTGTCCTATCTACAGGTTATAAGAGCAGATTGTACATAGTGTCCTATCTACAGGTTATAGAGCAGATTGTACATAGTGTCCTATCTACAGGTTATAGAGCAGATTGTACATAGTGTCCTATCTACAGGTTATAGAGCAGATTGTACATAGTGTCCTATCTACAGGTTATAGAGCAGATTGTACATAGTGTCCTATCTACAGGTTATAGAGCAGATTGTACATAGTGTCCTATCTACAGGTTATAGACAGGAGGAGCAGATTGTACATAGTGTCCTATCTACAGGTTATAGAGCAGATTGTACATAGTGTCCTATCTACAGGTTATAAAGGAGCAGATTGTACATAGTGTCCTATCTACAGGTTATAGAGCAGATTGTACATAGTGTCCTATCTACAGGTTATAGAGCAGATTGTACATAGTGTCCTATCTACAGGTTATAGAGCAGATTGTACATAGTGTCCTATCTACAGGTTATAGAGCAGATTGTACATAGTGTCCTATCTACAGGTTATAGAGCAGATTGTACATAGTGTCCTATCTACAGGTTATAGAGCAGATTGTACATAGTGTCCTATCTACAGGTTATAGAGCAGATTGTACATAGTGTCCTATCTACAGGTTATAGCCACTACAGGTTATAGAGCAGATTGTACATAGTGTCCTATCTACAGGTTATAGAGCAGATTGTACATAGTGTCCTATCTACAGGTTATAGAGCAGATTGTACATAGTGTCCTATCTACAGGTTATAGAGCAGATTGTACATAGTGTCCTATCTACAGGTTATAGAGCAGATTGTACATAGTGTCCTATCTACAGGTTATAGACAGGGAGCAGATTGTACATAGTGTCCTATCTACAGGTTATAGAGCAGATTGTACATAGTGTCCTATCTACAGGTTATAGAGCAGAGAGCAGATTGTACATAGTGTCCTATCTACAGGTTATAGAGCAGATTGTACATAGTGTCCTATCTACAGGTTATAGAGCAGATTGTACATAGTGTCCTATCTACAGGTTATAGAGCAGATTGTACATAGTGTCCTATCTACAGGTTATAGGAGCAGATTGTACATAGTGTCCTATCTACAGGTTATAGAGCAGATTGTACATAGTGTCCTATCTACAGGTTATAGAGCAGATTGTACATAGTGTCCTATCTACAGGTTATAGAGCAGATTGTACATAGTGTCCTATCTACAGGTTATAGACGGGAGCAGATTGTACATAGTGTCCTATCTACAGGTTATAGAGCAGATTGTACATAGTGTCCTATCTACAGGTTATAGAGCAGATTGTACATAGTGTCCTATCTACAGGTTATAGAGCAGATTGTACATAGTGTCCTATCTACAGGTTATAGAGCAGGATTGTACATAGTGTCCTATCTACAGGTTATAGAGCAGATTGTACATAGTGTCCTATCTACAGGTTATAGAGCAGATTGTACATAGTGTCCTATCTACAGGTTATAGAGCAGATTGTACATAGTGTCCTATCTACAGGTTATAGAGCAGATTGTACATAGTGTCCTATCTACAGGTTATAGAGCAGATTGTACATAGTGTCCTATCTACAGGTTATAGAGCAGATTGTACATAGTGTCCTATCTACAGGTTATAGAGCAGATTGTACATAGTGTCCTATCTACAGGTTATAGAGCAGATTGTACATAGTGTCCTATCTACAGGTTATAGAGCAGATTGTACATAGTGTCCTATCTACAGGTTATAGAGCAGATTGTACATAGTGTCCTATCTACAGGTTATAGAGCAGATTGTACATAGTGTCCTATCTACAGGTTATAGAGCAGATTGTACATAGTGTCCTATCTACAGGTTATAGAGCAGATTGTACATAGTGTCCTATCTACAGGTTATAGAGCAGATTGTACATAGTGTCCTATCTACAGGTTATAGAGCAGATTGTACATAGTGTCCTATCTACAGGTTATAGAGCAGATTGTACATAGTGTCCTATCTACAGGTTATAGAGCAGATTGTACATAGTGTCCTATCTACAGGTTATAGAGCAGATTGTACATAGTGTCCTATCTACAGGTTATAGAGCAGATTGTACATAGTGTCCTATCTACAGGTTATAGAGCAGATTGTACATAGTGTCCTATCTACAGGTTATAGAGCAGGAGGAGCAGATTGTACATAGTGTCCTATCTACAGGTTATAGAGCGGATTGTACATAGTGTCCTATCTACAGGTTATAGAGCAGATTGTACATAGTGTCCTATCTACAGGTTATAGAGCAGATTGTACATAGTGTCCTATCTACAGGTTATAGAGCAGATTGTACATAGTGTCCTATCTACAGGTTATAGAGCAGATTGTACATAGTGTCCTATCTACAGGTTATAGAGCGGATTGTACATAGTGTCCTATCTACAGGTTATAGAGCAGATTGTACATAGTGTCCTATCTACAGGTTATAGAGCAGATTGTACATAGTGTCCTATCTACAGGTTATAGAGCAGATTGTACATAGTGTCCTATCTACAGGTTATAGAGCAGATTGTACATAGTGTCCTATCTACAGGTTATAGAGCAGATTGTACATAGTGTCCTATCTACAGGTTATAGAGCAGATTGTACATAGTGTCCTATCTACAGGTTATAGAGCAGATTGTACATAGTGTCCTATCTACAGGTTATAGAGCAGATTGTACATAGTGTCCTATCTACAGGTTATAGAGCAGATTGTACATAGTGTCCTATCTACAGGTTATAGAGCAGATTGTACATAGTGTCCTATCTACAGGTTATAGAGCAGATTGTACATAGTGTCCTATCTACAGGTTATAGAGCAGATTGTACATAGTGTCCTATCTACAGGTTATAGAGCAGATTGTACATAGTGTCCTATCTACAGGTTATAGAGCAGATTGTACATAGTGTCCTATCTACAGGTTATAGAGCAGATTGTACATAGTGTCCTATCTACAGGTTATAGAGCAGATTGTACATAGTGTCCTATCTACAGGTTATAGAGCAGATTGTACATAGTGTCCTATCTACAGGTTATAGAGCAGATTGTACATAGTGTCCTATCTACAGGTTATAGAGCAGATTGTACATAGTGTCCTATCTACAGGTTATAGAGCAGATTGTACATAGTGTCCTATCTACAGGTTATAGAGCAGATTGTACATAGTGTCCTATCTACAGGTTATAGAGCAGATTGTACATAGTGTCCTATCTACAGGTTATAGAGCAGATTGTACATAGTGTCCTATCTACAGGTTATAGAGCAGATTGTACATAGTGTCCTATCTACAGGTTATAGAGCAGATTGTACATAGTGTCCTATCTACAGGTTATAGAGCAGATTGTACATAGTGTCCTATCTACAGGTTATAGAGCAGATTGTACATAGTGTCCTATCTACAGGTTATAGAGCAGATTGTACATAGTGTCCTATCTACAGGTTATAGGCAGGAGGAGCAGATTGTACATAGTGTCCTATCTACAGGTTATAGAGCAGATTGTACATAGTGTCCTATCTACAGGTTATAGAGCGGATTGTACATAGTGTCCTATCTACAGGTTATAGAGCAGATTGTACATAGTGTCCTATCTACAGGTTATAGAGCACGCGGATTGTACATAGTGTCCTATCTACAGGTTATAGAGCAGATTGTACATAGTGTCCTATCTACAGGTTATAGAGCAGATTGTACATAGTGTCCTATCTACAGGTTATAGAGCAGATTGTACATAGTGTCCTATCTACAGGTTATAGAGCAGATTGTACATAGTGTCCTATCTACAGGTTATAGAGCAGATTGTACATAGTGTCCTATCTACAGGTTATAGAGCAGATTGTACATAGTGTCCTATCTACAGGTTATAGAGCAGATTGTACATAGTGTCCTATCTACAGGTTATAGAGCAGATTGTACATAGTGTCCTATCTACAGGTTATAGAGCAGATTGTACATAGTGTCCTATCTACAGGTTATAGAGCAGATTGTACATAGTGTCCTATCTACAGGTTATAGAGCAGATTGTACATAGTGTCCTATCTACAGGTTATAGAGCGGATTGTACATAGTGTCCTATCTACAGGTTATAGAGCGGATTGTACATAGTGTCCTATCTACAGGTTATAGAGCAGATTGTACATAGTGTCCTATCTACAGGTTATAGAGCAGATTGTACATAGTGTCCTATCTACAGGTTATAGAGCAGAGATTGTACATAGTGTCCTATCTACAGGTTATAGAGCAGATTGTACATAGTGTCCTATCTACAGGTTATAGAGCGGATTGTACATAGTGTCCTATCTACAGGTTATAGAGCAGATTGTACATAGTGTCCTATCTACAGGTTATAGAGCAGATTGTACATAGTGTCCTATCTACAGGTTATAGAGCAGATTGTACATAGTGTCCTACACAGGTATAGAGCAGATTGTACATAGTGTCCTATCTACAGGTTATAGAGCAGATTGTACATAGTGTCCTATCTACAGGAAGAGAAGAGCAGATTGTACATAGTGTCCTATCTACAGGTTATAGAGCAGATTGTACATAGTGTCCTATCTACAGGTTATAGAGCAGATTGTACATAGTGTCCTATCTACAGGTTATAGAGCAGATTGTACATAGTGTCCTATCTACAGGTTATAGAGCAGATTGTACATAGTGTCCTATCTACAGGTTATAGAGCAGATTGTACATAGTGTCCTATCTACAGGTTATAGAGCAGATTGTACATAGTGTCCTATCTACAGGTTATAGAGCAGATTGTACATAGTGTCCTATCTACAGGTTATAGAGCAGATTGTACATAGTGTCCTATCTACAGGTTATAGAGCAGATTGTACATAGTGTCCTATCTACAGGTTATAGAGCGGATTGTACATAGTGTCCTATCTACAGGTTATAGAGCAAGATTGTACATAGTGTCCTATCTACAGGTTATAGAGCGGATTGTACATAGTGTCCTGTTTTTAAAAGTATAGTACAATGTACAAATCTACAGGTCTATAGAGCAGATTGTACATAGTGTCCTATCTACAATCGGGTCTATAGGCCTGTACATAGGGACCCTATCTACAATTGTTATAGAGATTGTAGATAGAGTTACAACTAGTGTACAATCCTGCTCTCGCAACCTGTGGTTGGGACACTATGTACAATCTGCTCTATAGCCTGTAGATAGGACACTATGTACAATCCGCTCTATAACCTGTAGATAGGACACTATGTACAATCTGCTCTATAACCTGTAGATAGGACACTATGTACAATCTGCTCTATAACCTGTAGATAGGACACTTGTACAAATCTGCTCTATAACACTGTAGATAGACACTGTGTCAATCTGCTCTATAACTGTAGATAGGACACTGTGTACAATCTGCTCTATAACCTGTATAGGTCACTATGTACAATCTGCTCTATAACCTGTAGATAGAACGCACTAAGTACAATCCGCTCCTAACCTGAGTAGGACACTATGTACAATCTGCTCTAACCTGTAGATACGACATATGTACAATCTGCTCTATAACCTGTAGATAGGTACTATGTCAATCTGCTCTATAACCTGTAGATAGAACACTATGTCATCTAATCTATAACCTGCAGATAGGACACTATGTACAATCTGCTCTATAACCTGTAGATAGAGCACTATGTGCAATCTGCTCTGCAGCCTGTAGATAGGACACTATGTACAATCTGCTCTATAACCTGTAGATAGGACACTATGTACAGTATGCCCAACCTGTAGATAGGACACTATGTACAATCTGCTATAACTATAGATAGGACACTATGCACAATCCCCTGATCTGTAACCTGTAGATAGGACATTATGCCAATCTGCTCTATAACCTGTAGATAGGACACTATGTACAATCCTGCTCTATAACCTGTAGATAGGACATATGATCTGCTCTATAACCTGTAGATACGACACTATATACAATCTGCTCTATAACCTGTAGATAGGACACTATGTACAATCTGCCTTAACCTGTAGATAGGACACTATGTACAATCTACTCTACAACCTGTAGATAGGACACTATGTACAATCTGCTCTATAACTGTAGATAGGACACTATGTACAATCTGCTCTATAGCCTGTAGATAGGACATATGTACAATCTGCTCTCTACATGTAGATAAGACATATGGCAACCTGTAAACTCTATAACCTACATGGAGGATATTGCTATGCTCAATCTGCTCTAACTGAGTACAGGACACTATATACAATCTGCCTCAATAACCTGTAGATAGGACATATGTACAATCTGCTCTATAACCCTGTAGGTAGGACACTATGCCTAATCTGCTCTATTCCTTGTAGATGAGACTTATTTACAATCTGCTCTATAGCCTGCAGATAAGACATATGGCCTATCTGCTCTATAACCTGTAGATAGTGCACTATTTATGATCGGCTCCCCCCTAACCTGTGGATAAGACACTATGTACAATCTGAAAATATAGCCTGTAGATAAGACACTATGTACAATCTGCTCTACCAACCGCAGATAGGACATATATACAATCGCATATAACCTGTAGATAAGACACTATATACAAAACCTATAGCCTGTAGATAGGCACATGTACAATCTGCGCTATAACCTGTAGATAGGACACTATGTACAATCTGCTCTATAACCTGTAGATAAGACGCTATGTATAATTCTGTTCTCTATAACCTGTAGATAGGACGCTGACAATCTAACACTATAACCTGTAGATAAGACACAATGCCTGCACTCTGCTCTATAACCTGTAAATAGGACACTATGTACAATCTGCTCTATAACCTGTAGATAGGCCACTATATACAATCTGCTCTATAACCTGTAGATAGGACACTATGTACAATGCCTATAACCTGGAATGGGACACTATGTACAATCTGCTCTAACCTGTAAATAGAACACTATGAACGATCTGCTCTATAACCTGTAAATAGAACATATATGCAATCTGCTCTCTAACTAGATAGCACTATAGACAATCTGCTCTCCACCTGTAGATAGAACGCTATGTACAATCTGCTCTATAACCTGTAGATAGGACACTATGTACAATCTGCTCTATAACCTATAGATAGGACACTATGTACAATCTGCCTATAGCTGTAGATAAGACACTATATACATCTGCTCTAACCTATAGATAGACACTATGTGCAACTACTCTATAACCTATAGATAAGACACTTTGCCACAATCTGCTCTATATCCTGTAGATAAGTACTATATACAATCTACCCCTCCTGCTCTATAGCCTGTAGATGCAACACCTCCCGCTCTAACTGAACACTATATACAATCTACTCTATATAATAAAGATAAGACACTGTAATACAATCACAATACTATGGCTACAATAGATAAGACACTAATACCTGGCTCTGCTCTACCAACACCTAAGAAAGACACTATGTATCCCCTGCTCTATAACCTGTAGATAGGAGCACTATGTCACAATAAAACTATAACACAGATAGGACACTATCTACAATCTGCTCACTAACCTGTAGATAAAATTTGCAATCTCTTTATAACTGAATAATACAATCTGCTCTACTAACCCCCTGTAAGATAGAACACTATGTACAGGGCTCTATAGCCTGTAAGATAGAACACCCCAATCCCGCTCTATAGCCTGTAGATAGAACACTATGTATCCCCTGCTCCTTTACCTGTAGATAGGAGCACTGCTCTTACAATCCGCTCTATAATCTGTAATAGATAAACACTATGTACAGTCAGCTCAGATTTTCTTTGTCAAATATATAGATAGGAGCACTGTAATACAATCTGCTCCTCCTGCTCTATAAGCCTGTAGATAGGACTTGCTATGTACAATCGGCTCTTACGCCATATACAGTATACCCTGCTCTATAACTAGATAGAGACACTATGTACAATCCGCTCTATAACCTGTAGATGGAACACTTTTATAATCTGCTCTATAACCTGTAGATAAGACACTCCCTTATCGCTCTGCTGTAGATAGGAACATATGTATAATCGACAATACTATAGCCTGTAGATAAGGCTTTATGTAAATCGCTCATAGGTCCCTATGTACAATCCCGCTCTATAGCCTGTAGATAGAACGCTATCTGGTAATCCTCTATAACAACAGAACATATGTACAATCCATCTATATAAATAGATAAGACACTATGTATATCAGATAAGACATTAATCTGCTCTATAACCTGTAAGAAATTAAGACACTATACCTATCTATACCTTAACCTAGATAGGAACACTATGGCTTCTCCCTTAACCTGTAGATAAGACACTATGTACAATCTGCTCTAACCTGTAGATAGGGCACTATGTGAAATCTGCTCTATAACCTGTAGATAGAACACTATGTGTTATCTACTCTAACCTTTCTAGATAGAACACTATGTACAATCTGCTCTATAGCCTATTAGATAAGACACTATATACAATCTGCTCTAAACTGTAAGATAAACACTATATACAATCTGCTCTTCAAATTAGAGCCACACTATGTATTAATAGACTATAACCTAGTAGATAGAATTTTATGTACAATTTGCTCTATAACCTGTAGATAGAACACTATGGCAATTAAAACTCCATAGATAAAGACACTATAACACATCTGCTTTCCACCTTTGGATAAATTTTCGCCTGTCAGCTCCTGTAAGATAGGACACTATGTACAATCCGCTCTATAGCAATAGATAAACACTGTCTTACAATCTGCTTCCTCTACTCTATACACCTGTAAATAGGGCACTATACCTGTCATATACCTTAATATGTAATCCGCTCTATAACCTAGCCAAGATAGAAGACACTATAACACAGTCTGCTTTAAACACAGATAGGGCACTATGTACACAATCTGCTCTGCCTTATGTAGATAGGAGCACTATGTACAATCTGCTCTATAAGCTGTAGATAGGGCACTATGTACAATCTGCTCTATATGTAGATAAATTTTATGGCTGTCACCAATACATATTTTGTAGATAGGAGCACTGGCAATCCGCTCTCCTAACTACCTTAGATAAGACATATGTATCATGTAAGCTGTAGTTAGAACTTATGTGCTTCCTGCTCTATAACCTGTAGATAGGAGACTATGTACAATCTGCTCTACCAACTAAGATAGGGCACTATGGTCCCTGCTTCATAACCTGTAGATAGGGCATATAGCCTGTCTGCTCTATAACAGATAAACACTATTACAATCTGCTCCTATAACCTGTAGATAG